>JBBPBO010000001.1:27465067-27482061 GCA_037974295.1 Cicer cuneatum | reverse complement strand
AAGATATGATTAAACATAGAAATGGAAGTAATAGTGCCTAAGATATAGAAACTAAAACTACTACTTCCAACATTGATTTTACAAAAAAAAAAAATTAGAGAAAATATTTAGTGGGGTCATAGGAAGCTTCTTATATAAGTAAACATTTTAATTGGTAGAACTTGAAGGGTTTTGACCAGATGTTGAAGTGAGGCTAAGGTCAAGAATGGTATTTGGACCATTTGTTTTCTGATTATTATTTCCCTTTGAAAGCTTCTGTTTGAGCTCAGATAAAAGTGCCTGATTCTCTTGATTCAGAAGCTGAGCTTTCTTCCTTAGCCTTTCATTCTCTTTCATTATGTAACAGTTTTGCAAGTACAGCTTTGAGTTCAATCTTTCCATAACCAAATTTTAGAACTTTCCCTGAAACCAAAAAATAGAATATATATTAGTATCAAGCCATGACAAATAGGAACTTTATATGATATTTTTAACTTTGTCAAAAAATAATACTAATATTTTTAATTATTTAAAAATTATAATACATAGATATATTATATGATTGTAACAAAATTAAAATTCCATTTATTTGACTTTCTAACATTATAGAAAACAAATAACAGAACAACCTTTAATAACCAATTGAAAATCAAAAGGGAAATAATCATTATAAACAAGTTTTCTTGCAAATATGTGTTGCTTTATGAATTATATTGGCAGATATAAATGAGAAATTTACTAAGATAATAACTAATATAGTAAAAATTTATCTATAAGAGAAAAATAAAAATAATAATTATGACACTTAAACAAAGAAGCCAATAACAAAAGAAAAAAAAAATAAAAATTGAGATTTTGGACCACCATGTCAAATAAATAGATACAAGTTGTCTGAAAAAACTAAAGATTAATGAGATGAATGGGGAGAAAACCTGCCCTGCACTAACTTGAAAGCAGAGGAAAAAGTAGGTTTCTTTTTTTTGTTATCCCAAGAGAGAAGAAAAGAATAAAGTTCCTACATTAAAAGAGACAAGTTTGGTACCAAAATCATATGTGTGTTGGTATGTCTATGTACAAAACACATTTTTTCATGTAAGAAATATTGAAAAGAATTTTTAAATATCACAAATAGAGCCAAAAGTTGCCAAAAGTAAAATAGAATAAATAAATATAATAAAATCCTTGTCTATTAAAAAATGGATGGTTATAGCTAGAGAAAGACAAAGAAACCATTTTTTTTAAATAGACAAAAAAACCATATTTAAAAAGGCGTCTTTTAAAATTATAAAATAAAATTCCAATAAAGAAAACAAAAAGATGAAATGAAAATAAGATACATAACTATGCAAACTATATAGATATATAGAATAAATAAAGGTAATGTGGCCTTAGCACTAAGATATCTAGAATCAAATTGTTCTCAAAGAACAATACCGAATGTCTACATTTCATCGTGAAAGAAAGAAAAAAGCAAGATAAGAGAGAATTAGAAAAGGTGGGGTCCTCATGAACTTTATGAAAAAGATGGTCACCTTTAGAAGAAGGAAGTAGTTGGTTGTGTTAAGAAAGTTTGGTGGAAGAAGAATATGAATTGTAGAAGAAGAAGAAGAAGAAAAAAAAAAAGAGTGTTGAGAATGTGAGGAAAGAAAGAAGGTGTTAATTAATTTATAGAGTGAAAAAAGAAGAGTAGAGACAGAAAGGATGAAAAGAGAGGGTAGGGGGGACGTGCCCTTAGTTTCTGACACAACAATCATGCATTTGTAAGCATGGAAGGCGGCCGGTTAGTAGCCTAAAAGATTTTATGTTTTGGTTCTCTTTCTTTTCTTTTCTTTTTATCATTATGGTTATGGCGTCATGTGAATCATGATGCTTTTGTTTCTATTCATCAATGAAGTGGAATTCATGTGAAACTCTATGATTTAGTATGTGTTTGGAAAGACGATACATAGGACTAACATATTATCGTTTGTGAAAACTTGAGTTTTTGTTTTTACGATAAAAATTGTATTGAAATGTGAAAATGAATTTGCTTTTGTGTTTAGATATTTATAAATTAGTTTTATACTATTTAGTAGAATCTTATTAAAATATTGGTATAAAAATAACTAAATAATAAATTCGTTAGACGATAGATTTTTCTTGAAAAGATATGCAAATAAAATTGGAAAACATATGTGAAAACTCGAGTTTTTGTTTTTACAGTAAAAATTGCATTGAAATGTGAAAATGAATTTGCTTTTGTGTCTTTAGATACTTATAAATTAGTTTTATACTATTTAGTAGAATTTTATTAGAATATCGGTATAAAAATAACTAAATAATAAATTCGTTAGATGATAGATTATTCTTGAAGAGTTATGCAAATAAAATTAGAAAACATTTGAAGTTCTATGTTTGATAGATACCTAGATGGTTATACCTAAAATTAAAATATTATTTCTTTATGGAAAATTGCAAATATTTCTTTTATAATATTTATTATGTCTCCAATCCTCTTTATTTTATAAATTTTAATTTATATATACTATTAGTACAACCAATTTTTTATACCATCTGATAATCATAACTACTAACATTATTCAAATTTAATCACAACTACTATTAAAATTAGATTTATGGATATTATAAAAGTTTTACATTTGCCGTTAATAAAACATAAGTATTATATTGCCACACAATACACATTAATAAATGTACTCAAGACTTCACTTGTCGGAGGGTGGTTAATTAAAGCATGAATAAAGTTACCATTTACTATCAAAGTAATTGCCTCAAAGAACTTTAATAAATATACAAATTTAATTAGATTTGTGTATTTGAAGTGTAAATGAGGGTAGATTGGGAATAAAGAAAAGGGCATGATGAAGATGAGAGGAACAATAATGGGGGCTTTCAGTTAGGGTTATGGAAAATGATGATGGGCTAGGCCGTCCCAAGATTTGCAATGATGATTTGGATTGGGTCCAAAACCAACCTTCCTTTACCTTACCTTCTCCCATCTATAATCAATTACTCTTTTGTTTTATTTATGCCATGTTTCTTCTATTTTTAGTTCTCCATAATTTACACCTTCAGTTTTTTTGTAATTTTCATGTGTTGGGAAGTGCTGGCAGTAATCATTCTTTTCCTTTTTGTTGAGAAAATTTGGCAATTTTTGTGCATTGAGACTGCCACTTGTTTGTGGACTTGTCTCCACTACACGCCACTCCTTTGCTACTTTGTGTTTCTCATTCTTTTCCCTAATTCATTTCTCTCTCTCTCTATTTGTTACATTTTGTTCATATATATATATATATATATATATATATATATATATATATATATATATATATATATATTTTGTTATTAAAATTTTACTGTTTAAAAATTTATATTTAATTTATTTTTTATTATAAAATTCAAAAATTTAATGGAAGAAAAGTTTATAATGTTTTAAACATATTTAAATAAAATTTAAATATTCGATACACATAAGTTGATTTAATAAAGTGAACTAAAAATAATTGATAAAAGTAAAGGATCTAAAAAGTAGAAGAAATAGTTTTTTAAATTTTAGTTCAACTAACAAAATACTGATATTTGTTAAGTTGAATGTTACATTTTAGTTCGAATTTTAGACTTCGCATATGAGTTTCTCTTGTGGTAATGATATCATTCCATCTATAGACAAAAAAAAAAATCAAATAAATATTTTATTGAGACTAAAAACATATTTAACCCTATATTATATATTATTTGTATGGTTAGCTAATAAATAAATTTTTTTCATATATTCTTTTTATTGTATTTATTTGCATAAGAAAGTGTTTTTTTCATGCAAAAGTATCTCAATTGGAGAATTAAAGAACATCGAAGGAGTTTTAAATAAGAGATATTGAGTTAGATCCTGAAAATTAACATAATCTAATTTACTAATATTTGACTATTTGTCAATAAAAAGATTTGCTTTTTAAGAAACCAAATGTGAAATTCATTGAAATGGTTCCAGAAAAAGGGAGAAAAAAAGGATGAAGAGCGTTTTTGAGAATGTAGGTTTTGATATGATATTTAAGCAACCTTGTTTTAGTATAAAAGAAGTTATTAATTATGACGTCAAAAAAAAGAAGAAGTTATTATTTATGAGAATGTAGGTTTTATTAATCGAATTTCACATTTATTTATTAGGTAACCCAAATGAGCATCTCAACTCAAATTGATGAGCGTTTTTGAACCATGAATTGCATTTATTTTACGTTACTATTATAATGATGATATATAGTACTAGTAGTAGTTTTTTCTTAATTAAAGTACTCATATTTTATTACCAAATTCAGTAAAATGAGGTTGAAATAAATTGTTGAGGAGGGTAAATAGTGGTTGGATGAGAGTTGGGGCCAGGCAGCCCTTGATTCTCTCATGTGTTATGAGTGGCATAACGTGAAACATCATGGTTGACAGATGGTGTTTTTTATGTGTGACTTAATTTTTCTTGTCACTGAAAATTTTCAACAAGTTAAATTCATGGGTGTCCCCCCTTGGGGCTCGTCTGTTTCAATACCCTGTTTAGGTTAGGACTTTACTTGCATCAATATATTTTCTCTAATTGTGGGGGAATTCAATCAATTGGCTTCCCATTTCTCAAATTTTCACTTTTATTTTAATTGTCATATACTTCTAATTTATTTATAAGTAAAATTGAATTAATAAAAATTGATATATCTAATTAATAAAAAAAAATGTTCGATTTATTTAATCTAAATTTTGAGTTAAATACATTAATTCTTTTAATCCACTTTTACTTATAAATAAAGTCATGTGGACAGCCAATCATTGGCTTGGTGGGTGGGGTTGAGCATTAGAGAGTAAAGTGATAAAAATATTGTGAGTTTAATCTCCACGCCTTAGTTAAATAATATTATTTTCTTTGCTTCTTTTTAATTGTTATTTTTTTTTGCTTTTTACACGTATTAAGACTAAAATTTGTTATTTTTAATGTCAATGTTATCTTTTTCCTATAATCTTATTAATTATTTATTATTTTATTTCATATATTTTACTCTCTACATTAAATAACTAAAGATATTATTAATAAATCAACGTTGTCTTGAACTTTGAAAACGACAGTTAAATAAAAATAAATTTTTTTCTAATGTAACAATTTAAAATGAACGGAGGGAGTAACAATACTAATTAGTAATATTAATTATTATTAAAAAAAACATATTTTCATATACTCCCTTTGTCCCAAATTATATATCGATCTTGTAAAATATGTTTGTACCAAAATATATATCATTTTACAATATTAATGAATCAATAATGCTTCTTTTCCTATTATTCAATTTACTATTTATTACTTTATCTTTTCCATATCATTAATGAATGATATTTTTTTAAAGTAACTCATAATTTCTTTTGTTCACAAAACATTCACTGCATTTTTTAATTTATATAAAATTGATAAAATGACATACAATTTGGTACTTAGAGTAGTACTCTTTCTGATCAGACAAAAAGATCTACTTTCCCTTACCATGGGACAAAAATGTAGAACGAGAAATACAAGAAAGGGAGGGGATTGCATTGTGTTTTATTTTAAAATGGTTTTAACAGAAAACGATAAAAACAAAATCAAATAAAAGAAAAACATAACAACACAGTTGATTTATCCTAGTTCACCACCAGCACGATAGCTACGTCTAGTTTCTTCAATCTGAAGGATTTAATCCACTAATTCACCAACTGAATTACACTTCCACTGAACACCTATTAGTTAAACTGACTATGTTCAAGTCTTCTCAATCTTTTAGCTTAGTACAATCAAGCTGTTGAGGGATGCACCCCACTACAGGGCTAGTTTACAAAAGAATAGGTTTAAGAGTTTTGTGAATAACTTTTACAAGAGGGTATTTACAATGTTGTACTCTTAGAAAATATTTTTCAGCACTTAGACAAGACAAAAGATTAAGAGCAAGAGTGCATAGAAGACTGTATTGTGCTTATTATGGTACGTTGCTTTTGTATACTTTCCAATAAGGGTTGCATGTCCTTTTACATAGATTTTTAGGGTTTCTAGTCATTGTCCTGATTGCAAGACATCAACATGTATCATAAAGTTTCGTATCAAATCTTCTGAGATTGATTCACCATTAAACCTTGTCAAAGATATCCTTGAAATTGATTATACAAATCTTGATATGAAGACAAAAAGAGCAGAGGATATTATGATTTGTCGCATAGACCTTCAAATAAATACATATTCAAAGTCTTTTGCAGAGGATGCGCAAAAGCTTTGTCTTCTTTAGAGCGTTTTCTTTCTAGAGCGTTGACTATTAACAGAGTTAGACGATCAGATGCTTGATGAGATTATTAGAAGTAGAAAATCACTTGCTTGTCAAGGTTATCAAAGACAAAAGGATCAAATGCTTGATGTGATTATTAGAGACAGACAAATCAAATCACTACTTGTATTAGATAAAGTCACCAAAGGCGCGTTCTTAGAGCGTGCTCAACAGACTTAGAAGCGGAGAATATAATGGAGACTTGATGTCCTTTAACTTGGACCAAAAAATCAAATGGTGCAGCGTGAACTCATATAGAATAACTTGATCTGAAAACTACACACTAAAACAAAATATTATTAAATTGTTTTCACAAAATAATTTTGTTATCATCAAAACAAGTAAGGGCCATAACTCTTCAATCCAACTTAATTCTATCAAATAAAGTCAAAAATTACGTACAAAAAAAAAATATTCTTTTATGAGAATTTAATCCTTTTACATTTAAATATATTTTTCTTAAATTGAAGAGTGTTTTTTTTTTTTTTTACCAAAATAAGATGATTCTATTTTAAAAAAAGAAAAGGGAAACAACAAAGGTCTAAAAATAAGATTATTTAAATGGTAGTTTTGAGTTAGAAAATAGCCCCATAAATATAATGGTTTTAAAACTCTCAATTGAGGAGACCTTTATTTATTTTTATATGTTTAGGAGTGAAACAACTTTTTTATATAAAAGAGTATAAGAAATACTCCAATTCAAATACAAGATTAAAAGAACAAAACACCCAAAAACATCAAGATACACAATTAAAATTACTCCTTAGATATACATTTTAAAAAGGACCAATACACCACTCATAAAACAGACAAGAGCCCCCTAAAGGCTTGGCCAAATATCACTTCCATGAAACCACCTTTATACACTCAATCAAGAGTGATAGATCCCTAGTGTAGAACTAACTCAATATCCAACCGTTTACAAACCAAATTACAAATAGATTTATTAAAGGATAAATTTATTAAAGTTAGATCTACCGAACAAGTGAGTCTAGTCTCTAATTCAACTTGAACCGAACAAAATATATTAAACATATTAATTAGTTATGCAAGTTAAGTTCAATAACTAATTAATTATATTACCTAATTGTTACTCATTGACTATATAAATGTTTTATATCATTTAATATATTTAATTTAAACAATTTTTTCATTATTTAATATATAATTTTTTATTTTTCTTATCATAAATTCATTTTATGATGTATATCTAGAATTAGCGAAGCTCGCACTTCCAATAAAATACTTCTCCAATAAAGAATACCACTATTTGGAAGTCTCGAGGACTCATGTGAACTAGAAGTTTAGAATTGAGGAACACATAAGTCTTCTATGTGAGAATAAACCACCACTATGACCTTCCCACCACCATTCATCTCGCTAATGAGAGTGGAATAAATTATATATAAGGGGATAAACTACCAAAACTATGAGACATTTGTTGTTCATGTGGTCTTACTCGACTTAAAATATATTAATTTTCGGAATGACTTTCTAAGATATATACACGATACATAAAAATAAAAAAATAAGTTTCATAAAATATTAAATTACGTGATTAACCTAAATATTTATAGTGAACTTGTGATTCCATTTGAAAGTTTGATACTATTATAATTAAATTAAATCAATTATATAAGTAATTTTGTAAATATCTAATTAAACAACTTAAGTTCATTAACCATTATAACAAATTCATTTGAAATTTACCCAACAATAAAATTATATATTGTAAAGAATGTGGTATTAGGATTCTTTGTAAAATTACATCTCTATATCATTTTCACTCTATCCTTTTACATAAATAATTGATTTTTACATACATCTATTTTTCTGTGTTTTTTTTGTTATCTCATCAATTAAGTGCGACTTTGTTTTGTTTTTCCAACTCGGTACGATATTCATTTTATTCAGATTAACTTCGACCCAAATCAAACATATTTAATTAATGGCTTCAGTGTCCTCAACGTTGAAGATCCGAATACATGAATATTCCGGTCACACTCATTTTATTAAATTTATAGACATTTTGCATTTGCTATTAATTTGAGTGTTGTGAATTTGTTAACAGATTCATTATTTTTGTTTTTAGCGTATTTGTATTTGTGTTGTTCTGAATTGATGTACACTTTAATTTGAATGAATGAATATTATTTTTAAGTTAAAAATAAATACTCTTTCTTCCATATTTATTTATATATTTGCTTTGGTGGGTTTAGTGTACAAAGTCATACACCCTAAAACATGAGAAACAATATTATTCATTTTACAAATAGTATTTATATTCAAATTTTGACGAAATAGATGTTCATGTTCGGTTGTGAGAAGAAAATGAGAAGATAAAAAATGTGAAAATGAAAAATAAAATAGGTCTAAGATGTTGTTTTGTTGATTATGGACATAGTACATATGTATATTTTTCTATAAAGGTATACTAGTAATATACCTTGGGGAGGGACACATCTGGAGGTGGGGTCACTAGTACATAAATTGGATATGAAATTGGTATTAAAGGCCGTTTTAACTTTATAAAACCCTAGTAGAGCTGAAGCGTTCAATGATTTTAAAACCACCATAGTAATCTTTATCATGATACAAATAGACATATCTCTCCCACATGAATAGAAAAAATTTACATAACTCATTTCTCACCACACTTCATCACATTCAAATTTTTACCAAAAATAAAAATCCCTTTAAAAATAATTTTAATACACACAACCCAACAAAAATACATTGAACAAAAAAAAAAGGATAAAATCTAGGTGAGTTTGGATTAGGTCAATTGAATTCTATTAATTTTTACTCCATTTGACACATTTGTGTGTACAAATTTTTATATGTATTTATTACGATTTTTTAAATATATCTCTTATTAATACTATCAAATTATCTTGAAATATGAAAAATTAACATTAAATACATCTAGACACTAAAGATAATTTAGTAAAAATCATATACAAATTAGTTACACTACCGACTTCTTTTTAATATGGGTAAAAAATGTCAAAGGATCTTATAAATACAGATAAAAAGAGTAATTTTTTGTTTGAATATAATAATTAAATTCTTCATTCTTAATTTACTATATATGAATAGAGTAATGAAATTAAATATATAAATATAATGAGAAGAGCTTATTGAGAGTTCAATCAATTTTATGAATTTCAAATATTTTGGAGGAAAAATATAAATAAACAAATTGTTTCAAATTGATTTTTTTTAATTAAAAAAAATGGTCCCAATGTAAAAAATTTAGGGGTCAACATGAAGATTTTGAAACATATACAGTGATCAATGTATGAAATTCAAAAAATAAATATGGACTAGCGTTCAAAATTTGAAACAAATGGGAAACAATTTGTGTAATGTAAATAATAGGGACCAAAATCAAGATTCATATTTTATAGCACAAATGTCTCATAATATAATGCAATTCGACATAATCAAACGAAGTTTTACATAATTTATAAACATGATATGTCAAATGCAATTTCACATAATTAATGAACATGACACATAGAAAAAAATAAGTCTCAAATTGAGTTATGAAAATAAATCCGAAAACTTGTGAAATATGAAGACTAAAATCTATATATATATATATATATATATAGAAAACAGTCACAAGGTTGAACTCTCATACAAACTTGGCACTCTTTATCACAAAGTTCCTTCAAGCTTTGAACCATGCTCCAGTAAGGATGTGAGCTATGACAACCATTACTAAAGCTCCTTGTTGCACCGAAGCCACCCAGGGTGATAATTGTTATTTGCACCCAACAAGAGCAAAAGATAGGATTTACATCTAGTTGCTTCAAACAACCTTTGGATGTGCATGTAAAATCATTCATTTTGTATCAAACTCATCTCCTTCACCCATAACCTTATTCCTTTCAATCCAAATAAACACGAGAATGAAGCAAAAAAACCAAGGCCATAAAACGCCGTTACTAACCCAAGAGTTATTGGATTTATTTGGTGAAAATTGTTGCAGGACTTTAACAATGAAGTTGTTGATTAAGATTTGTATGTAGCAAATTTCAAAGCGTGTTATTTTATACTAGCCTTTAGGTTTGATTCGCCCCCATCAGAGTACTTTGAAAAACTTTGATAAGATTTGCACTAACACACAAAAAGTATCTTTCAATAGTATGTTACAAAAGAATTTTTCTTAGACTTCACTCATACATTAAAGAAGAATATATAAGATGACTTAGAATATAAAGAATGGATGAGACAAAGTGGATGGTAATGGTCAATTTTCGTGTCTCATTATATTCAAAATAGTACAATTTATAGAAAAATAATATCAGTTAAAAGATACAACTTTTGAAAAAAGTGTTTTTGTCATTTTGTTTGTGAAAAAGTATATACAAATAACAATCATATTTTAGTTGAATTGTTGCAACAATCTTATGGTTGAAGGGTTGCACATTTTAAATATTCTTATTATAAAGATGCATTAATGTATAAATAAAAGAAAGAGCTCATCTTAAAAATAAAATTATTTGTTATAATATCATTAATATATTTAAAATATGTCAAAAGTATTATATTATATTTAGTCAAGTTAATAGTTTCCGAGTGTAATCGTGTGCATACCAGCTTGATACAACTCCAAATTTATCACAATAGTTAGGGTGTACATAATCCGATCCGTCACAGAAACTCGTCTTGACCCGTAAATAATGGGTTGAGTTTAACTCAGTCCCAAAAAAAAAATAGTGACAAAAAATAAAGATAAGACAGAGACAATGTAGAAAAATGATTTGGTTCAGGTTACCCATCCGTCCCGAATTAATTTAAGGACAAATGATTATTTTATATTATTCTTTTATGCTATTATTGATCTACTGTTTAAAGATATTATCAATTAGATCATTAACTTACTAACTTAGAGTTTATAAAACAATGTTATGAGTTACTACTCTTAAATGGATTGACAAATGGTAACCATAAGTGACTTGTTATGAGTTACTTTATGTTTAATTTTATATTTTTTCTAAAAATTGATTAAGGATTACTATTTGGCGACTCGTCTTTATTTTGTACTGTTCTTATTGAACTCGCAACTCATCGAATTTCGTCGGATTAAGGGACATATTATGGTCTTAAAATTGGTCAGATCAAATGTTGGGACTGGATAAAGGACACATCAAACATGACCTAAGTAGTCGTTTGTACACCCCTTACAATAGCTACTAGGTACCCGTAGATTTATTTGACTTAAATATGATTTTAGTCTTTTATCTTTTACTAAATATTCGTTTTGATCATTTATTTGTTTTTTTAATTCATTTTCATTCTTTATTTTTTATTTTTTTTTATAAATGATGAATATCATTCCTTTTCATCATACTCTTGCATACACTTGTAGGATTATTGTCACGAACTAACGAGGTCTAATATTTGATCGGTTGTAAAGTTAAGTATGCAATCTCAACAAGGACGATATAAAAATACAAAGAACTATGATAAATGTCTTTCATTTCAAGGAGGTTATATCTTTAAAAGTATGCAAAAAGAGTTTGTTCAAGTGCAAGTCTATTATTAGGTTAAATGAATGTTTTTTTCTAAAGAATATTATTGTGAATACTTATTGACAATAGTTAGAAGGGATTTTAATGACCAAATGTTGTTATAATTTTTGTTGTGATTGCAACAAAGACTAAAATATATCACTTATAAAAATAAATAACAAAAATTAATATAAATAAATAAATAAATAACTAAAACAAATATTAAATAAAAGATAAATAACCAAAACTATATTTAAGTCTAAAGTTCAAAACTTAACTTGCTTTATCAGTACCATAAAATTGAACATATATCAGCAGTGGCTAGCTAGCCACTTTCTCGTGCTTGCATGGCAAAGGAATAAATTATGCCACCTTCGGTTATATATATATATATATATATATATATATATATATATATGATTTTCTTTTAGAAATTTTGTCTATTTTTTAAGATTTTATTTAAATATTCAACTATATTAATTATTTTTTTGTTAACATATCCATAATTAATTTGTCTTTTTTTACAATAGTCAATAAATACTATAATGAAAGCATTAGTTAATTATCTCTTTTAAATGTTAAATACGTAAAAATAATAGTAATTATTAATAACTTTAATACTGTTATTAATTTTTTTAATTCTCTTGTGATTTAATCAAAGGAATTCTATATATAGAGATGAAGGTAGTATATTGCTCGGCAAAATATTTGAGTGTATTTCAGATACTTGGAATTTTGGATAGAGAATGGGAATGTAGAATAACTTGGTAGCATACGTTTGTTTTTGGTACAAAATGTCACAAGTTCAAATTCGGTCATTCCTATGGTTAACAATCAGTTATTGTTGACGTAATAAAAACTATCACTTATTTTAATAGTAGTAACAAGAGATCAATCGAGATTGATTCAAATTAGACATAAATATCTGATATCAATAGTTCCATATTGAGTATGTATGCATTCAACGTGTACCGACATCTCATAATTTTTTTTTATAAGAATGGAAGATAGGGGCTCGCATGAGTGTTGTATCTATACACATTCTGACGATCAAGTCAATTTATGTCTTAAAGTGAGAGATTTTATGTTAAAATAATGTCTATCTTTGTATTGCATTATGTTTTCACTTTATAGAACATTCTCTAGGGTTTTTAAAAGACATCCATTAAGGTTGTAAGTTGATCAATTTGTAATTTTTGAATCATTATCTAATTTTGGATGCGTGTCCTTGTTCATTTAAGATGATGATTGTCATCTTATTGCTACGAGAGAAAGTGTCAAGTGAACTATGATACTCTCTCACTTCATATTTTTTTGTTTATCCTGAGTCGTCTTAACTTGAAAATCTTTCGTAAATCATTGAAGAAATTGATCTGATTGATCCCAATCTGATCCACATTAGTTTTAAAATAAATTAGGGTGTTCTGAATTTAACCCAAAATAATACTATTTTTTTTAAACCAATCTTTGTGAATATATTATTCAATGATGTGTCTTTCTGCAAATAATTAAGTTCACCACATTAGTTTTGATTTTTTTACAGACCATAGATCTGTTCAACCAAAGTTGTAGCCTCATGAGTTCCTATCCCATCAAATTTTCAAAAAATGATCACTATCTTAACATGTGCTTGGTCAACAACCATGACATTCAAATTCATATAATAATTACAATAATAACAATAACAATGAAAATAATAATAATGGCATATTCAAAAAAGTATAGGGAGGCAAAAGGGTAACTCCCCAAACAAATCCATAATGTAGTAAATTGGTGTAAATGCTTGAATGAATATAATAAAAGGGTGTTATAAAATCTCGTCAGAAACAAACAATGATGGCAAAGGCCCAACAATAATGGTTCCCTTAATAACCATTTTACTTTTCCCCTGCAAAAATTGAGTCACCCCCATTTAATAATTTATTGAAAGATTTGGGCCTTCATGATTTAAAGGAGGGGGGTTAGGGTTGTTTATGTTTCCTTCATAAATGTGTATGACAGGGGTAATTAAAAGAGTTTACTTTCTTCATTTCAAATTTTTTTCTATTTTAAAATTATAGTCGCATTTTATCATTTGATACATATTATAAAAAATAATAAATAAAAATAAGTGAAAGTTAATTTTATTAATTTTTTTAATAAAAACTACAGGGATTCTATTAAATTATTTTTATTAATTATTGATGTATTTTATTTATAATAATATAAAGTGAAAAATAATAATATGAGGGTACTGAACATATATTTATTAAAAATTAAAATTCGTTAAACAACGTAATTTAAATAAAAATTGGGGGAAGAGAAAAAGTTTCATTAATTAAAGTAGTATTAGTGATCAATTTATTTTTATTAATCAAATTAATATTAATAATCATTTTACGATTGTCTCTGAAAAAATTTAAATTTGATACCTTAAAATTAAAAAAGCTAAACTAGTAATAACACATCAAATATGGTTAAAAAAATAATTTAAATTGAAATTTTTTCTAAAATTAATTATTTCTTTAAATGTGGAAATTGTTGTTGGACAAAGAGGAAGTAACTTTTTAATAAAGAAAATAATTTGCATAGCCACATAAATAACTGGCACTAATGAATACCCATCATCATATACCTTGTCTATAATTACAATTATGCAGAGTGGTAATTACCCGTCTTTATTTTTACCAAAAGGAAATTAAAAGGAAAAAAAAGGAGCAGGAGATGATTGCATCACCCAGTGAAAAGTAAAGTAGGAACTGATTTTTTGGAGCATAAAGAAGCAACACACGTGAAAGCCTTTGAAATTTTCATACAATGGTTATATCTTCTCATCATGGGTGACCGTGTGATACTATTGGCAAGAGAAAGATCCGATTGTGGTGACCCACATTTTATCCACATCAAATACTTCAAAATTACTAAACTATGAGCTTGGATCCCTTTTGTAAAAAAAAATATATTTGGATTGTTCTATTTTTTTTAATAGAGGTAATTTAAGATTAAAATTTACTTCTCTATATTATTATTTTTTATTTTATTTAAATAAGTTATTTTCACATATATTTAAAAGTTGTTTATTTTGTAAAAATATTTTTTGTTTTTATTTTTTAATATGTCTCTTATATATATATATATTAATGATAAAAACACATTTCTAAGAAAATAATATTCAAGTAATTAAAAAAATTAATTTAATATTAATAATTTTTATTTTTAACAATAATTTTATGTTTAATGATTTTAATTTAAATATATTTTAAATTTTTTGGATTATACAAAGTGATAATATACCCTTGTGATAAAGTTATTCTTATTTTTTAAAATTACTTATTTTTTATTGGCTTAAATACAGTTATGACCACTTATTTTGTCTAAATAAATTTTTAGTTCCCTCATTTTTAAAACAAGTTTTTTGGTTCCTATATTATCTAATTCTTTGAATTTTTTTAAATTCTTACTATTTTTTATGGTATACCACTTCGTTGACTTATTTTTGTTATTAATTTTATTTATATATTAAAATATTAAAGATTAATTTATTTTATTTATAATATTAAAATTAAAATTTTATTAAAAAAATTAAAATTTACTTATCTTATTTAACTTTTTTTAAATAATTTAAAATATGTATATAAAATAGTTAAAATATTATTAAGTTTATTTTAATATTATATTTCATATTTAAATTCATTAAAATTTTAATATTATTTAATATTTATTTAAATATTAAAAATAAATTTATTTTGTTTTATTTATAAATTAAATATTTAAATAAAATATTTTAAAATTATTTATTTTATCTGACAATAATTTTAAGTTATTTAAATAAAATGTTTAAAAGTTTATTTAATTTATTTTTAATATTTTAATACATAAATAAAATAAATAATAAAATTAATTACAATAATAACGACATGGAAATTGTTTTATCCAATTCACAAATGTCATGTTAGTGTCAAAGTCGTTAACGAAAGTTTCAGATATTAAAAAATGGTGGAGGGCCAAAAAAATCCCAAAATTTTGATAATATGGGACCAAAAAACTGATTTTAGAAACAGATGGACTAAAAATTTATTTTTGATAAAATAGAGGGATTGCATTTAATCCTTTATTATTTAATATCAAATTCTACTTTTATTTATTAATTTAAATGTATATTTATATTTTATCAAATATTAATTATTTCTATTCTAAATTATATTTTAAGGGTAAATGATAAATTATTTCTAATGATATTTCTAGTTTCTAACGTAACTCATAATCAGGATAATTTCGTTAACTATAGAGACATATGATAAGATAGGTTCAAGATTAAATTATGAAATCCCACTAAATCTTTAAACATTTAATTGAGACGGAAGATGATAGTTTATCCATTTCTTCTCTTTAATCCTAATTATGAAGTAGATGCATTAAGTGTTATTAAGATTCAAATTGAATTGAATATTAGTCTCATTGTTAATCCAATCTAAACCATGATGATATTTGATATGCCATTAATTAAGTTCAAATTAAGTTCCTAATTTTTATAATGAAGGATTAAAAAATGATTCTATTTATATATAATTAGACATTAGACACACACCATTTTTTTCGTTATTATATTATATGTGTAATGTTTCAATAATTGAGGCTAAAGTTAATTTACAAACACTATTTCTCTTCAACTTATAGAGACAATTTTTAATTAAAGATAAAATTACTAGAACTTACACAAAATTTAAAGTTGAGAATACCTCATAAAAACAACACAACATTTAAACTTGACAATACTAGTGAGAAGTTAGTAAACATGTCTATTATTTGATTTGAATTAGACGAGTTAAGATGAGAATGAGCAAGACTATACTTTATAGGAAGACGATAATGAAATAGATAAAATTGCTATAATTAAGATTATAATTTAATTTTGATGTATTATTGATGTAAAAATATTGGATTTAATTCATATATACGATTAATGTAAAGAGTTTTTGTACTATCAATTAATTGTTGTTATTAGATTGTTAGAGATATTTAACTTTTACTATAAATATATCTAAAGTTATATTTATAAATAGTTGTAATGTGTTCATAATATAATGTTTTTTTTTTATCAAAAATGAATAACAATGAAACTCAAAAAAATTTATACGACTAATTAATCACAAATTTACTTATGTATGACTTTTAAATAGTTATCAGAAAATGA
>JBBPBO010000001.1:27061065-27464545 GCA_037974295.1 Cicer cuneatum | reverse complement strand
ATTTGGTTAAATAAATTTTTAATTTTTATAAAATTTCATTATTTTGTTTTTAATTTTTATAAATTTTTTATCAACTTTTAATCTTTAAAAATTTTTCTTTTTAGTTTTTGTCACTATTGTGTTTCATTTGAAGTTTTAAATAATTATTTACAATAATATTGAGAATATATTTAACAACTTTCGTACAAAAATTTATAATTTTTTGACAAATGATGAATTAAATATGAATATTAAAGTTATTTGTGTTTATAAATTTATATTTAATTTATCGCCTACTAAAAATTATAAATTTTTGCAAGAGTTTTTCTTACAAGGTTCCAATTATTACTACAAAAAATTATTAAAAAATTCAAAAGATACATAATTGTTAGCATAAAATTAGAGACAAAAAATAAAATCAAAATTTTTAAAAAACTAAAAATTGTTAAACTTTTCATAAGAATTAAAAACAAAATAGTGAGATTTTATAGAATTAAAAACTTATTTAACCATTTTATAAATTCATATATATAGTTTATTAGCTTTTAACGGATGATAAATAGGAAAACAATATTCAAGAAATTATAAGTTGTGGACTGAAAAATGGATTTATTTAATTCAAAATATAATTAAACAATAAATAAAATATATTATTATTTTTAATTCACTTTTATTTATATCTAAAATCGATGAAAAAAGATATGCATTTTAATTGAAACAAAGACCAAATTTCACAACTACATCAATATTGCAAGTCTTCATAGGTTATCCTTCCCTTGCATACTATTTCTTTTCCTGAGGTCATTAATAATGATTTCACATAATATCAATCCCTGCACTGCTAATGATGAATTTTTACATTATTACGGTCCGTAAGTGCATTGAACCCTACACGTGAGCTTATATATATAGGGCTTTGATACATTTTTTTTAGGTTGAGGGGGACCACAGGCAGGAAAAAACACTTCTTCCACCTATTGTTCGCATCATCTACCATATTTGCCTTCTTTATATTAAAATATATGAAGGGATATGATTAGTAGTTATAAAATTAATTTTTTAAGAATTTTTTTTTATATAATATTTTTTAAGAATTTAGAATTAAAGATAAAAAATATATGTGAATTAAAGGAAATTAGGTTTTTTTTTAGAGAAATTAAGAAAATACTCGTACTACTTGATCAATCTTATGTGTGTATCAGTGTGAGATTAGTTACTATACGAAGATAACTAATATATACTTAGTGCAAATAATATATTAATGGAAAAATATGTGGAAAAAAAATTAAATATCATATAAATAGATAAACTAAAAAGTACCAAAAAGTTTACCTTATAACATTTGTAAGTTAAGTTATTCCGCTTTTAATAATCAGCCACGGAGGCCAGTTGATCGTGTTATACTTTTACCACTTTATCCAAATTCCAAATTCCAAATTCATTTGATAAAGTGAATATCAATACATTTGATCACTTCTTTACAAACATCGTTATGGCACTAAAAGGAAATTTGGTCGTGTTTTTAGGAAACAAAAAATGCGGCAAAATGCCTTTAATTAACTTAGGTAAATTATTACTAACTATCAACGAAGGTGAAAAAAAAATACGGTAACAATATTTGTAGTGTTGTTAATTCTTTTGTTATTGTTGAAATAGATGACACTATTTTGGATCAAGAAAAAATTGATAAAAATTGTAAAGAAACTTCTAATATTGAGCTGATTTTTAAGTTTCTTAAATTATTTTAGAGACATATTTGAAATTTTAGATTCAGACTACACATGATTTTAAAAATGTAATTCATAAGATATTTGGTTTGAGTTTATCTAATTCAACTAACAAATATCATTTACAAAATGATCATCAATATGCTGATATGTATATAGTTGATTTTTTGAGTGATGAAGTGTCACAAGAGAACGATGACCAAAATCATCAAAGCTCTTCTCATATGAAAGTAAAGTTACAATCAAATGATGTGATTCCAAGTATGACGTATCCAAATTTAAGTTTTTTGACGATAAATTTATTGCTATTAACGATAATTTACATATCAAGATTGTTTATAATTTAGAGATTTTACAGGAATTTTTTAAAGACAAAGATGGTAGTGAAGCACATATTTTAGCATCGGTAAAGAATATTTTACGAAAATAATTTTTAACACATAAAAATAGAATATTGTATTATATTATATAATTTCTGCCGAAGGTGCATAAAACTATAGTGTAGGAAGAATTTTCTTTTAACATTTCCTCTTTTCTTTTCTTTTTTTTCTTGGGTAAAATTTATATCCACAATTTTACTTTTGCCTTTTTAATAAATTTTTAATTTAAAATAAAATTGACAATTTTCAATGTCACGTCAACTCAAAATATATAGTAACTTTTTCATTTTCCAATATTAAATGAATTATAATTTTGATTAATTACCATTTCTTCACTCTCACAATAATTAATCCATATAATAATACTTTATTAAATTATTTTTTTCAAACATTAATATATTCACAATTATACCGTAAAATGTCCCTTTTTCAAAAAGCGACTTCTTTATTTAAAAGAAAAAAATTCTTCAAAAAAGTTGTCATTGCAAACTTGAGTTTCCTTAATAAACTAGAATTTATAAATGACGACTTCTAACTATGTAAAAAATGAGGTAATTTGATATATGATTTTCAAAAGGAAGTATATTGATAATTTTTTTTAAATATGGTTATTAAAAAAAATTGGGTTTTTAACTTTGTTAATTAAATGCAATTCATTATCTTGTTAAAACTTTACAAAAAAGTTATCAAATATGTTAAATTAATATGAACGATGAATTTCATCAATCTAACCGTCAAATCAAAGGTTTTTATTGAATAGATCAACTCCACCAATTTTTAATACTTTATTAAATAATTCCAAATGAACGTATAATAAATTTTTAAAAAATATAAGTAAATATCGATGGCTATTACGAATTTTGAATTTATATAAAATTTTATTTGCTTGATCATTAATATATTATGTCAACGATCAACAATTGAATTAGTGAAATCAGATAGTTATTCCTCAATATATCTGAACCACATACATATATATATTAAAGTAGCAAGAAAAAGTGAAAAATACGAATCTAGAAAAAAGGAGAGCTAGAATATATTTTAATGTTCACATATCTTTTTCAATTATTCATATGGCACTACGCCAAAAATAGTATTTTAAAAGGTTTTTTAAGCCCTTTAAGCGCTGTAGTATCTAATGCTGTAGTATCTAATGCTGTGAAAATGAAAACGCGTTGTAATATGTATAAATATATTGCGCGCTTCTCTTAAACTAGTTTTACAGTGCTTTTTCAAAAAACCGATGTGATAGGTACATATATATAGCGCGCTTCTCTTAGACTAGATTTACAGTGTTTTTCCACAAAAGCGCTATAATAGGTGCATATATAGCGCGCTTTTTATACTAGTTTTACATTGTTATTTTTCAAAAAAGCGTTGTAATAGATACATATATATATATATAGTGTGCTTGTATTATCAACTAGTTTTACATTGCTTTTTCAAAAAAGCGTTGTAAAATGTTTAGAAAAGCGCTGTAAAACGTTTAAAAAATCGCTATAAAAGGATGAAAACATGTCTTTTATGACATTTTAAAAAAAAGCGCTGTCTTAAAATGAGTCTTTTATGACATCAAATATCAATTACATATCAACAAATTCATGACATTAGCAACAAATTCACAATATTCAAGCAACAAGTTCATGATAGTAGCCACAAATTCACAATATCAATTTCATATTCACAACAACAAATATCAACAATATCAGTTACAAATTTGCAATATCAATTACATATATATTCATAGCAACAAATTACAAGTTCATGACAGTAGAAACAAATATAACAATATTGACAGTAGCAACATATTCACAATATCAATTACATATTCACAACAACAAATATCATGTCAGTCCAATAGCAATTTCCTGCAATTTCTTTCTTTACCCTACTGTAACAAAAAATAAAATAAACTAATTAGAATAATAATCAGTTCACACCAAAATATACAATAATAATTTATAATTTCCAGCAATGTGAAACTTACCTATTAACAAATTATATAACTTTCAATTAGAGCACATACTAACACCAGTCTTCTTTTATTTCAATTAGATCACTTTCAGAGTATGTTGAGTCGAAGTTGTCAAAGTACTATGCGATATAATATTTGAACTTAAATAAGTTAGAATCAAATATATATATATATATATATATATATATATATATATATATATATAGTTTATATATGAAAATCAAAATATAATGAAAATAACGTACCGTTTCTAGAATTATATTTTGATTCATATCAACAATCTCCTTCATGAATCGCAATATATAGTATCCGGAGTCTATATTGTTAGTTTGACGCGGACACTATAAAATAAAGCATGTACGTCAATAAATATTTATGCATTGATTGTAAATGTAAATTTAAAGGCATATAATTAAGTTCTATAATAAAAATTTCAAACCTTTATTAGAATCCATGTGATGTTGTTTGCCTTATACTTCGAAAATTTTGTTAAACCTTTAAAGATCCAAAACCATACTTGCTCATTGCATCATATGACTCGGTGCCATATAATTTGATAAAATTATGCATGGTCCTTGACTTTTTATTGTTAGGAAAAAAGAAAGAAAAATATATTCTAGAAGAAAAATGGTTATAATTTATAAAACATGTTAAAAACTAAAAACAAATCAAATATTACAATAGTACCTGCAAGTCATGTGGTAGCAACCTTCAGTAAGTTCAATCATATGGTTACATTTTACACACTGCTGCCAAAGCTCCTTGTTGTCAGAAACTTCAACTTCATATCTTCTGCTGGAGGGTTAGGATTCAACCTTTTGTAAGTAGAACATGTCATATCACTATGCCAAGGGACCTTGAAGCTGAAACAGAAAAGACCATGACATTTTACGCATTCCTTGGGTTGCAATTGTACAAAGCCAATAACACTTTTGGAGTAGTCCAAGAATTCACTTTTTGACATTAATGCAGAGCATCTTGGATAAGGACAGAAAAGTTTCTCCTTAAGCGGAATGGAAGCCTCCAATTTTCGTTGCTGCATGGTTTCAACTATTTTAGAAGTTAAGAATTTCCGGCAGCTGTCAACTAGAAGTTCGTTATTGCATTTCTCATGAGGTCATTTAGGCATCATTCCATGGAGCAATTTCACCTCCATATGTTGCTTCATGCAAGAAAAGCAATACCTATGCTGACAACAATCAACTGAAAAGAATTGACTAACATCAGTATCCTCCAAACAAATGACACAAGTTTCATTCATATTCTTTACACTGCCAGATTCAGCAGGCCTCTTGGACTAAGAATCAATTGCATATTTTGCAAGCTTAAATGCAAATTTCTGATTATGTCTCGCCACAAGCCTCAGACTGCAGTATGCAAATTTTGCTTGAAGCAGATTCACCTGATCAACTAGCATTGCAACTTTCCCTTATTTAACAGGCCATTTTCCACATAACTAACCAGAAAAACAAGATATCAAAAACCTCCACAAAATAGACAACATTATGACACAATCACTCAGTCCCACCATCTTAAACCCACACATAAAAAAAAGTACAATTCAAGCCGCATGGCAGTCCAAGGACACATGCTCCTTGATTTATCAATAACCCCATCTTGTTCTTGCTCCAAAAACTAGTTTCTATTACCGAATATTCTCCAAGAAGCGTTCTATAATTTGAAATGGAAATCAAGTAAACCACATTAAAACAAAAATGGCCCTAAAAAAAGTAAATTGAAGATTATACAAGCGACAAAAGTCTAACCTTCCATGTTTTAACAGTTATCCGTTTCAATTATACATAGGGTTATCATTACTTTACAATACATGTCAGACGTAGCATGATTTGAAACAAAATTGAACCCAATCAATACGACAAATCACTATGTGTATCTATTTTAGACATATATCCCACTATGATTCTCAATTCATTCTAAAGAATTACTATTTTCCCCTGGACTTTGTGGAGTCGGCCTCATTTCTTGTCATTTTGATAATCTTGAATTATTTTGGAGTCATTTTATAATATATATTAGCTTATGTTTTTTCTTAAGTAACTTGTTTTTACTTAAAAAAGCCAAGTTTTATCGACCATGTATCTTATAAATCATAATAAGGTTCCATTTACAATTCAAAAAACATGTATACCAATTCACGATTTGAATCTTATTCATGATTAAGCATACATTATAAAATTATCAACATATTCACACATCGCTCTTCTTTCAAACACAATATCCACTTCTAAAAGCCCATATTTTAAGGTGCATTGTGAAATACTAAGATCTTTATCAACACGCAATAAGATAAATAATGACTCACAAATTGAAAGAGAGGATAATAACCACCAAAACAAATAACACGCTTCAAGTCCAAAGCAATAACAACATTGAAAGCTTCAATCAAAGCCTTAAGTTCCACAACAATTTTACTATTTCCACTACCAACAACAGGTTTAGAAACTTCAAGTATCAATTTATCAACAACATCACAAATGACACCACCAATCCCAACCAAAGATACTTTCTCACCTCTCACAATTTCTTCACTCACTAAACCCTTAAAATAAACCCTAACAACAACACCTTCATCGTTACCACTCTTCGAACCTGAAGAACTACTACGTTCACCGAATGGTTTCTCGAAGTTATCTCCCCGTTGCTCTCAATCGTCTTCGGGTATATTGAGAATCTCCGACGCCATTTTCTGATCGTGAATCTGATGGTTAAGATCGTCTCTGGCTTCGCGCATTACTCTCTCACTGTATTCTATGTCTTTCATTTTGGTTTCCATCTTTTCGAGTTCTTCCAATTGGATAGAAGTTGCGTTCAAAACGATGTCGTCGAGTGTCGGTGGTTTGGATGTGACAGTGGTGGAGGAAGATGGATGATTGACTAGGGAGGCCGTGAGGGCTTCCTGTACCTGGAGATGGAAAGCGAAGTTGAGATCGGATTCCATGGCTTCCGCTGCCATGAGTTTGTGGTGGTGCTCCGATAACACGAACTTTAAGTCTTTGGATGAGTCCATGGAAAGTAACCGGTCGGTCTTCCACTCTTCCATGTGATGTTGTTTGCTTTTATTGGAAAATTTTGTTAAACCTTTAATGAAAATTTTGTTGTTTGCCTTAACAAAAATAAAATTATTTGAAAGGGTTCTATATAGTTATATATATACCATTTTATAGCGTTTATAAACAAAGCGTTCTAAAAGACCATGTAATTATGTGAAAGTGCTAACTGTACTTATATACAAAGCGCTGTAAATATAGTGTGAGAGCGCTATATTTTACAGCACTTGTATACAAAGCGCTTTAGAAAACACTATAAACATTATGTAAGAGCGCTATATTTTATAGCGTTTATATGCAAAGCGCTGTAAACATTGTGTGAAAGCGCTATGTGACCCTACAACAACGCTTTTGCAAAAATGCTTATTAGAAAAGCGCTGTTGTATCCTCCGTAAATTTTAAAATATTATACAACAGCGCTTTTAGTTATAAAGCGCTGTAAAATATGCACTGTAAAAGCCAATTTTTGGCGTAGTGTGGATAAACAATGGCTTTATTCTCGTAGTTTTGAGTTCTCTTTGAACGGTCTGTCGAATTACGGAATTGTCGTCTTAGACGAATAAATCTTTAAGGACAATGTGTCTTCATAGGCTTTAAGTCTATCTATTTTATGGTTATTCTCTAATATGAATTATTTATGGTATATTTTAGGTTAATTGTTCGGTGGAAGTGATTGACGTGGATTGCGATCGTATCCTATTATTTGGACTGTAATTTCAAAGCTATTATTGCTTTATTTTGATTTATTATTAATTTATTTATAGTATATTTGGTGATCCGTTGAATGAACATGCATATAAGTGTGTTCAATGGCGGATCTTGTACAAAATATTTAGGGGAGCGATAAATATTAACTAAAATATTATAATTGAAATTTATAAAAGTCGTATAGTTTTATTAAAGATTCAATATAACATCAATTTTCTTTTGTTTAAACATCGTGTTACTCCTAAAAAAGATACACAATTTTTTTAAAATAGTTCACAAATTAACTAAAACAATTCGCAATTAACAAATAGTATCACACTATATGATATATGAACTGTTAAGATATAAAAGTTTGTTATAGTTTGTTAATAGGTAGTAGGTGAGTTGTTAATGAGGGCGTTAGAGTTTTTCTGTTTGATCAATATTAGTTAGTTTATCATTTGATATTGGTAGTTTATCTACATATGGAACTCGTAGCTCGTTGTATTAATTTTATTATATTTTATCAATATAAATTCTAATAAATGTCTACCTCATTTCTTATTTATCTTTTCAATTGCGTAATCTTTAATATGAACGATTTGGTTGTGATTCAAGAACCATTGAATAATTTCATTTACATTGTGTAAAGACAAGAAAAAGATTATTACCGACAAGAAGCATTGACATTTAAAAGTAAGAAACTGAAAAATATATGAAATAGATTGAGATATTCTGAGAATCAAGACCAAGAAATGATGTTGGTGGCTAGCCGCTACGACTGAGAGGGAGAGTCTAAGAAAAAAGAGGGAGAGTGGAGATAACTGAGAGAAAGAGAGAGACAGGGGGAGAGGAGTGAGGTGCTCTCACTTTCTTAAAAACCTAAAAGTTTTAGGATATTTTAGTTACTTATTCACTATTATTTTAATAATCTATTATTATTATTTATAAAAATAATTAAAAATTTTTAGAGGATATCGTTGCCCCTACCGTTCTTGATAAGATCTGCCATTGAGTGTGTTGCTTGTAAAACTCTGTATGCTTGGCCATAATTTCATATTATTTATCATCATGTTATTTTTGGCGTTTTGCATCGTGTGTATGCTTTCAATTGAAATAGTTGAATTTCGGATTATACGAGATTTATGATATTTGAATCAAATATTGGATGACGAATAAATTTCATCATATGTTATTTTCATCATATAATTTTATGATTCATATAAATATTAATTACTCTTTGCACATGAGCATTGTCTAAATTGTAAAATTATGCATCTAATGATTTCCATCATGAAATATTTTGTTTAACCGTGATGCATTGGAATTTTCTTGATTTTACTATTTAATTTTGTGCATAAATTGTCACGAAAGATAGTAATTATAAAATAAATATTATTGATACAAAATACTATATTTTATTTGCTTTTACTTATACGTTATTATAACAAATTTTTTAAGGTTGCTATTACAAACTTGAATGGGAATTTATTTGGATTTATTTGTGCACCTTCCTATGCCACTAACATTTTTACCTTACAATTATAATTTGAACATTAAATTAATCTGTTTATCGAGTTATTATAATAATTATTATTGTCAAATTTTCATGGCATTGGTATGCAATACAACCAGATTTTGATAAACAGGCATTTCAAGTTTTAGACAGTGTATCAATTTCTTTTCGGCACTGCATGCGATTCTTTATGATATCAAATATATTATTCAATATTAATTTATATTATAATTATTAATTTTTTAAGCCATGTGATCTGATACTTGATTCCGATGTCTTGATTAATTTGTCTGTTACTATTTTATTTCATGTATGAATTTGAGACTTCAGATTCGAGGTTGAGACTACCAAAATGATGTTAAAAGGACTCGATGCTTATGAGAATAAATCTAATATTAGATTTATTTATTATCTTCCGTAGAAGTGATGCCGAAAATAATGTAAGCAAAATCTGTTTAATATGAGTGTTTCTCAATTACTAATGTGATGAGTGATTTTGTGTCATTTAGATATCATTTAAGTAGACATGTATATGAAGAAAAAAAAGAGGGTGGATTTGAATGCTACGATGATGACTGTATAAAATTTAAATAAGAATACATTTGCAAGTAAATTTATTTATATTTCCCATTGAGAAAATATTCTCACGGAATATGATGTTTAGAAATCATCTGAGCACCTGTATATAAATTTCTATGAAAAATTTATTTTTTCTTAGTAACGTTGTTTAGAAATTTAAACAGATATGTATAATTTATTATGGAGTTGGAGTTTGTGAATTTAGACTTGACAATATAAGAGACTAAAGACGTCATAGTCAATACTCCTTAATGGAATAAACACGTGTCTTCTTTATTTTATTTGTGAGACATGTATATGTTTATTATTTAAAAAATAGGTAATGAATTTTGAGGTAAAAAATAAGTTTGTTTGACCTCTCACAAAGCTAAAAGCTAGTGAGTAAACTAAAATTGAAATTAGTAGTGATGACAACCTAACTGTTGTGAATGTAGATCCCATGAATAAAGTTCATATGTATAAAAACAAATTACTACTTAGTTCTGCTAACACTACTATTTTTGTGTGAGGAGTGCTAAACTGCATTATTGAGAGAATAAACTTTAAAGCTTTTAGTGATTTTTCATATCCTTTATGTGTGGTGTATGAATTGCAGCATGCACTTGATGAAATCACCTATATGGGTGTCAAGGTGAGTTGCTTGGATGAGATTGTAGGTGTTAACAATGATAAACAAACATAAACATAAAATGTAGGAAAATGAAGAGAGTAAGAAGAGAAAGAATCGACTAGAGTTTCATAACAAAATGAACAAAAGTTTAGGGTGATAGAGTTACAATAAGTATATATACAAGAAAATAGAAAAGTCTAAAATACCCTTACTACTAATATATAATAATATTATCTAACATCTCACCTAAACTCATGATGTATTATCATGGAGCATCGAGAGTTTGTCAACCAAAAAACAAAAATGTTTAATGGAATGCATCTTTGTGAACAAATCAGCAATATGTAGAGAAGATGAGACAAACGATAGAGTAATAGTTCCATGCTGAAGATGATGACGAGTAAGATGACAATCAATCTCAATGTGCTTGGTGCGTTCATGAAAGACTGAGTTATGAGCAATTTGAATAGCACTTTTGTTATTGCAGTGCATCAAAGTTGACTCAGAAAGAAAGATACCCATATCAGACTAAAGTCAACGCAACCAAATTATTTGACTAGTAGTGGATGCCATAACACGATACTCAGCTTCTGTAGAAGAGCGATAGATAATGTCCTGTTTCTTTCTCCTCCAAGAAATAAGAGAGTCTCAAAGAAAGATACATAATCTTGTGGTGGACTTACGACATATGGTGTCACCAGCCCAATCAGCCTCATAATAAGCTCGTAACTCTGATGAGGACGAAGATGGAAGGAGAATACTTTGAAATTGAGTTCTTCAAAGATAACGAAGAATACGAAGAACAACTGCCCAATGTACTGTAGTGGGAGAGACAACAAACTAACTGACAACATGAACAACATAAGCAACATCAGGTCTGGTAATCGTAAGATACACCAAACTACCAACCAAAGTACGGTACAAAGTGTGATCTAGTAAAGGAACACCATCCAAAGAACATATTTCACATTCAACTCAAGAGGAGTATTTGCTGCTCTAGTATTAGAAATATGAGCTTGTTCAAGAATGTTGGCAATGTACTTGAATTGAGATATAAGGTAGCCTCTAGGAGAGTAGGAAAATTCAATCCCTAAGAAATAGCGAAGAGTTCCCAAGTTCTTCATCTCAAACTGCTTGGCTAAATACAATTTCACCTCATTGATTCCACTAACATCATCATTTATAATAATCATATCATCAACATACAAAGAAAGTATAATGCGACCATAAGTGGTAGACCTTATAAAACAATGCATAATCATGTTCATTAGAGAGGAAACCAAGAAAAGTGATCACAATATAAAATTTCTCAAACCAAGCTTTGAGAAGTATGCCATTAATGAATAGATGCAACTGCAATAAGAGTACCAATAGTGGTCATCTTGGCTACAGAAGCAAAAGTTTCTTCATAATCCATACCATATTGTTAAGAGAATCCTTTAGCAACAAGACGTGCTTTATAGCGCTCAATCGACCCATCAAACTTAGTTTTGATCTTGTATAATCAACGAGACTCGATAGCACGCTTTCCAGGAGGAAGAGGTATTAATTCCGAAGTATCTGTTTTGTAGAATGAAAATAGTTCTTCTGCCATTGCCTGCTGCCAAAGACGATCAAGAATATCCTTTTTATTGGAAGATGGCTCAGACAAATTGGGAAAAGAGGTTAAGAAAGAAGAAAACGAAGCTGAGTAAGTAGAATAGATAAAATCAGGTAAATGGGTAGACTTACGATGACGAGAGGGGTAATGAGGAGGCGAAGATAGAGGATCAATAATGGTAGGAGATGGTTGGACAACCGGGGGGATAAGAGGAATGTCATCACGTGGAGTAGTGATATTTGTCCAACAATTATCAACATTACAATCACTAGAAGCATTATCATTAGAACCGAATGGATCAATATTCTTTAGTTCAGAACTCTTAGTAATTTGCGAATAAGAAGAAACAAAGTAAAAAGGGATGTGCTCAAGAAAAAAAACATTACAAGAAACATATAGTTTTCTTGCATGAGGATCATTAAAAAAAACCCTTTTAACCATCCCCATAAAAAAAAAACACACACACACATGGCAGAACGACAAGACAAGTTATTGGGCTCTACTTGTGGACGAAGAACAAAACAAGTAGAACCAAAGTCTTTCAAAAAATAGTAACTAGGGATAGAAGCATACAATTTTTTTAAAGGGAGACAAACCTGATATGACAAACGATGGAGTTCTATTAATAGCATGGACAATAGAAAGAACTATTTTTCCCCCAAAACTCACAAGGAACCGAACAAAACAACAAAAGAGAACGAGTAGTCTCAATAATATGACAATGTTTTCTTTCAGCAACTTCATTTTGTTGAGGAGTGTCAATACAAGATGTCTGTTGAAGGGTGCCATCATAAGCAAGTAATTCAAAGAATTTATTAGAGGTATATTAACCACCTAAATCACAAGGAAAACACTTTATAACAATATTATGTTGAGTCTTGACCATAGCACGAAACATATGATAAATGTCTAAAAATTTAGACCGATTTTTCATATGATAAACTCAACAATAACGAGTGTAATCATCAATAAATGGAACATAATATCTAGATCCACCTTTGGTGAGAACTGATGATGGACCCCAAACATTAGAGTGAACTAAATCAAAAGGCATATGTGAAACAGAAACGCTTTTACTAAACGGTAAAGCTGGAAATTTAGCAAATTTACAACCACAACAATCTAAACTATCATTGGTTTGTAACTTTCCTAAAGCTCCAGTAGAAGTCAGATATTTAATCTAGAAGCAAAAACATGTTCAAGGCGAGAATGCCATAAATAAAAACTAGAAGACGAAGATTTCAAGCGAAAACTAGATAATAAGTCAGTAGTAGTTGTTGAGGCTGTAGTATCTGGGACTCGTAGGCCATCCAAAAAATAAAGTCCCCTCTGTCAATGGCCTGTCCCAATCAGCCTCCCAGAATGTGGATCCTGCACACAATAAGAAGAGGATGAAAATATAAAGGAATAACCAAAATCACATATTTGTCTCACAGAAGAAAGACTCAAAGTGAGATTGTGAATATAATAAACATCAGGAAAAGACAAGTTAGGTGTGGAGATATAACTAATGCCTACTAATGACATAAGAGTGCCATCAATAGTCATAACCGACAGAGACAAGGCAGGATTCACATACATAAAATATTTATCATCATATGTCATATGGTGTGATGCTCGATGAAAGATTTTTCAAATCCTTTGCATATTTAGCTTATCTCTTTTATTTGTTGGTTTAACAAAAGTTCCATCAACGTAACCCCACATATCTTTTCCAATCAACAAAATTTTCATCGCATAACTCCAATAAAAGTAATTTTGTCCATTGAGGTGGACACTAACACCTTGAAGAGAATCATCCTTAGCACCAACCATAACAAACAATGGCAGGAAAATACAAGGAACACAATCATTGAGACAAAATAAATTAGGAATAACCTGCCAATAGCATAGTCAACCAAGAACCAAACAAAATTGTGCCGGAAACAGAAGAGTAGAATCGCACCAGAAACAGAGGGAGCAAATTGGTACTGGCTAAGCTGTGGACACTACAGTGAGTATAGAAGAAACATTTTTTTTAATAATAATGTTGTAACCAACCACCAATGAATGAAGACAATTTATATTTTGTTGGCTTGAACTACTAAACCATATCAATTCATATTTTTCTATTAATGACCTTGTAACCAACCACCAACGAATGAAGGCAACCTATATTTTGTTGGCTTGTACTACTAAACCCTAGAATTCATCCTGCTAGCAATATTTACCATGAACTCTGTGGACCACGTTACAGTAGATCCCAAAATCAACCAGAGCTTGTTGATACCATGTTAACAATGATAAACAAACATAAACATAGAATGGAGGAAAATTAAGAGAGGAAGAAGAGAAAGAACCCACTCGGGTTTCATAAACAGAATGAACAAAAGCTTAGGGTGATAGAGTTATATAAGTATATGTACAAGAGAATAAAAAAGTCTAAAATACCCTTACTACTAATATATAAAAATATTATCTAACAGTAGCAAAATCTCTAGAGCTCATGAATTTTAGGAGCACACACGACATATTTGCGCAATCCAGCGTCAACGACAAAAATTATGGGGTAGCGGTATGATTGGTAGACCACTAGCATACGCAAGTGTGTTTGGTTCATAAAGCTTGCTTCACCAAATCACTGTGTTAACCCTTATCAATCTAGGTCTGCTTCTTAGTCTAAATGACACCAAATTCGACGCACTGACACCCAACCTGTTAACCTATAAAATTGTTTTTCAACTTATTTTTAATGTTTTAATAATTTTAAAATATGTGGAGGATTGTTGGATATTGTGTGATATTTCGAAAGTATTTAAAAACTAATTAATTAAATAATGCAATAATATTATTGTTGACCATTGGTTACAATTTGTAAATATAATTTGATTCTAATTTAATCATTTTAATTGGTTTTGAACGTTGGGAAGGAAATGCAATTCATTATCTTGTTTAAGCCTTACAATATCTAACCAAATATGTTAAATTGGATTATATATATAAAAGTAGCAAGAAAGAGTGAAAAATACATACCTAGAAAAACGAGAGTTAGAATATATTTTGATATTCACAATTTTTTTTCAATTTTTCATATGGATTAAGAATGACTTTATTCTTGTAGTTATGTTATTTGAGTATTCTGGGAAGAGTCGGTTGAATCTTAGGGGATTGTCGTCTTAGACAAAGAAATTTTTTTTGAGGACAATGTGCCTTCACATGTCTCAAGCCTATCTATTTTATGGTTATTTTCTAATGTTAATTATTTGTGTTCTATTTTCTGGGTTCATTGTTCTTGATCAACGGAAAATCTTTACTTGAATTGTGATTGTCGAAAATTCGTGATTTAGATTGTGATCAATGTTGGCAGTGAACGTGACATAAAGAATTGATGGACAAAATTTTCCAACAAGATTAACCTATCTTCTATTCTAAAAAGTATTGTTTTTAGGAAGTTTGTTTCCTTCATAAGTTGGGCAGTATAAAAAGTATTGTTTTTAGAGCTAAAAGCCATTTGTAATTACAAAAAGTCGTGGTTAATACTGGATTAATTTAATTTAAAAAAGGGAATGTGTGTGTGGGAGTGAAGAGTCTTTGTGAAAATAAAAAATGGACAAGAAACTTTGTTGGATGGTACTATGAGAAAGCAGTGAAAGAATGAGTATGATATGAGAAATTTATGTGGTTGAGTTATTATTAAGGAAGAAGATTTCTTGTGTTGTGGTGTGCAGTGTGAGATCGTAAAACATGAACAGATTTTGAGGGTAAATATATGTAGGTGGAAGAAATGGGAAAGATTACAAAGTGTACAATATTAATTTGTTGTTTTTGAATGAGTTTTGTTTTTGGATTTTTGAGTTTTGTTGGGTTTGAGTCTTTTTGTGTTATCTCATACTTAATTTTTTATTATATGCATCTCATCTTTGTTTTTCGTTTTTATTGAAATTTTTAGACTTAGAGGGAAGCGTTGGCATATGAAGATGAATATGACGACGGAAAGGAGATGAAGATATTATGAATTTTTAAGAAATGTATTTTTGATAAAAAAAAATTAATTTAAAAATATTATTTTTACTAAAAATATTTTAAAATTTGTCATCTCAACGCTGTTTAATCTATTTCAAATGTATAATATTCATATGTATATTATTGTAACATAATGCGTTAAAAATGGTGAGCATGTATGCATTTTATGATCTAAAAAGGATTTATCTAATAAAAAAATTAAATGATACCCCAAATTTTATTTTACCTTTTTACGAATTTATATATGTAATTATTAATATTTATTTCTACTTTATCCTTTAGTGCTATTTCCATCATAATTTCTTTATTTTTTTTATTGGGCCTGATGACATCCTCTATTAACCCAACTAAATTTGCCCATATCTAAAGACTAAAACAAATGGATCTTGTTATACAAAAGCCTTTGGGTCCAATTAAATCAGCAAAGGGAGGAACTTTACTCATTCTCATAGCCAGAAGTACAGATTAAAAAAATTGTAACTTTTTTTCTATTTAACTGTCTACTTTTATTCAAAGATATTGGTTTGTCTCTTAGATGTGTTGTGACACCCTAAATGTAACAATTATCACCATGTATCTATAATATGGTCATGAATGATTACATTATAATATTCCAGAAGCAATCATATAAAGTCATCACTACAATCTTAAAAATATTATTGTAATTATATAATACATAGTGTACAATCATCCTCTAATGTATTAGTACATAAAACAATTACAATTTAACAAAAATAACACTACTGAGTTATATCCTCTAATGTCTGAATCATCTGCTTCAAGCCCCTCTATTTGCTATAATATATAAGCAAATAGGGGTGAGATAATAATCTCAGCGAGTTCTATGAAAAGGGGGAGGACAATTTGAAATAATTTTCCTTAAGAAAATAACGGAAACTTGACATGAATATGCAATGCTTTTCATTAGCCATAGATCAACATTTAAAATCTTTTCTTTTACTTTAAGCATGAAAAAACTATACATTCTCTTTTCTTTCTTAATTTAGAAAATTTTATAATTTCCATTTCCTTTTATAAGGAAATGCTTGATGATTTCCATTTCTTTTTTATAAGGAAAAGTTGTATAATTTCCATTTCCTTTTATAAGTAAAAGCTTGATGATTTCCATTTTCTTTTATAAGGAAAAGCTGTATAATTTCCATTTCCTTTTATAAGGAAAAGTTGTATAATTTCCATTTCCTTAGATAGGCCTGCACCAATTATGAAATACAACTTCAAGGATTTTTTAAGACAACCACAATGTAACCAAAGGCACCTCCAAGCCTATCTAAGGTACAAAGATAATGCAACACCAGAAGGGACATGTTGTAGATTGAGACACATGCTTTAAATATGCATGCCATACTTTATTAATGACTATGATGAAAAGCAAAAAGGAAGGAGTGTGTTGTGAAACTCAAGAATGCCTATGAAATTTTGGGCTGAAGCTGCTCACACAGCCTGCTATCTCATCAATTTGAGCCCATCAATTGCCAAAATCTAAAAACTCCTCAAGAACTTTGGATTAGCAGAGTCCAAGACTATAATCACCTTAAGGTTTTTCTAATGTACTGCATATAATTATGGAAAGTAGTACCTAGAGTAAAGAAATGATATTTTGTTGGATATTCTGATGGAGTGAAGGGGTACAAAATTTGGTGTATTGAAAATAAAAGATGCATTATACATAAAGGTGTCAAATTTTATGGAGAAAAACTCTACAAGTCATTAAATATAGCGAGGACCAGATTCAATTTCAAAATGCATTAGATAATTTTGAGCTTGAGGTGAAGCTTGGTGGTGGAAATGAGCCAAGGTTTGATCTAATTCAAACCTCTGGGCATAATCAACTTACAACCCTATAGTAGCTGATTTAGATTATGGAAATCATGATTATACAAATGAGTATTTGTTAGCAAGGGATAGAGGCTATAGACAGATAAATTCACCTCAAAAGTATGGGTTCACAACTGATATGATCAGCTATGCATTTCACACTATTAAAGAATTGAGTAGTGAGAAACTAAATAATGTTACTGAAGTCATTAAATACAAGGATAATAAAAAGTTAATGCTAGTCATGACTTAAGAGTTAAGCTCTCTTGAAAGAATAATACCTGGAGTCTTGTCCATAAGCCAAAAAGAGCTAAGATAATTGAGAGTAAGTGAATTTTTAAGTTGAAACAAAGAATTCCAGGAGTTGAACCTTCCAAATACAAAACAAGGCTTGCAAAAAATGAGTTCACTCGAAGAAAGGGTATAAAATATGATGAAATATTCACCCTTGGGGTTAAGTATTCATCTATCAGAATTTTGTTATTTATAGTTGCTTACTCATTATGGAATTGGAGCAATTGGATGTCAAAACAACATTCCTTCATGGTGATTTGAAGGAGAATATTCTTATGAGGTAGCCAAGTGGTTTAAAGTTAAACGAAGAGAAAATTGGGTGTGTCATCTTAATGATTACTCTATGGACTCAAACAATCACCTAGAAAGTGGTACTTGAGGTTTAATTATTTCATATAAAAACACAAAATCATTAGAAGCAATTGTGATTGTTGTGTTTACTTTAGAAATTTGCATGCAATACCATTGCTTCTCTTCTTCAAAATCACATTTGTCCTACTCACAATAATTTTATTAGAAATTGGATCAAAAAGAAGTTTGATCAAAGGAAGTCATATTAGAAGAAGAACTGCATTAGAGGAAAACTGAATAAAAAGTAATCTGATCAGAGGAAGAACTATATTAAAGGAGAATTGGAATAAAAGTAATCTGATAATAGGAAGAACTATACCTGAGAAGGTCAAATCAGATGAAGAACTGCATCAAAGGAAAATCTTATTAGAGGTCATCTGATCAGAAGGAAAAATGTATCAAATGAAAATCTAATCAAAGGAACCAATAGTCATTTGATTCCTCAGTAACTAACTCTCATTTTCCTATTTATCCCTTCTATTGGGTTAAAGCCCAAATCTAGTATGTTAACACACTTGTTTAGAAAATGCACCAGATACGCACAAATACATGTTTGATATAATTCAAGCAATCGGGAATTTAATCACTTCAAGTTTCGATATCTATAGTAGGGTGCAAGAGATTGCTAAGCATTCCTTCTAACCTATAGGAAACCGTTGTTCCAATACCCTAAGAAACTACTTATAACTCAACCATCCCAAATCTTAAAACAAAGGAACTAGAAATTCAATACAAAATTAAAACTACAAAACTGTTTCAATCATTGTGAAGAAATTACACTAATCCTTAACAACTTGGAAGTTGACAAAAATTCTGTCAAATATTGCATAACTTATTTGTTACACTATTTTAATCACTATTCTTGAATTTGGTAGGTTAAATTATCATTCACTTCTCCTTTGTTTTGAGCAATTGAACCTAGGTGTTTAAACTATGGGACTAGTGGATTGGTATGGTCTCCTACTTTCACCTCTAGTCTAGGGATACTTCACATTTTTCTAACCTTACATTCCATATAAACCATTTAAGTATGTATGTTTAACCTTTCATTTTGCTAACCTTACACTTTGCTACCCTCTTATTCCGTACAAACCTTAATTTTGTGTGCTTCTATTAACAAACCATTTAAATCTTCTTTAACAGTTTGGAAAATAGTTTCCTTTGATTCCCTCAATCTTTGACTATTGAAACACCTTTCATTTGGTTTACCTTCTTAGAATGGGTGTCACTCACGTAAAAACAATTCATATCCCATCATGTTTTCCAAGTCTTTCTGCCATAGTTCTGCATACCAAACACAAAATATTAAGCTGATCAAACGTAATATTTGGTGAATTGATACATAAAACATATAGCAAAAAAGAAAAGAATCCTAAATTGAACCCACTACCCAAAGTCCAATTGGTTCTATCAGCTCTGATACCAAAATGTAAAAATCATCACCATGTATCTAGAATATGGTAACAAATTTATACATTCTAATATTTTAAAAGGAATCATATAAAGTCATGAGTAAAATCTTAGAAATATTATTGGAATTATATAATACATAGTGTACAATCATCCTCTAATGTACTAGTACATAAAATAATTACAATTTAACAAAAATAACACTACTGAGTTTTATCCTCTACTGCATGAAGTCTCTGCTTCACGCCTTTCATGTGATATAATATATAAGAAAATAGGGGGTGGGATAATAATTTCAGTGAGTTCTATAAAAAAAAGGGGAAGACAATTTTGAACAATTTTCCTTAAGAAAATAATAAAAACTTGACATGAATATGCAATGCTTTTCATTAGCCATAGGCTAACATTTAAAATATTTTCTCTTACTTTAAGCATGGAATGACTATACATTCTCTTTCTTTTCTTAATTTAGAAAAGCTATATAATTTCCATTTCCTTTTATAAGGAAAAACTAGATGATTTCCATTTCATTTTATAAGGAAAAGCTGAAGTAGCAATGTCAATTTACAAAGAAGGGGGGTTTGAATTGTAAATTTGCCTATTTAAAAATTTTCCTGTTAAAACTTAAGAAAATAACTCAAGATTGATCTTGGTTGTGAAAACAAAAAACGGAGAACGTTCTTGGTTCTTGGAAACAGAAAATAGAGAACGTTTTTGATTAGTTAAAAACATAAATCAACTTGTCTATTTAACTTTAATAATTGAAAGACTGAAGTTAAATAACGATAGGAAAGAGATATCATACAATGATATATCCTAGTTCACCCAACCTAGGCTACGTCCAGTCCTCAAAATTGTGAGATTTTCCACAAGTGTTCAAACGAAGAACCTTGGTTTTGTACCACCTAGTTTAGATCAACCTTGATCTGTTACAAACTACAAACCTTTCCACCCAGAAAGGAGTTCAATCAGGTCATCTATCAATCTTGAGAGGATTTTACACTTCACCTTTTAATCATAAAATGATTTTCTAACAAACTACTCAAACTATAAACAACTCTTATAGTCTTGAGTTTACATAATAATGATTTAGAGTGTTTGGCAGAATCTGATTAAGCTAATAACAATAGATTCATGAATGAATGGAACTAATTTATCTTGATGAATGTGAGACTTTCAAGTATGAATGTAAGTGATTTATGGTGTTTTCTTAGCACTTGAATGTCTTATTTATCTTTAAGTTATGGAGTTCCATTTATAGGCTTTGAGGAGGTCCATGATAGGAAATATGACCGTTAGAGAGGTTCCCTTAGTCAAAGGTCAGGTTGTAAAAAATCATCATTCTTAATAAGACTGTTGACTGAAACTTTTTTATTTTTGACTTCAAGACTTTCTGATTTGATGCATTCTCTGTCATTTGATTTAGACTGTGGTTGAGTGTCCTTTTATCACGAGAATATATGTCTCAAAGTCATGCTGAAGTTTTTGTATCAAGAACGTTCTTGGTTTATATCACAAGCTGAAGAATGTTCTTGAACATGAAGAATGATTGATCTTGAATGGTTTTGTCATTTTGCCCTAAGTCATGTCTTTTCTCCTTTGACCTTTTGGAGTATTTCTTTTTCTAATATGACAGTTGTACATTCTTTGTAGATATATTGGAAATTCATTCGAAATTTGTAAGATCTTTCTTCTTAAACTGATTTTTCTTGCTTTTTCTTAGTATCTGTCTTAGATTAACACACTCAAATACACATGTTAAATAACACATTATTTAGAATCATACTTAGAGTCTTTAATTAATCTTTGTTTGATTATATCAAAACAATTAATTGAGATTTTGTCTTAACAATCTCCCCATTTTTTATGATGACAAACCTAGTTAATCTAGATTTTAATTTTGATTCTAACTTTAATCATAAAGAGCTTAAAAGCTCCCACTTAAAGTATGCTATAGATATTTGAACTGAACATATAAAATTTCATTAATACATGAACAATGATTATACAGCAGGTTCACAATAAAAACAAAAGTTCAATTTACAAAAAGTCTTCTTTACATATATGCATACTAAAAGCAATATAAAATGTAAACTAATTCTCCCCCTTTGTCAAGGAAAAAAAGGAAGGGAGAATAAAAAATAGCCAATAAATTCTTCAAACTGAGAGGATCTTTCTGAGGAAGATGATCTTGAGGGATCAAGAATAGGTTGGACAGAGGGAGGTGGGTGAAGGGAAGAATGATCAATTCCAAGCTTTGGTGCAAGTTGTGTGGCCATCCATTCTCTGAGAAGGGCAGACTCCTTACCTTGATAATATTGTCTTGCCATGATTGTCTCAAGAGCAACTAAGATGGTAGTGTTGGATCTATCATTCTCAATCTTGTGCCGCTTAGATGAACGGTAAGTAGGGACGATTGTTGTGCAAAATGAAGAAATGGTGGCAAATGAAGTGGCCACTGGTGGAAGGGGATCAGAGGGTGATTTGGGGAGATTAATAGAGGGGCCAGGTGTGTCTGGGAAGACCAAAAACTGGGTGATTCCAAAAATGGAAGAGCTAGTTTTTTGGGGGGACATGAAGGAAGGGGACATTTTGGAGGTTTGATGGAAGGGTAACTGTGGGCATATGTCACTTTAAGGTGAATTGAAGTGGGAATGGAAGGTAGAAGGCCCAAAGGGAGATTGGTTAAAGAGTGGAGGCAAGTGTCGTGGAAGGACAGTAGGAGGGAGAATGATGGTTGGGGGTGGAGAACGTTCTCGAGTAGATTGAAGATATGGATTTGAAGGAGATTGTTAGTTGGGGATGCCGCTCTTGGTCTAGCTGAGCGTTTGCGTTTGTTAGTTGTTGAGGGCAAAACAAATTTGGGTAGGTTCCTAGCAAAAGAGACTTTCTTCATATGGGATATGTTTTTGGCAAAATATTTGGAGATTTTGAGGGTGGAAGAATAAGAGGTTAAGGGGATTTTGAAATGCCTAAATTATTTTGTAAGAACTATGTCGTAAGGGACAATGTTCTTTTAATCCTTGGTGGTTGCAGCAATAATGTTCTGCAGGATTATGTGGGGTATATTGATTCTTTGATGGTGGAGGAGGTGATAAATAATGAGGGCATGATTATCATATACATACTAATGGCTGCCATAGTGTGGCAAGACAGAGTGTTGGCTGATGCTATTGAAGACTTTGCAGAGAGGTTTGAGAGAGGTGGATAGGTAGTTTTTGGATCCTGTTTGGAATATGTCAAACAATACTTCCTTTTTAATGAGGTTCAAAACTGAATACCAATTCTTTCCAAAGACAGTAGGTCCTTTAGTGGGGAGGTTGAGAATGGAGGCTTAAATATTAGGGGTCAGCCTTATCTCAATTCCTTTGATGTTTTACACCAAAATAGATTTTTTTGGGAAGGTTTGAGCCTTGCAATAGAAAGCCCTGACCACATCAGGATAAAAGCAATCTGAGAGTTGGAAAAAAGAGGTCCAACCAAGACAGTATGTGTGGTTTTTGATGGTTGTACCATCTAGAGTGAGATTGTTCAGCATGAACACTCTTCCAACTCCAATGCGTCTCTTAGACCATTTTTCAATGTAGGTTTTTTTTTATGGTAGAAGGAATCAATGAAGGGAAACGAAATTTGGTGCCAGTTTTAGTGGGGGAGAGACTGATGGAGAATGTTCTGGTTAGTTTGTGTTGGGAGCATAATGTTTTGCAGAGATTGATGGAGAACGTTTTGGAGTAATGGTTTTTAATTTTTTCTGGGGATTTCTTAGCTTGTTTTTAGCAAGAAATTGGGCTAGGGTGGGGGTTGTTTTAACCTTTAGGGTTTTGGTTTTAGAAGTTGATTTTTGAGGAGATGAAGATGAAGGTTTGGAAGAGGAAAAACTCTCGTTGATAGATTTTCATTTCTAGTTGGGGGAGTGGCTTGAAAAGGTTTAGTAGGGATAGAGGATTGAGCCGGCGCAGTTTGTTGAGTGGATTCGGAGGGTGGAGTCGGTTGAGATGGAACAGATGTTTGAGGGGTTTTTTGAGAAACATCAGTTTCAGAGTCATCACTGTTAGAAATGATCATAGTAGTGGGTTTGTTTTTTTTTTTGTTTTCGAAGTACCGATTCCTGCGAGAATGCGCATGGAACGTCATTGAGCTTTTGTGGGTTTAGCCACTGGCTTTCTCATGTGGGGAAGAGCTTGAGAGACGTTTGGAGGAGGGCGAGTATAAAGTGGTGGAAGAACGATGGCGATGGGTTGTAAGGGAAGAACGATGGGGCTTGATTCTCTGGAGGAAGAAGACATGTTGTCTGAAAATGTCTTCTCTGATGAAACTTCTAGAGAAGATGGTCTTGGCGGAGGTGATGGTGAACGATTCTGGAAAGGAAAGGATAAATGAGATGAGGGTGTGTTAGGGTAATGGTTTTTTCGTGTTGATACTTTGGTTCTTGCCATTTTGTGAATCAGGAGAAGGTTTGTTGCAGAGAGGCAAAAGGGATTTTGGGAAGATGAGGATGCAGAAAATCAGAAAGTGAGATGCAGAGAGTTTTTGGGAGAAGAGAGGTTGCATAAGGCTTTTGATTTTCTGGAGGGAAGTTGAAATGATGGTTTGTCGGAAAGGGAGAAGATTGGAGTCGGGAAGGTGAAGAGCTGACAGCGTGGCAGGTTACTTTTCCAGACAAGTAGACACATGTAATAAATGCCACACAAATTGGATTTTTAATGATTTTCAATTTGTCTTTGATGAAGTTGAAACTCTCCTCTACAAGAGGCTTTGTAAAGATATCAGCAAGTTGTTTTTGAGTATCAACAAATATTAATTCAACTTATGTTCTACTAACATGATCATGAATGAAATGATGTTTTATTTCAATATGTATGGATCTAGAATGTTGAATGGGGTTTTTAGACAGATTTATTGCACTAGTATTATCACAATAAATTAGAATATTGTTGATTTCTTATCACAATAATTTACAGAGAAGTCTTCAAGTTGATTTCTTATGCAAATGACTGGAGAGCAACAATTTGCTGCTGAGACATATTCAACTTCAGTTGTTGATAATGCAATCGTGTTTTGTTTTCTGCACGACCAGCTTATTAAAGCTTCTCCAAGAAATTGACATGTGACACTTGTGCTTTTTCGTTCAATTTTATCTCCCGCATAATCAGCATTGCAGTAAGCTATAAGATCAAAATGAGAACCTTTTCTATACTAAAGGCCAAGATCAGTAGTACCAACGGGATATCTAAATATTCTTTTCACAATTGTTAAGTGAGATTCTTTAGGTGCAGATTGAAATCTAGCACATAATCCTACTGCAAACACAATGTTAGGTCTACTAGCAGTTAAATAAAGCAAATATCCTATCATGCCCCTATATTCTTTTTCTGAAATAGATTTTCCATTTTCATCTTTGTCTAATGAAGAAGATGGATGCATGGGAGTAGTCATGATTTTGACTTCATTCATTTCATATTTTGCTTGACAAATGAAAATGCCATCTTCATGTTGCTTAATTTGCAAGCCAAGAATATACCTTAATTCTCCCATGCTCATTTCAAATTCATTTTGCATAAATTTTGAAAAAGCATCACACATTTTCTCATTAGTTGAACCAAAGATGATATCATGGACACATACTTGAACTATAAGTAAATCATTTTTATCAATTTTCTTGAACAATGTAGTGTCGATTTTTCCTCTAGAAAATCCATTTTTGATTAAGAAGGAACTTAATCTTTCATACCAAGCTCTTGGTGCTTGTTTTAAACCGTATAGAGCTTTGGTAAGTTTGAGAACATGATTTGGTTTTGATTGATCTTCAAAATTGGAAGGTTGACTCACATAAACTTGTTCATTTAAGAAACCATTTAAGAATGCATTTTTAACATCCATTTGAAAAAAGTTTGAGAAGTTTATGAGATGCATATGCAAAAAGAATTCGTATGGCTTCTAACCTTGCGACTGGCGGAAAAGTTTCATCATAGTCTATACCTACTTATTGATTGTAACCTTGAGCAACCAACCTTTCTTTGTTTCTAACAACCTTACATTCTTCATCTAGCTTGTTTGTGAATACCCATCTTGTTCCAATGATGGTTTGATTATGTGGATCTAGAACAAGATCCCAGGCTTTATTCTTTTCAAACTGAAGAAGTTCTTCCTTCATCGCATTTATCCAAGATTAATCAACTATTAATCAACTATGGCTTCTTTGATTGATTTTGGTTCAATTTGGGAGATCATTGCCATGTTTTTGTTGACATCATCCTTGAATGACATTCTTGTTCTAATTCCATCAGTTGTATCTCCAATGATTTGATTTTGAGGAGGATCACTAATCGTTCTCCAGCTTTTAGGAGGAGAATGAAAAGAAGATTGTTTATCAATTTGTGTTTCTTGAGGAAAATTCTGCTGCTGCTGCCCAGAATCCTCTTCTTCTTCATAATATCTTTTACTCATATCAAGATCATCAAATTCATCAAACAATATATGCATGCTGATTTCACCAATTTTAGTTTTTAGATTGAAAACACGATTTTGCATCAAACTTTCCAAGGTTTTCTTTGTTGTTTAAAATGTAACAATGATATCCAAAAATATGAGAATGTAGCATGAAGTATTGATAGCTTCAGCCCAAAAATATTTTTCAACATTAGACTCTTCCAAGATTGTTCTTGCCATTTCTTGTAAGGTACTATTTTTTCTTTCAACAACTCCATTTTTTTGAGGAGTTCTTGCACAAGATAAATGATGGGAAATGCCAAGTTCATCAAAGAAGGTTTTAAAAGAAGCATTTATGAATTCTTCCCCATGATCACTTCTTATACAAATGATGTTGGAATCTTTTTAATTTTGTACCTTTTTGCAAAATTTTTTGAATGCATAAACTGCATCATCTTTTTGTTTCAAAAATAAATCCCGAGTGTATCGTGAAAAGTCATCCACAATAACAAAACCATACTTCATTCCTCCTAAACTTGTTGTTTTAATAGGACAAAAAAGATCTATGTTAAGTAGCTCAAGGATTCTGTTTGTGGAAATAAAATCTTTAGGATGAAAACTGCTTTTAACTTGTTTTCCTTTAGCACATGCTTCACATACTCTATCTTTATCAAAATTTAGTTTTTGCAATCCTCTAACAAGTTCTAATTTTGAAATCTTTGAAATTGTTTTCATACTGATGTGTCTTGTCCGCTTGTGACAAATTCATTTGTCTTTATTTATGGACATGAAGCAGGATTCATCAGGTAGTTCTTCAAGATATAAAACATATAGATTTTTCTTTCTGGTTCCAAAAAAGAGGATTTCACCAGTTTTAGTTTTTGACTTCACATAAGTTGGGGTTGAAAATAACCTCAAAGTCATTATTACATAATTGACTTATACGTAAAGGATTATGTTTCAAACCTTCTACATATTGAACATCATTTATTTGAGCTGAATCTTTCTTACCAATAGTTCCTTTACCTTTGATTTGAGCTTGATTGTTGTTTCCAAAGGTTACAGAACCTTCATCCTTTCTAGACAAATGACATGAAGCAATTTTTATCTCCTGTCATATGTCTTGAGCAGCCACTGCCCAAGAACCATGGCTTTTTCTTGACATTTTCAAATCCAACATGCATAAGGTGTTGCATTAACTTTAGGTACCCATTTGGTCTTGGGTCATTGAGAGTTAATTTTAAAACTTGGTTTCTTTTTAATATGGCAAGTTGATTCAAAGTGGCCAATTTTGGAACAGTATGAACACTATGTTATTAGTGTGGGAGAAGTTTTAGAAAACTGAGTTTTAACTAGTTTTGGTAAAATTCCATAACGTTCTCCTTTAGTCAAATTTTCTAGAGAAAGTTTCATTCAAGAACGTTCTCCTTTTTTCAAATATCCTGGAGAACGTTCTCCATTTTTCTAGTTTGGAGAAAATTCTGTTTTTGTTCTAGATCATTTCATTTTTAAAAAGATCCTTTTGTTCTTCATTTTTTCATCTGTCTGTTTAAAATAACATGCAAATTCTAGATGTGTAATTTTATCACAATATGAACATTTTTTTTTTTTTGCATTTATCCTCTTTACTTTCAAGAACAAAGAAGTTTTCATACATTTTTTTTAGTTTTATCAAAACCAAGTCTTGCTTTATCTAATATTCCTACTTGAGATCCCATGATTTTTTGAAAAGTTTCAGTAGCTCTGATGAATTTTGAAAAGTCATTTTAAGAAGTTCAACTTCAGTTTTAAGGAAAACGTTCTCCTTTTGTTTTAAGGAAAATTAATTATATTCTTTAATATAATACAAATTTCATCAGATTCATAACTCAAATATTCAAATAAAATCATATTTTTATTCTTTATTTGTTTTTTAAAATTCCATCTCTAACAACATCAAATAAAAAAAATGAAAATATGAGTTTATTTGAAGATTTGAGTTACAAATTTGATAAAATTTGTATTATATTAAAGAATATAATTAATTTTATGGCTTTTGGTTGAAAATTTTGATGAATTTTTTAATTTATTGTAAAAAAAAAAGGATAATATTGTTGACATTTTAAAACATAAAAGATCAAATTGTCACTTAAAATTAAAATAAAGGACCAAATCGGGAAAAAAAAAGATAAAGGACTAAAACGTTAACTGAAATTAAGTTAAGGGACCACATGTGCTATTTAGCCTTAAATTGTTCTTTCAAAGAGCTGCATTTTTAACAAGAAAATTTGAGTCATTTAGTAAATTATCAAATTCTTTTTCCATTAGTTCACATAGAGAGCAATGTTCAGAATTAGTTACCTCATCTTCTTCTACGTTTGCCATCACGCATATGTTGGCTTCTTCTCCTTCTTCTGTGTCTGATTCTTCATAATCGTCCCATGTGGCTATCATTGATTTCTTCTTGAATGGAAATATTTTTGGCATCTTTTTCTTTGATGGACATTCAGCTTTGTAATGTCCTAGTTTGTTACATCCAAAGCACGTGACTTGACTCTTATCCACTTCTGCTTTGGGATTTTCCTTTTTACTTGGGAATCCCTTTTTGATCTGGTCTCTTTTTCTCATCATTCTTTGGATCTTTCTGGTGAGAAGAGATACTTCTTCATCAACATCTTCAGTTTCTTCAAAGTCCTCATCTATTGCTTTGCTCTTTTTGATTGGTCTGTCTTCTTGGAGTAGCACTTCATGTGCTCGTAAAGTTTTAATCAATTCTTCTAGTCTGAGTACGTCAAGATTTTTGGCGACCCTTATAGCTGTCACCATTGGTCTCCATATTGTTGGAAGACATCTCATGATCTTTCAGCATCTATGCTTTCCCTAAGGAGCGCATTTCATTTACAATGGTTGTAAACCTTGAGAACATCTCATCAATGGTTTCTCCTTCATTCATCTCAAAGAGTTCAAACTTTCTTATGCCTATATCAAATCTGGTTTCTTTTACATGGCTTGTTTCCTCATGATGGGTTTGTAATGTGTCCCATACTTCTTTAGCAGTGTTGCATTCATCAACTCTTTCACTTTCTTCCCTGTTTCAGGCACAAGATAAAAATAATTGAGCTTTAGAGTTTAGGAGTACTTTAGTTTTATCTTCAGCTGTCCAGTCAGCTTCCCTTTTTTCAGCTGATGTTGGATCATCTTGATTTACTCTTGGGATGTAATCACCATAAGTTATGATACGCCACATTCCTGTATCTTGTGATTTTAGAAACAATTGCATCTGACTTTTCCAGAAGTAGTAATTTGTTCCATCAAAGTATGGTGGCCTGTTTGAAGATCCTCCTTCAACAATGTATTTGGCTTGTGACATTTTTTCTTCTAGATCTCTTCTCAATCACTGTTTAGGTGTTTTAATTTTTAGAGATCGAGCTTTGATGCCAATAGAAGTAGCAATGTAAATTTACATGGAAGGGGGTTTGAATAGTAAATTTGCCTATTTAAAAATTTAATGTTAAAACTTAAGAATATAACTCAAGATTGATCTTGGTTGTGAAAACAGAAAACGTAGAACATTCTTGGTTCTTGGAAACAGAAAACAGAGAACGTTTTTAGTTAGTTAAAAACAGAAATCAACTTGTTTATTTAACTTTAATAATTGAAAGACTGAAAGTAAATAGAGATAGGGAAGAGATATCACACAATGATATATTCTGATTCACCTAACCTGGACTACGTCCAGTCCTCACAATCGTGAGATTTTTCACTAAGTGTTAAAACGAAGAACCTTCTTGGTTTTCTACCACCTAGTTCAGATCAACCTTGATTTGTTACGAACTACAAACCTTTCCACCCAGAAAGGAGTTCAATTAGGTCACCTATCAATCTTGAGAGGATTTTACACTTCACCTTTTAACCATAAAAGGATTTTCTAACAAACTACTCAAACTATAAACAACTCTTATTGTCTTGAGTTTACACAATAATGATTTAGAGTGTTTAGTAGAATCTGATTAATCTCAACACTTTATTAAGGTTTAGATTCTTTACAAAAGATTTCAGTAAGCTAATAACAATAGATTCGTGAATGAATGATACTGATTTCTCTTGATGAATGTGAGACTTTCAAGTATGAATGTAAGTGATTTATGGTGTTTTCTTAGCACTTGAATGTCTTATTTTTTCTTTAAGGTTTGGAGTTCCTTTTATAGGCTTTGAGGAGGTCCATGACAGCTACTATGACCGTTGGAGAGGTTCCCTTGGTCAAAGGTCAGGTTGTAAAAAATCATATTTCTAAACAAGATTGTTGACTAAAACTTTCTCCGTTTTGACTGCAAGACTTTCTGATCGGATGCATTCTCTATCGTTTGATTTCGACAGTGTTTGAGGCTCGTTTTATCACGAGAATATATGTCTCAAAGTCATGCTGAAGTTTCAGTATCAAGAACGTTCTTGGTTTATATCACAGAAGTTGGAGAATGTTCTTGAACATGGAGAATGATTGATCTTGAATGATTCTATCATTTTTCCTTGAGTCATGTCTTTTCTCCTTTGATCTTTTGGAGTATTTCTTTTGCTAATATGAGAGTTGTACATTTGTTGTAGATGCGCTGGAAATTCATTTGAAATTTGCAGGATATTTCCTTGTATTAAAAGTTGACATGAACTATTTTGATGAAATGAAAAACGTGGAGAACGTTATTGGTTTTCCAGAAATATGTCAGGAATGTTCTTGGTTTCTGGCAGATTTTGTTTTGCTTCTTCCTTAAAATAATTTTTCTTGCTTTTGCTTAGTACATATGTTAGATTAACACACTCAAAAGCACATGTTAAATAACACATTATTTAGAATCATAATTAGAGTTTTTAATTAATCTTTGTTCGTTTGCATCAAAAAAATTAGTTGAAATTTTGTCTTAACAAAAGCTTGATGATTTCAATTTCTTTTTATATGGGTAACCTAGATAATTAAAGTCTTTTGCAAATGTGGTATGGTCCTGACCCCCAATTGGTTTTCCCAATTGTTTTACCTTTACCCATTGTTTCTGGCCTTAAACAAAGCTAAAATGTCCCACTGTAATTTATATGTAATTATCTTGTTTATAAAATGCAATATATTTTCACATCATGTATGCAATGCATATCTCAATCATAATTGAATGAATATCGTTAACTTTATTCAACATTACAATTCTTAAATCAGATTATAATACTATAGCTCGCATTAATCATCAGAACTTATTCTAACTTGATGTAACATTAGTAGAGGTGTACTCAGATTAGAGGAACGAAGTTGGGGCATTCTTTAGAGGCAACGTGACCAGAGCGTTCTAATTAGAGGCAACATTATCAGAGGCATTCTTGGATCAGAGGCACATTCTGACCAGAGGAAACATGATTAGAGTTAGAGGCAGCATATCAAAGGAAGAGTCAGAAATAACATGATCAGAGGTAGAATTAGAAACAACATGTTCAGAGGCAGAATTAGAAACAACATGATCAGAGGCAGACTCATAAACAACATGATTATAGGTAGACTCATAAACATTATGATCAGCGGCAGACTCAGATACAACATGATCAGAGGCAGTGATAGAAGAGAAAATCAGAGACAAAAGAGAAGGAAATCAGGGGCAAAATAATAAAGAGAATTAAAAGCATAACGACATGCGTAGGAATTTTGGGGACACATTAATTCTGTATTCCACCTATCACAATTAATTATATTTCATGAGGTTCCTAACACATCAGAATCATCACACCATATATTCAAAAAGGATGATTTTTAAAAGAGTTAAATGCATATTTTCAACATTTCCTGCATGCTAAAACACATAGTTTCCTCTCATTCTTAGTTTTTAATAAAAACCCAACTTCAAACCCAGAAAATCGTATCTACAGTAAATGAGATTTTAACTGAACGCAAAAAACCCACATGCAAAAGTAAAGTTTGTTCTAAGAAAATAACTCATAGTTTGTTAATAATAATCGCCTTCAATCCGAGCAAGGTTGTGGAAGATGATTGCTTTATCAGTTCTCTGTTCCCTATCTTTAATGCTCTATTTCATATTCAGAGATTTTCCAATTTGCTCCTTATCTTACTCTGGTACTATTTTGGTTGATTAATGAGTTTTGGAGAGGAAGAAAGGGACATGCAAGTGGTCAGATTAAAGGTAAAGGACTTTAGATGGCTGTTGTCTTTGAATAAATTTGGGAAGAAGAGGAAAATGGAGGAATGGAGAAGACGATGAAGAATAACCGGGTGTTGGTGCTTTTAAAATATTTTTGAGAGTGTGTAACTAGAAGCGAAAGAAATGAAAGGAAATATGGGTTAGTACCCGTGAGTGAAGGAGAAAGAGAGAGAAATAAAGGAGGCATGTTCTCTATTTGCCACTTGGACTTGTTCATACTATTACTTTCCTATTTTACCCTTGATCCTTATTTAATATTACTAAAACACAACATTAACAATTTCTAAAATTTCTAGCAATATTAATTAATACTTAAATCTTATAAATATTTCTAAGGTAGTGATAAGACTATTACACTAAACCTCAAAATAATATATATAATAATTTATACCATATGTTTATAAAAATTTGTTGCGAATGAATAAAAACTCTTTCAGAGGAAAAAGAAACTTTTATGAGTTATTCAGGATATCGCATTTCTCAAAATACAAAAACTTTTTTCCTCCTATAAAAGAGTGCAATCTTCATAAACTTGATTTAACTAGAATTTCTTAATTTAATTCCAAAAACTTACTAGTAGTTATAAGATTTTTATACAAAAAGTTGTTTCTAATTAAATAAGTAAAATACAACTTATCACTCTCATTCGCAAACGCAGGGCCAAGTCTGTCAAAAACAAACATCAAAGGAGGTGAGTTTCAAAATCATGTTGATAGTATAATATAAATACGAAGAACACACAAATAATCATAATAGACCATACCATGATATATCAAAATATTCAAAGAAATAATACCATATTATAACATCAAAGTCACTTAAGTAAAATCATTGTCTCATTATAACATGCATCAAATCATTTAAGAGAAACTATTATCACTTCTGAAACACATTAATTACAACAAGAAAATGCAATTTATGCATGAGCTTAGACTCTACTTCTTCATAATTTGGTACCGTTCTAACTATGAAATATTTGGTTAGGAGGCTTGATATTATGTCATCACACAAGTGGACGAAAAATTCAAATTGGCCATATCCTCATAGAGCCTCTCAACTCAACCAGAGACACATATACGCGATAGTCTAGGTAAACGTGTGTGGCATGGTAGCTTCCGACATTTGGAGGGCTATCTCCATGTCACCTTTGAATTCCCCACCTGCATATCTCCAAGGTCTAACAATCATGCCTTAAGGTTCAACAGTAGACCACCACGATTAGGTTCATTCAGTTGTACTTCTCAAAATATCCCTAGGTTTGTCATGCTCTACCTATATGATGACAAAAATAAACTCCACTTCAGAAGATCTCATCAACCTAAAAAATTCCCAACATTTATTTTCTCATCTCATTAGCGTAGACTACACCATTAAGAGCGTTATCTTTAGTACAAGTTGGAATCATCACTATTTCATCAACTATGGGGTGACATCAACATACTCATCACAATTTGATAACATCTCAATCGTTAGTCATCATCACATATTATTATGTCACACAATACATTCTTCAAGGTTTATCATCACATCACAAATTTATAATATCACTATCATCAATCATATATGCACAATTTATTTGACATTCAATATCACAATAATATCAAATACCACACATTCAATGAAATTAAATCAATCAACACCTTATAAATGTTTCTATTCCACATTTTAATCTCCTAATTTCTATATTTGCACATTAGTTCATTTATCCCTCAAAGGGATATTGTCGTACGTAGCATTAATAATAATTTTAGGAGCAAAAAAGGAGTCAAAATGACGAGAAAAACTGCAGAAAATGTCTCACCAACTTGTCGGAAGGGCGTGATGTCAACTTCACCGAAAAACACAAATGAGTAGTGCTTCTTGAAGGTTTCGACGAGAGGAATCCAAAAATGATGCTAGTTTTTTTAGACGACACACATGGTGATTGAAATCCGATTTTCTGTAGGATAAAGGTTGAAAGCGATTCAAATGGCAAAGAATTGTTAGGAGTGAATTTTAGAGAAAGAGGGTTTAGCGTTTTTGTTGCTGTTTCTTTGATCCGTTTTTTCTTTTTTTCTTTTTAATTGCAGATGGAGGGGGTGCGGATAACAGATGTACATGTGCATAAGTAAAACAAACTATAAGGCCCAACACAGGGGAGTCCTGTTTGAGACAGAAATGAGGTGTAAACTTGCAGGTGTAGAAAAAAAAAACCCAATTCAGTAACAATAATAACCCAAATTAATATGCAAAAGTAGAAAATAAGGATGTAAATAGTTGTCTGGTCCAAAATCTATTTTCTAGTGTTTCTAAAAGTCCTTAATAAACAAAAAATTTGTTTACTCATCCACAACTTTTCTCCAAAATACTCATTTTAACATAACATTAGTTTTCCTTAAAATAAATAAATATAATTTTAACAACTAAATCAAATATTTATAAAATCATCACATCATAAAAAACACATATAAAGAAAGTTAATCATAATATTTATCAACATATATCTTAAAACACTTTAAATATCAAATTCACTCGATAAAGTAGTATTTGAATTAATTAAATAATATACTATAAAATTTGGAGTGTTACATTTGTACTTTTAGATCACTTGTGATTTTTTTTTAGAAGGTAAGATATGGTTAAAACTTCTTTTAGCTACTGTATTAAACTTGTTTGGTTTAAATATATTTTTATTCTTTGTAAATCTACTACTTTTTACTTTTAGTCTTGCAATTTGCTTTTTGTTTTCCCATCTTTTAAATATACCACGTTTTGTTTTGATTCTTGATGTTTTATTTTAATTTTTGCAAAATTTATTTATATTAATTAAAATTGATTTATGTAATTTTATTTTAGATTTTATTTTGAATGATTAAAATACAATATTTAGGAATCAACTTCTATATAAAAAAAATGCATGCACTTAACAAAACGGTAAAGACTAAAAGAAAAAGTAATAAAATTGTAGGGATTAATTTTTTTTTTATTACAAAAACTATAAGTAAAATAGTATATTTTTTCAATCTAAATAATATTCTATATTAGAAAAACTTTTAAATGAAAAAAATTTGCAAACACACAAAACAAAAAATAATATATTTGCAGAGATTAATTTTTTTTACAAAGTCGAAATTAAAAACTTATTTAAAACATTTTTTTTTTGAATCCACATGTTTTAAATCTGTTCTCACAAAAAAATGCACATGTTTTGCTCTCCCATCACGTGGAAACTCATCCCCAATTCAGAAGCAAATTGTAAATCTTTACCAAATTTATATAAGTTATAAGTTATCAAAATAAAAAACATATTAAAAACAAAAATTTGTTTTTGTCAAAATAAATAAACAAAAACTTGTATGCAATATTATCACCCAAAAACTTGTATTCAAAGAAATAAATCTATCCTTAATCAACCACTGAATTTCCTTATACAAACCTCGCATAATCTCTCTCAGGAAGTTACGACTGTCCAATAATAGCTTTTGAATAATATGTGCAAATGTAATGGTCCCACTTTTTGTATGATATATCCATACAATCTTTTTTAGTAGTTAAAAAGTTTTATATAATTGGAAAAATTATCGGAAGCCTTAGGGCTTTTCGCGATAGAATTCAATGAGGCCAAAACCACTTGAGCGATGTGAGAGAATGTGGCATCGGCCAATCTAGGATAACATTAATTTTATCCGGATCAGGGGTTGTAATAACATGGCCTAGGTAAACAACAATAGTAACTGCAAAAACACACTTAGATAACTTAGCATATAAATTTAAAACTAACTGTAATTGAAGTAAGTTGAGGTGGATTTAAGTTGCTTCCACATGAGATGATTGATCTATCAAGTGATTTCTTTAAATAAATACAAAAAATAAAACAGAAAAAAAAGAAACAAACATGAAATATATGAAGAAGATGAAGAAGAAATGCACCAAAACCTATAAGGTTGATAAACCAATGAAGAATCACCACAATGGTAAGGAAGTCATTGATAAAATTCAAATAAATTTTAATCCAAAAACTCAAAAAAAAAAAAAAAAAGACTTAGCTCTCTCAACATTGTCAAAACTCTAATTCATTTCAAACTTTTCAAATGAGGTCTTTACTAAAGTATTTATTGGAAAAATACTCATACCTAAAAGGCCTTAAAACATAAATATAGGCCAATTAAAAATAAAACCTAAACTATTACAATTACACTCAAACATAAATAAAACTAATATTTATTCTAAAGTCTTTATTTGAAATTTTCCTTGTTTTTCTCCAAATTAACTCCATTTAGGTTCTCATCATTGGTGGTTAAAGAAACAATCGTTGTAAATAAATATATCATCAAAGAAAACTAAAACAAATCGTTGTAAGTAAGGTCGAAGTAGAACATTTATTGCTATCTGAAAAGTAGATGAAGAATTAGTTAAATCAAAAGGCATAACTAAAACTTAATAGCGTCAATGGTAGGGATAGCAAATCGATCCCTAATAGTAACAACATTTAGTGCTCGATATTCAACACAAAAACACAATGTTCCATCTTTCTTTTGCAAGAGCAGCACCAAGAAATAATAGGGGTTGTTACTAGGCACAATGATCCCCTCTTTGAGCATATCGTGTATGATTGAGGTCATAGGTTTTTTCCAAGAGTAAGAGGTATCTATAAAGTTTAATTTGGACTAGCGCGTTGTTGGGTTAGATTGGAATATAGTGGCATAAGGTCTACAAGGGTGAAGGGGGTATTTTTTGGGTGAGCTGAGGATTTCGAAGTCAAAGGTAAAAAGTAGTTTGTGTGTTAATTGAAGAAAAACTTGTATGAACTCTAGCAAGCACCTCAACAATGGTACAAGAAATTTGATTCTTTCATGGAGAAACATGGGTACGGTAAAACTACTTCTGACCATTGTGTGTTTTTCAAGAAACTCTCTGATGGTGATTATATTATTCTCTTGTTATATGTGGATGACATGTTGATTGTTAGTCATGAAACTAAGAATATTCTAGGCATAAGAATTACTCTTGACAAGAAGAATGATAAATTGTGGTTGCCTCATCAAAATTACATTGAGAATGTGTTAAAGAGGTGTAACATGAGATATTGCAAACCTGTTAGTACTCCATTTGCTACTCATTTCAAATTGAATTCTGATGAATGTCTTATAAGTGAGAAAGACAAAGAAGAAATTGTAAGTACAAAGGCGCACCTAAGAGGGAGGTGAATTAGGTGTTTAAAAACTTTTCTGGTTTTTAGAGTTTTGTGAATTATTTTTATGGTTGTGTTTGTGTATGAAAGCTTGTAAATGACAGAAAGTAAAGCACACAGAAATTTATTCTGGTTCCCCTTACAACCAAGGGTACATCCAGTTCTCTTGTACATTACAAGAGATTTTTTTCACTATTTTGTTAGAATTAGTACAAGTCTAACACTAAGACTTCTATTACAAATTTCTAACATTTTACCTAAGATAGCACACCACTATCTTAGTTTACAACACTTGAAGAAAATACACCACTTTCTTCAAACAATAACTTCAATAATTTTATACAACAACGTTCTTAATTAAGAACAAGAGGATATAACAGTTTGTACAATGATAACAATCTAATATACTTTCAAGTACAATAGAGAACCTTTCTCAATGATATCAAAATGTAGAGCATGTACTTGAAGTATGAAAATATAACTTTGAAAGGTTCACAAAATATTTCAGCAAGTTGTTCAAAGTTGGTAGTAGGATTGATTATTTTAGAACTGAAGCTATGAGGTATTTATACTCCATAGACAACACTTCATATCAGTGGCAATTGTTCCTAGAAGTTTTGATGAACCTATGCAATGATCCAGATGAGATATTAACTGAAAAATTGTATTGATTTGCACTTGTATTCGAATACAGCTTATGCGTATTCGAATACACTTCTGTAACGTTCAGTTTTTATTCAAAATTTCGATGTCGTATTCGAATACGAGGTTTCGTATTTGAATACGAATCAATGAATTTTTCCACTGACTTGATTTTGTATTCGGCTACGAGGTATTGTAGTCGAATACAGATGTTCAATTTTTGCTACTGACTTCATCTGTATTCGGCTACACATACATGTAGTCGAATACAACTTTGATTTTAGCCAAAAACTTGATTTTCAAATATAGTTTATGCATTTTTGACACTTTGAAAATTCTTTTGATGCATATGCTAAAATACAAAGGTTCTCGTATAATTGTATTTGAAATGTATTTGGATTTTTATCAAGTACCTTAAAATCTTAATTTCCTAATAGATGACTTGAATGTTGATTTCACTTTGAGCTTGCATCTTGATCTTTATTCATAGTCTTTTGTCTTCATCAAAAACATAGATCTTATACATTTTCAAAGATGAAGAAGGTTCCTTATGCATCCGCAGTTGGTAGTTTATATGTGTTTTGGTATGCACAAGGCCAAATATTGCTCATGCTTTTGGAATTGTCAGTTTGTTTCTCTCTAATCCTAGTAAAGATCATTGGCAAGCAGTGAAGTGGATTCTTAGATACCTTATAGGCACTTCCAAAGTGTGTTTATGCTATGGAGGTTGTGAACCTCTGTTGGATGACTACACATATGCATATATGGCAAGTGATCTTGATTCTAGAAAATCTACTTCTAGTTATATGATGGCTTTTGCAGGGGGAGTTGTGTCTTGGCAATCAAGGTTAAAAAAGTATGTTGCTTTATCCATTATTGAAGGTAAGTACATTGCAGCAAATGAAGCTTCCAAAGAACTCATGTGGATGAAGCAATTCCTATATGGTTAGGCCTCAAGCAAGACAAGTTTGTGATACTCTGTGAATGTCAGAGTGCGATCCATCTCTGCAAGAATCTGGTTTTTCATGCAAAATTGAAACATGTTGAGGTGCAGTATCATTGGATATGAGATGCACTGGAACTAAAGTCATTATCAATTGAAAAGATTCATACCGATGAGAATGGCTTAGATTAGATGACGAAAGTCTTGCCTGTGTTGAATATGATATACTGTAGAGAGAAGGCCGACATGGTTGAACAGTGCCTTCCACTTGAGTAGTGAGAGGGAGATTTGTTAGGTGGGTTCACTCCCTAAGTTAAACCCACCAATTTATTATTGTTGTTATTATTATTACTACTAAAGAAAAGAAAAAATCAATAAACAAATAAATAAATAAAAAGAATAGTGTGATTTATTAAAATAATAAGGTGATTTATTCGGCTTGTCCCATGTGAAGAAAAAAAAGGGATTTAAATCCCTAAGTCAACAAAATAAAATATCGCAAGAGATTGAAAACAGGATTGCTACTGGAAAGAGAAAGAAAATAGGGAGAGGAAAGAAAAATGCTTGATTTTGATGGTAATGGGTTTGTAGCAAACTTCCTCTATTTGGTCTACAATTTTAGTATGTTATTTCTACCATTGAGATTGATAATTTAAGATACAGTGTTAGTAATTTTACCTTCTTTGAGAGTTAGTTTGGAATACTCACTTTAGTGGAATGTTGTTTGTTATTTGTTTGGTTTCCACCATTTGGTCATGGTTATTGTTGATTGATGTTCTCTAGTGTTACTAAGAAGATTATGGTGTACCAATTAATTATTATAGTGGAAGTTTTTACTGCACTACATCCCGTGATTTTTATTCTCTCAATTTGATGAAAGTTTTCCACGTTAAAAATTATATTTGTATCATATTTAATTTTCTGCCAATAGTTGTTGGTCAATATAATTGTATATTTTTGTAGGAATATTTATCTGCACAGATAAAAAAAAATATTCTGCATTTATGAAATAATTATCTCTGATTTTTTTCTCAAGAGCACCTATATACATGTTTGTCATATGTGTATATCAGCTATGCTGGTAAAAAACTAAATAAAGTGTATTTGAATTTGTTTGCTTTAAATATAAATTATTTTGTAATATCTTAATTTAATTTAAAAAATAAAAAAGACAAGAGTTAAGAATGCAATTCATGTTTTGAAAATTAAAATTATATTATAAATACGAAATGTTCACCGTCATTTAACACTAATTAATCTTCGTAAAAGAATCTATTAAGTGTATAAATGTTGTTTTCTTTTCTTTAAATTGGATTTTCTCCATGCATTATTAATAAGAGTCAAAATCGAACTTTTGATTAGTTGCTCGAGTTTCCCGGGTTTTTTATACATAAATATTATTCTCATAGTAAAGAGACTTTAACTATCACTTTAAAAAATAAGAGAGACTTTAACAATAATAAAATATCTATTTACTATATTTTTTGTGTTAATTCTCCAATTTTTAAGAAAAAATGGTGGGTATGTTAATTTGGAATTTAGTCGAAAGAGAAAATAAAATTTGACAAATAAATATTTCAACTAGTATTCAAATTTGAATTATCTTTCAAACGGTTATTTCTTGGCCGAAATTTTCATTAACCACTTTAATATACTACTATAATAATATAATAATTAATTATACTAAAGGTGTTAGATGCATGTCTTATAATAATATAGTAATTAATTATACTTAAGGTGTTAGATGCATGTCTTAGAGGAGAGGAGAAAGCAATCAAAGAAGAAGGATAAGAGAGCCTTTCCGTGTACGTATTCGTTTTTCATACTTACTAACTAATAGCTATTGCAGTTAAACATTAACAATTCCAATCCAAAACAACAATATGATCATGGAAGTATGCAACATATCCCTTGTTGTAACTCCTTTCTTCCTTCACATCCTCCCCACGATCGTGCAGATTCTGACCCTCAACAGGTTTATTTTTTGTTTATCTGTTACTACATAATGAAATCATAATAAATGTCACTTTGTTATATCTCTTTTTAATGTATTTAAATAAATATTTTGCATTGTGAGATATGTTTAGATAATTGCGTAAAACATTTTTACATTTTCTAAAACTTAGTGACCAATTCAAAACTTACCAATTTAATTTTCTACCAATATAAAAAAATTTATATCTTCAACACATCACACTCCTTTATAGACATAACTTATGAAATAACTATGGTTAAAATTAAATATCTCTCATGATCTATCTAACGATCGTGATTGATTGTCAATTTAAATCTTTTTTTACACTGACAGTGTATATTGTTGGAATTAAATTAAAACTTGATTATTTTAAAACTTGATTATTGTTGGAGATAAATTAAAATTTGTTGGAGATAATTTAAAACTAGTGTGAATTGAAAAAAATGTAGAAGTCTCAACTATAGGGATACGACACATCAATAGTGTTTATAATATGAAAATATTATCTTTATTAAATATAGATGCACTATCAATGTCATAAATATATAGTAAAAGATATAAGTAGTATTAATTAACTAGTACAATAAAAAAGAAGTGTATTAAAAATTGAAATGGTCAATTATTTTAAGACAATTTTTGTGTCTACAAATAAATTAATTATTTTGAAACGAAAAAAGTAGTAAATGATACGATAGTCAAAAAGAATTATTTATTAGTATTGTCAAACAAATATATTTTATTAAAATAACATATAATTTGACAGGAAGAGAGTAACATAACTATTTTTAATGTTTAAGTTTTCTCTAATAATCTAACATGATTTGAGTAAAAACATCTCTCTTGCCTTTGCAAAGCAATATATATTTAATGATTTTTATAAAACATACTCTCTTCAGTCGTTATTATAACAAAAAAAAATTCTCAAATTTTGATCACTATTATAAATAAAAATTAATTATTTTTAATTTATTTAATGCTCATATTCTTAATATATTATTATTTTAATAAAAAATATTTAATATTGATAGTTGAGTGTTTGAGATTCAAATAAATAATTTAATAAATTTGAATTATATTTTATGTGACATATAGAAAATTAATTGTATTTAATTAATTTTTTTAATAATTGTAAAAGTAGTTATTTTTATTTATAATAATGACTGGAAAGAGCTAATATATAATTTATAAAACAAACTTAATTACCAATGTTAGTGCTACTATTGCATTTGTTGAGAGAAGATTTTCAAAACTAAAATTACGATAGATTAAATAATATTTGATCTCTATGTAAAATAAGTTTTTAAAGAATATAAATAAATTATCAATGATTTTAATAACAAAAAATATAAGAAAAATAATATTCAAATGATTAATGAGACACCATTTTCTTTCTTTGCTAAAAAAATCTCAGTGAAGTCCATCTCACTTTTTTCTCTCTTTTGATTTTAGGTGGGAGAATACTCCATTTGCCAACCATTATACTAGCTACTTCTCTTCTCTTTTGAGTTTTAAGGCTTAATTTGGTTTTAAAAGTTAAAATCAATAACACATTTCCGCATAATGTTACCATTTTCCGCTTTTTGTATATTTGTAACATTTTTTTTTTTTAGAATTTAAAGTAAAGTAAACTAATAAATATGTAATTTTAGTGTATGAATCATTTACCACAGTTGTCGGACTACTAAATCGATAGAAAGAAAAATTATTTCTTTAGATTCAACATTTGTTAGGAATTCAATTCCCTCATTTTATTGGCAGATTCATATGTCTCCGTCCAAGCTAAATATGTTGATACAACATTACATTACAACAGCTAAAAAAACATGTAGAGACAAAAAGTATCTTTAGAAGGAATCCCTCACGATATGTTTTTACAGGAAATTTTCTTGTCATTGTAACTAATCTTTATCTCCATCACTTTTTCCATTCATCTTTAAGGATCTCTACTTTATAAATCTATATTTCCATCTTCCGCAGTTGGACCTTACATTTGTATGAACAAATTTACTTTATTAAAGATCACACTTGTTGTCTCAACATTGGCCTTCTAATTTCCTCTACAAGTATATTCTAAAGGTATTCTGAAATGAAAAATATTATTTGAACATATTTTTTGACACAAATACAAACACAAATATAATACTTACTTTTTATACATACTATGACGGCATAAATGTGGGTCATACTTCCTCCATCTCTCTCTCTTCTTCCATAAATGTGGGCCATAATTTATTTGTATCAAAAAATGTGTTTAAATAACATTTCTCTTCTAAAATATCGTGCTTACGTTTAAGTGTATATATACACTCATCATAGTACTTTTTATTATATATATTCAATTAACTTGGACGAAAGTCTATTTATACAATTTTTTGAATAAGTCTTTGTTATAAATATAGTACTTTTACATTTGTCATGTGCATATCAGCTATGCTAATCAAAACTAAATAAATAGTACTTGAATTTGTTTGCTTTAAAAATAAATTACTTTGTTATTTAAAAAATAAAAATATTACATTGAAAGAGGGGATGGATGTTTTGAGATTTACAATTATGAGAAAAACAATTTTTTTAATATAATCATGTTATAGATACAAAATATTCACTAAAATTTCCAGTGTTGGTTTTTCTGCCAAATTACGTAGGAGAATATAGTAGACACATTTCTTTTAAATGATTTTCTCTATATATACCAAATAGACTTTCTTTTTTATGATAAAAGTTTAGAGCAGGAGAATTGTTACCCGATCCAGAATAGAAAATACATCTCATTAAACACTTACAAATAGATATACATTTGTTTCATTCTAATGACACTAACAGAAATCAAACACACAATTTATCCAATCTAATATTTATCTTTTTACTTTTAGACCAAATCATTAGAGTTAAATTACTTTAACTAGAATTAAACACTATAAACTATATAATACTATGGTAATAATTAATTGATAAATTAACATAAAGTTTGTCCTTGGCATCACAAGCGTGGTGTCCTAAAGAAACGGAGAAATTAAGAATTGCAAGATGAAGGATAGGAGTGTTGGAACCAAGTTGGTTTTACACTTAAAATTTTGATGTTAACAAAAGTATTTTATGAGAATAATATATTTGACTAAAGAATGCCACTAGAGGATGTCACCAGAGGATACCTCTAGAGGATGCCACCAGAGGATGTCACCAAAGGATGCCACTAGAGGATGCCACCAGACGATGCCACCAGTGGATGTCACCAGAGGATATCACTAGAGGATCCCAGAGGATATCACCAAAGGATCCTAGAGGATATCACCAGAGGATCCCACCAGAGGATATCACCAGAGGATCCCACCAGAGGATATCATCAGAGGCAAAAATCAGAGGGTATCATCAGAGGCAAAAATCAGAGGATATCATCAGAAGCAAAAGTCAGAGGATATCATCAAAGGCAAAAATTAGAGGATATCATCAGAGGCAAAAATCAGAGGATACCTTTAGAGGCAGGAATCAGAGGACATCATCAAAGGATACCATCTGAGTCAAACATCAGAGTATGAAAGAAGACATGGTCAAGATTCGTAGAAGATTTGATTCAAATTCGAAGAAGACTTGATTGAAATTTGAAGAAGATCTGATCAAAATTTGAAGAAGATTTAATTTAAATCAGAAGAAGATTAGGTTCAAATTTAAAAAGGAACATAATCAAGTTGAAGAATTTACAAAAGAAATTTGAACAAAATACAATTCGAAATTAAACTTGGACCAAGTAGAAAGCCAAATCTCAACTATAAATAGATACTCCAGGCTGAAGAAGAAATCATCGAAAAACAGAAGAGAGTAAAAGAACTCAAGCTTAAAATACAAATTCATCTTAGAGTTCAAAGAGAGAAACACTTGTGCGAAAGAGAACTATTTTCTAAGTGTTATTTTCTTAGAGTGTGAGAGTCATTGTTATAATCAGCTTTCCAGAAGCAACTACTCAAGTTCCAAACCTTTGTATCTAACTAGATAGTGGTGTAAGTTCTTTCTTCAATCTGGGATTGTTAGATTGGTAGGAGAAGACTTGGCTTGTAGGGTCAAGGTGTTGTTGTTCCTCAAAAGTCTGGGGCTGTCAGACTGTTTGGGAAGATTGGCTTGGAGGGTCAGGTGCTGTGTAATTCAAAGTGTTTGAATTAGTGGATTAAAGCCTTTTGAATGAGGGGACTGGATATAGCCAAGTTAATGCTGAACTAGGATAAATCTATGTGTCCAAATGCTTATGCTTTTATTATCCACTGCTACTGAATCTGATTGTTTCTTCTTGAAGTAATTTATATCAACTTTCATCAAATCGGCAAAAAGTATTCAACTTTGGAAAACACAATTTAACCCCCCTTCTCGTGTTTGCACCTTCAATTGGTATCAGAGCTTTGCCTCAAGGTTGAGCACTTTACAGTGTTTGAGAAAAGATCCAAGGATTCAATATGTTTGGATTCAGTGAAGAAGCTGTTGGAGGAAACATCAACAGAACACCTCTGTTTGATGGAGAATGTTTTGAGTATTGGAAAGATAGGCTGAGAAGTTTCTATATTTCACAAGATCCTGAACTTTGGGACTTGGTGGACGATGGTAATATTGCTCCAGAGGATACTGATGGTATTAAAATTCCAAGAAAGGATATGAATGCTGATTAGAAGAAGATGTACAAGATGCATCATAAATCCAGAACATTCATGATAAATGCAATCACCTTCAAGGAATTTGACAAGTGCACCAACAAAGAGACAACAAAGAGTATTTATGATAGTTTGACTCTAACCTATGAAGGAAGTAAGCAAGTTCAAGAAGCAAAGGGCAACCTCCTAGTCAAAAAGTATGAGTTGTTCAAGATGGAAGAAGATGAAGACATTGAACCAATGTTTTCCAGATTCCAGACTTTGGTCTCAAGATTAAAGGTACTTGAGAAGAGTTATATTACTGCTGATCATGTGAAGAAAATCCTTAGGAGCCTTCCAACCAAGTGGAGACCAAAGATCACTGCTATTCAGGAAGCAAAGGATCTGAATACTCTAAAGCTGGAAGAATTAATCAGCTCCCTCAAATTACATGAAATTGAGCTTGAAGAAGATAATCCCAAGAAGAAGAACAAAACCCTAGCCTTGAAATCTAAGCAGAAGAAGGTTCTAAAAGAAACATCAGAATCAGAAGATAGTGATTCAGATGATCAGACTCTGAACCTAGAGGAAGATGAGATTGCTTTCATAACCAGAAAGGTTCTAAAGATGTGGCACAACAGAAAGAAGAAATTTCTCCAAAGGTATTCCAAGCATTCCAACAAAGGAAAGGATGAATATGACAAGAAAAGTATCATCTCCTATGGATGCAATGAACCTGGACACATGAAGTCAAAATGTACAAACATGGAGAAAGGGAAACACCAGAAGAAATATTCCAGACCCAAGAAGAAGAATCTGATGGCTACATGGGATGATTCTGATGAATCCTCTAATGATGAAGAAGTAGATTTGGCTATGATGGCTCAAACCAACTCTGCCTCTGGATCCAACACAGATTCTAACTCTGGAAGTGAATCAGCAGATGAAGAAAACAAGGTATTTTCTGAATTCACCCGATCTGATTTAATTACTACCATAAATGATTTTTTAAATATTAATAAGAAATTGTCTTTAAAACTGAAAACACTTAGGAAAGAAAATAAAATTCTAACCAAAGAAGTCAATGTTTTAAAGAACCAAAGTGCATAATGTAAAACAGAAATGCAGCTCTTAAAACTAATATTGTTGAACTTAAGGCTGAAAACCTAACTCTAAAAAGTAATCATTGTTCAACATCAAGTGAAAATACTACATGTAATTCTGATATGCATGAACAAGTATTTCAAGACTTTCTTGCTATTGGAATGGAAAGAAGCAAATATGCTTCTATGATTTATGGAGTTAGTAGCAATGGTAAAAGAGGTATAGGATTAGAAGAACCTGTAACTAAAACTAAACCTATTTCCTCTGATGTTTTGTGTATTGTTTGCTCTAAGAAAGGTCACTCCAAATTATCTTGTCCCATGATAAATACAAGGAAAGACAGGAAACCTTTCAAGACTAACAAACCAAGACCCAACCAGATTTGCGTATCTAAGAACAAAATTATCTATGTTGCAGATGTCCTCAGCAATCAAGTTACAACACCAATCATGGTACCTGGACAGCGGATACTCGCGACATATGACAGGAGAAAAGTCTATGTTCCAAGAACTAACCTTGAGCAAAGGAGGCACAGTGACTTTTGGAGGAAACAAAAAGTCCAGATCATTGGTCAAGGCACAGTTGGTAATGGTACTTCTCCTTCTATTAAAGATGTCTTGTTTGTTAAAGGTCTTAAGCATAACTTATTAAGTATTAGAAAGTTAAATGATAATAATTATGATATTATATTCAATCAAAAAACATGCTAGGTAGTCAGAATGATGGATCTGTACTCTTTACAAGTCAGAGGCAAAACAACATTTATAAGATAAATCTGTTTAGTCTAGAGAAACAAAACGTTAAGTGTCTTATGTCAGTAAATGAAGAGAAACTAATTTGGCACAAAAGATTAGGTCATGCAAACCTTAGATTAGTTTCAAAACTGAATAAACTTCAACTGATGAGAGGTCTACCTAAGCTTAGTTACAAAACTGAAATTATGTGCGAAACTTCTCAAAAGGAAAAACAAACAAAAAACTCCTTTAACTCTAAAAACTCAATCTCTACCTCAAAGCCTTTTGAGCTCTTACATATAGATCTATATGGGCCAATGAAAACAGCCTCTCTAAGTGGAAAGAAATATGGCTTTGCTATAGTAGATGATTACACTAGGTGGACATGGGTAAAATTTTTAAGAAGGATGAATCCCACAAAGTGTTTATCACATTTTGCAAACAAATCATGAATGAAAAGAGTCTTAAGATTATAACAATTAGAAGTGATCATGGAAGAGAATTTGACAACAAGTTCTTTGAAAGTTTTTGTGATGAGAATGGAATCTCTCACAACTTTTCTTCTCTTAGAACACCCCAACAAAATGGAGTTGTAGAAAGAAAGAATAGATCACTCCAAGAAATGGCCAGAACCATGTTAAATGATATGAATGTTGCAAAACACTTTTGGGCTGAAGCAATTAATACTAGTTACATTCAAAATAGAGTCTATATCATATCCATCTTGAATAAAACACCATATGAATTGTGGAAAGGTAAAAAGCCTAACATCTCCTATTTTAAACAATTTGGTTGTACTTGTTATATGTTGAACACCAAAGATAACCTTGGAAAATTTGATTCTCGATTTCAAAAGTGTACCTTCCTTGGTTACTCTGAAAGATCCAAGGCTTATAGAGTGTTTAATAGGGAAACTAATATTATGGAAGAATCCATACATGTTAAATTTGATGAAAAACAACTTGACCTTGAAAAGTCAAAGCAAGGTGATGATAGTGCAGGTTTACTAGAACCAAAGGAAGCTGATGCAGACAAACCAGAAGAACTTGAAAAAGTAGAGGATACAAGCAAATCAGAAGAATATGACAAATCTTCAAAGGATGAATTTGAAGATAAGTCAAAAGAAAGATGTGATGGAAGTACAAGTCATCTCATCCTGAAACTCTAAGCATTGGAAGTGCAAGTGATCTTTTAAGGACCAGATCATTGAAGGTGCAAACACGAGAAAGGGGGTTGAATTGTATTTGACTAACTTGAATACTTTTTAGTTTTAAAACAAAACCTGTTATGTATGAATTAAAACAGAGTTAGCAGCGGATATAAAGTAAATAAAAACTCAGAATTTTATATTGGTTCACCGCTAACTAGGCTAAGTCCAGTCCCTTCACTTTGAAGGATTTCACTAATTCAAAAACCTTGAATTACAAAATACCCTTGACCCTCCAAGTCAGTCTTCTCAAAAAGTCTAACAACCCTAGACTTTTGAGGAAAAGAACCTTGAATCTAATTGCTAAGTAATCTGCTACTCCTTTTGACTCCCTTAGATTGTAGACTCTACTTCAACAACTTAAACCTAACACAAGGGAAAGAAAAACTTAGAGTATTTGCTTCTGGAAAGCGGATACTCACAATTGACCTCACTGAAAACTCAAGTATTTTTCTTTTGGAAGTGTATGACTCTCAAGTATTTTCGATGCTAAGTCTTCTGCCTTGAGCCTCCTTTTATAGATGAATAATTAGGGTTTCTTCCATGCTTAAATTCGAGCTGAATCTGCCTAGATTCTCTTCCAAAAAAAACTTGGCCAATCGGGTTTCACTTAAATAAAAATCATATCTTTTTACCTCCAGATTGCATTTGAAAATTCTGTTGACCAATCTTGTTTCTTTTAATTCCAAACCATATCCTTTTAAGCTTCAGATTGCATTCTAATTTCTCCAAGTCTTCAGTAATTTTTTAATCAAATCCCCTTAATACTTTGATCAAATTTCTATCAAAATTTAATCAAGTCTTCTTTGAATTTTAATCAAGTTATTACTGATTTTCATCATGACTAAAATCTGGACCGTTTGATCTTCTAATCTCGACCACCTCTGGACCATACAATTTGATCTGATGTGATCCTCTGATCTTGGCCAACACTAGACCACATGTTCTGATCTTCTGATCTCAGCCAATCACTGGACCATATGATCTAATCTTCTGATCTCGGCCAACACTGGGCCATATGATCTGATCTTCTGATCTCGGCCAACACTGGGCCATGATGCTTAAATCTGGACCATTGATCTGAACATTTTCCCTCTAATTTGGACCAATTCTGGACTGAGTCTGGATTGAATTGAAATTAAATCTGGACTTATGATATTTTAATCTAGACATTTACCTTCTGATCTGGATCAAGTCTGGACAATCATTTTTTCTAATCTAGACTTAGTTTTATAATCTGAACCATGCTATCTTCTGGTCTGGACTAAATCTGAACCAAGTCACTCGTTCTGGACCAGTTAACTTCTACTCTGATTAAGTCTGGATTAAGTCTGAACTGATTCTTATTTCACAACCAGGCTATCTTCTGGTCAAGATTAATGCTGGACCAAGTCTGACTTATGATTCCTTCTGGTCTGGACCAAGTCTCCCTCTAACAAGCTTCTTTCTGGTATGGACCAGGTCTCCTTCTGGACTTTGCTTCCTTTTGATCTGGGTCAGGAAAGATATCCTCTTATGATGTTATTTAACCTTTGAAGATATCCTCTGGAGGTGTATCCTCTGGTGCCTTTAGGATGCATCCTCTGGTACCTTCTTGATGCATTATCTAGCCTAACCTTTTGGTGACATTTCTATCCTCTGGTTGCTTCCTCTGGGACGTCATCTTCTGCCTCTGGTGACGTCATCTTCTGGTGAAATTTTATATAATAACTCTAAGTACAAAATAAGATTACATGGAGTGCTTTTGTAAACATCAAAATCCTAAGTACTTAGAACCAACTTGGTTCCAACAATCTCCCCCTTTTTGATGATGACAAAACCGTAACTTATTTTGTTATCTTATATCTTATTTTAAAAAGACGTGGAAAAGCTTAAAAAAATTCGAAGTACTTGAAATACTCCCCCTCATAGCAATCTCTCCCCCTAAGTCTAATAATGACTTTTTCCTTTCCTTTTCAATTCTTTCTTAAATCACTCTTTCTTTCCTTCTCTTCTCCTCTCATTTTCAACTCCTTATTTATTCTCTCTTTCTTTTCACTCTTCACATCACTGTTGGAACCAAGTTGGTTCTAAATACTTAGGATTTTGATGTTTACAAAAGCACTCCATGTAATCTTATTTTGTACCTTGAATTATTACATTAAATACCACCAGAATATGAAGTTTGCAGAGGCAGAAAAAGCATCTAGAATGCATCCTGGAATTACCAGAGGATACACCAGGATGTCAAAACACTACCAGAGGATATATTTGCTGGCCGGATCAGAAGGAAGCAAAGTCAGAAGGAGACCTGGACCAGACCAGAAGAAAGCCTGCCATAGGGAGAGTTGTTCCATACCAGAATATGTCAAATGTCAGATTTATTCCAGAAGTTATTCTGACCAGAAGACGGCGTGGCAGTGAAATGATAAACAGCTCAGACTTGATCCAGACTTAATCATAGGGTAAATAAATGGGTCCAGAACAAAGGAATTAATCCAGATTTGACCCAGACCTGAAGATAGCATGGTTCAGGGTATGGAACTAAGTCTAGACCAGAAGAAATGATCTCCAGAATTGATCCATAACTGATCCAAAATAGAAGGTAAAATGTCCAGACTGAAATATTATTTGTCCAGATTTAATTTTAGTTTAATCTAGACCAAGTCCAGAATTGGTCCAGATCAGAGGGAAGATTTTCAGATCAATGGTTCAGATTTAAGTATTTGGCCTAGTGTTGGCCGAGATCAGAAGATCAGACCATGGCCCAGTGTTGGCTGAAATCAGAAGGTCAGGATGTGTGGTCCAGCAGTGGCCGAGATCAGAGGATCACAGCAGATCAGTTTGCTAGACCAGGATGGTCGAGATCAGAAGATCAGAAGGTTAGAAAGTGTGGTCCAGAAGTGGCCAAAATCAGAGGATCACAACATATCACTTAGTATGGTCCAGATGTAAACTAGCGCAAAAGATCAAATGGTCCAGATTTAATCAAAAGGATTAACGGTGGAGATTTTAATTTATTTTGATCAAAGTATTGAAAAGATTTGTTACAAATATAAAGTGAGGTATTGTGGAATTTAGGAGCTGTTGGTGGGAAGAATCTAAAGACATGATTGGCAAGTTATTTTTGAAAGAAAATCTGAAGCTTAAAAAATATATGTTTTTTATTTAAATAAAGCCCAATTGGTCAAGATATTTTTGCAAGAGAATCCAGCAAGATTCAGCTTGAAATTAAGCTTGGAAGAGGTCCTAATCTGCATCTATAAAAGGAGGCTCAAGGTAGAATACTTAGCATCGAAAATCACAAAAGAGTCATACACTTCCAAAGCAAACACTCAAGTTTTCAATGAGGTCAATTGTGAGTTCCAGCTTTCAAGAAGCAAGCACTCTTGTTATTTTCTTTCTCGTGTGATCTAAGTTGTTGAAGTAGAGTCTACAATCTGAGGGAGTCAAAAGGGGTAGCAGATTACTTGGCAATTAAATTCAAAGTGTTGTAATTCCTTCTACAATCTGGGGTTGTCAGATTGGTAGGAGAAGAAAGGTGTTGTATTCCTCAAGAGTCTACGATTGTTAGACTGTTTGAGAAGACTGACTTGGAGGGTCAGTAGAACTGCTGTAATTCAAGGTTTGAATTAGTGAAATCCTTCAAGGTGAAGGGACTGGACGTAGCCTCGTTAACGGTGAACCAGTATAAAAATTTTGTGTTTTATTTGTTACTTTATATCCGCTGCTAACTCTGTTTTTATTCATTCATCAAGTTTTGTTTAAAAGTATAAAAATAGGAAAAATATTCAAGTTTGCACCTTCAATTGGCCTCAGAGCTCGGTCTCAAGGCTGAGCACTTAACAGTGTTTGAGGAAAGGTCCAAGGGGTTCAACATGGAAGAATCCAGAGATGAACTGGTAGGCAACATCAACATACCACCATTGTTTGATGGAGAAAGGTTTCAGTATTGGAAGGACAGAATGAGAAGTTTCTTCATATCTCAAGATCCTGAATTATGGAAGATGGTAGTCAAAGGATACACTACACCTACTGATCCAGAAGATCCAACTAAAGAACTAGACATGGATGATATGAAACCAGATCAGAGCAGATTACAAAAACTTCATCACAAGTCTAGAAACATCATGATCAGTGCCATCACATTCAAGGAATTTGACATATGCACAGATATAGAAACAGCAAAGAGCATAATCGACAGTCTAGTTCTGACCTATGAAGGAAGCCAGCAGGTTCAAGAAGCAAGGGCTAACATACTGGTCAAACAGTATGAGATGTTCAAGATGGAAGATGATGAAAATATTGATGGAATGTTCTGTAGATTCCAGACTCTGATATCTAGACTGAAGGTGTTGAAGAAAAGCTACACAACAGCAGATCATGTCAAGAAGATCCTCATAAGCTTACCAGCCAAATAGAGACCAAAGGTTACTACAGTACAGGAAGCTAGGGATCTGAATACCTTGAAACTTGAAGATTTGATCAGCTCCCTCAGGTCTCATGAAATAGAGTTGAATGCAGATAAGCCTGTGAAGAAGTAGAATCTGGCTCTTAAGTCGAAACAGAAGAAAGCTGCAAGGGCAGCATCAGAATCAGAGGATAGTGATAGTGACTGTGATGATATGGCTTACTTAACCAAAAAGATGGTTAAGATTTGGGAAAACAGGAAGAGAATAAGCTTCACGAAGAAACATAACAACAAAGGAAAGGAAGAATCTGACAAGAAGAGTATTGTTTGTTATGGATGCAATAAACCTAGACATATCAAGTCAGAATGTCCAAATCTGGAAAAAGGCAAACAACACAAGAAGAGTTCCAGATACAGAAAGAAGGGTTTGATGGCTGCTTGGGATGTATTAGAATAAGAAGAAGAATCGTCTGATGAAGAAGAGGCAGAAACAACAATGATGGCACACATCAGGTCTGCTTCTGGACCTCATAAAGGCATGATTTTAGGAAGGAAAGCAGGCAGAAGGAAGAATGAACGAAGTAGTCATTCAAGCAAGTCTGGAAGCACATCAGAGGAAGCAATTCTGTCTCAGATGGCTCATGCCAACTCAAGACAGTGAGGTATTTTCTGATCTCTCTAAATCTGAATTAATTGATGCTGTAAAAGACTTGTTAAATGCAAACAATAAGATGTCTTTAAAATTGAAAACTCTTAGGGAAGATAAGAAAAATCTAACCAAAGAAGTCCAAGTTTTAAAGAATCGAAATTCTGAGTATGCAACTGAAAACCAAGATTTTAAAACTGAAGTTGCAAGACTCAAATCTGAAAACCAAACTCTCAAAAGTAATGCTTGTTCCACTTCCAAAACTGTTTATGAATCTGATATGCATGAACAATTTTTTCAAAACTTTATTTCTAATGGAATGGAAAGAAGTAAATATGCATCTATGATTTATCGAAACAGTAACATTGGAAAGAGAGGTCTTGGTTTTACAGAAACTATTGCTGATACTAAAACTGTTCATTATGATATTTGTGCTAAGAAAGGTCACTCTGAATTATCTTGTCCAATGGTAATATCTAAACAAGATCAGAGAGTTGTTAAGACTAACAAACCTGGACCCAATTAGTTATGGGTACCAAAAGATCAAATTGTCTATGTTGCAGATATTCTGAGCAACCAGAAGGAGACACCAACAATGGTGCCTGGACAATGGATGTTGGCAATGCACAAGCAGAAGAAGGTTTATGTTCCAACATCTACCAAACAGAAGCCAAGTGACTCTAGTAGAAGAAAAACTGGTCAACACAATACCTATCAGAACCAGAACCAGAATCATAGAAGGAACAGGAAATATCAAAGATATCACACGAATCAGAATAGAACTGGAACCAGTATCATAGGAACAGGAACTGGAACCAAAACCAGAACTGGAACCAGTATTAGAGGTACAGGAATTGGAACCAGAACCAGAACTAGAACCAGTATCAGAGGCACAAGAATTGGAACCAAAACCAACACTGGAACCAGAATCTGAATCAGTACCAGAACCCGAACCAGAACCAGCATAATTACCAGAATCAGTATAATCACCAAAATCACCATAAGTTCCAGAATCACCAGAGGAACCTGGTGTATTAGCCAAAGCACAAAGAGAGGAATCAGAATCAGGAGAGTTCTTCAAACACTCCAGTGAGATTCATCAAGACTACAAACCTGGAAGGGAATTCAAATCCCCTCATCCAAACCATGTAATCACAGAACATACAGATTAGGAATCTGAAAATCAGAAGCAAGAGGATTTTCAGAGTAAAACTGAAACTGTTGACATAGAGGTTACATCTTGCTGTAAATACTATTATTATTTGATATTTATGTTTACTGTGATAACAAAAAGCTTGATCTTAACAAATCAAAGCTAGATAAATATTCTACAGGCTTTCAAACTGTTAGAGGAACCAGGTGATTCAAACGAATTGAACACTTCAGCAGAAACATCATTCCAGTGGGTTCAAAAACAAGCATAAATCACCAGAAGTAGAATTAATGGTTTGGCTGTATTGAGTTCATTTTTATATTATTTGATCTATATTATGTTATATGACAAACTGCTTGATCTTGAAAAATCAAAGCAAGATAAAGATAGTGCAGGTTCACCAAAACCAAAGGGAGCAGAAGCAGAAGCAGAAGAAACAGAAGTACCTAGAAAGGTAGAGGATACAAGCAAGTCAGCAACACATGACAAATCTTCAAAAGATAAATCTGAAGAGAAATCTGGATATTTACCAGAACCAAAAACTGATTTATTAGAATCAGAAGCTGTTACAGATTTACTAGAACCAGAAGTTGATTTATCAGAATCAGAAGCTGTTACAGATCTTCCAGAAACAGAAGTTGATGCAGACCAACCAATGTTGATGAAGATTTGGCAGAAGAAGGTTGAATACTTGCAATGCAAGAAGAGCTGAATGAATTCCAAAGGAATGATGTTTGGGATCTGGTACCCAGACCAAACAAAAACATTATTGGAACCAAGTGGGTGTTCAAAAATAAACTAAATGAAAAAGGTGAAGTGGTAAGGAACAAAGCCAGAATTGTAGCTCAAGGATACAGTCAACAGGAAGGTATAGATTACACTGAGACGTTTGCTCCAGTGGCCAGGTTAGAAGCAATTAGAATTCTCTTATCATTTGCTGCTAATCATGATATAATGTTGTATCAAATGGATGTTAAAAGTGCATTCTTAAATGGCTACATAAGTGAGGAAGTCTATGTCAAACAGCCCCCTAGAATTAAAAATGATATTTTGATTATTCAAGTTTATGTTGATGATACCATATCTGGATCGACTAATGGCACTTTGTGCAAAGAGTTTTCTGACCTAATGCAGAAAGAGTTCCAAATGAGCATGATGGGAGAACTCAAGTTCTTCCTAGGAATTCATATTCACCTAGGTAAATTAGGTATACTAATTCACCAATCTAAATATTCTAAAGAACTTCTTAAAAAGTTCAAAATGAGTAATTGTAAGCCTATGGCCACCCCCATGCACCCAACCTGCTCACTTGAGAAAGATGAAACCAGCCAAAAGGTAGACCAGAAAACATACAGAGGTATGATTGGATCCCTTCTTTATTTAACTGCTTCTAGACCTGACATTTTGTTTAGTGTTTGTGTTTGTGCCCGTTTTCAAGCTGACCCTAGGGAATCCCATTTAACTGCTGTCAAACGAATTTTGAGATACCTTAAAGGAACCACCAACCTTACTTTGTTATACAAGAAAAGCCCCACCTACAAACTCGAAGGTTTTTGTGATTCCGACTATGCTGGAGACAAGCTGGAAAGGAAAAGTACAAGCGGTAACTGCAGCTTCTTATGTGATAATTTGATCTCTTGGTCAAGCAAAAGAAAAGCACAATTGCCATGTCAACAGCTGAAGCTGAGTATATATCAGCAGCAGCATGCAGTTCACAGTTACTCTGGATGAAACATCAACTTGAAGATTACAACATCTTTGAAACCAATATCCCTTTGTTCTGTGATAACACTTCAACCATAAACCTAACCAAGAACCCTATCTTACACTCTATAGCCAAACACATTGAAATAAAATACCATTTCATTAGGGACCATGTTCAAAAAGGGACTTTAAGCATCCAGTTTGTGGACACTGATCATTAATGGGCTGACATCTTCACCAAAGCATTACCAGAAGATAGGTTCGAGTTCATCAAGAAGCATCTCATCATTACCTCGATATCTGACTAGCTCAAATAGTCATCTTAGGAGTTTTTAAATTTCTTGTAATTTTATTTTTTGTCTTTTATTTTCTGTTTTACTTTCTGTAATTTGTAAAGAGAAAAACAAAAAAAATACAAAAATAGTATGACCTCTTTTTGGCTGATGACAAAAAGGGGGGAGAGACTTAATCAGAGGGTAGGGTTCCAGAGACTTAATCAGAAGATGGCCTGGCAGTGAAATGATAAACAGCCCAGACTTGATCCAGACTTAATCAGAGGGTAAATAAATGGGTCAAGAACAAAGGAATTAATCCAGATTTGACCCGGACTAGAAGATAGCATGGTTCAGGGTATCAAACTAAGTCCAGACCAGAAGAAATGATCTCCAGAATTGATCCAGAACTGATCCAAAACAGAAGGTAAAATGTCCATAATGAAATATTATTTGTCCAGATTTAATTTCAGTTTAATCCAGACCAAGTCCAGAATTGGTCCAGCTCAGAGGGAAGATTTTCATATCAATGGTTCAGATTTAAGTATTTGGCCCAGTGTTAGCCGAGATCAGAAGATCAAACCATGGCCCAGTGTTGGCCGAAATCAGAAGGTCAGGATGTGTGGTCCAGTAGTGGCCGAGATAAGAGGATCACAGCAGATCAGTTTGCTAGACCAGGATGGTCGAGATCAGAAGATCAGAAGGTTAGAAAGTGTGGTCCAACAATGGCCGAAATCAGAGGATCACAACATATCACTTAGTATGGTCCAGAAGTGGACTAGCGCAAAAGATCAAATGGTCCAGATTTAATCATGAGGATTAACGGTGGAGATTTTAATTTATTTTGATCAAAGTATTGAAAAGATTTGTTTTAAAAATAAAGTGAGGTATTGTGGAATTCAGGAGCTGTTGGCGGGAAGAATCTAAAGACATGATTGGCCAGTTATTTTTGAAAGAAAATCTGAAGCTTAAAAAAGATATGTTTTTTATTTAAATAAAGCCTAATTGGTCAAGATATTTTTGCAAGAGAATCCAGCAAGATTCAACTCGAGATTAAGCTTGGAAGAGGTCCTAATCTGCATCTATAAAAGGAGGCTCAAGGCAGAATACTTAGCATCGAAAATCACAAAAGAGTCATACACTTCCAAAGCAAACACTCAAGTTTTCAGTGAGGTCAATTGTGAGTTCCAGCTTTCAAGAAGCAAGCAATCTTGTTATTTTCTTTCTCGTGTGATCTAAGTTGTTGAAGTAGAGTCTACAATTTGAGGGAGTCAAAAGGGGTAGCAGATTACTTGGCAATTAGATTCAAAGTGTTGTAATTCCTTCTACAATCTGGGGTTGTCAGATTGGCAGGAGAAGAAAGGTGTTGTATTCCTCAAGAGTCTTGAATTGTTAGACTGTTTTAGAAGACTGACTTGGAGGGTCAGTAGAACTGCTGTAATTCAAGGTTTGAATTAGTGAAATCCTTCAAGGTGAAGGGACTAGACGTAGCCTCGTTAACGGTGAACCAGTATAAAAATTCCTTGTTTTATTTGTTACTTTATATCCGCTGCTAACTCTGTTTTTATTCATTCATCAAGTTTTGTTTTAAAAGTATAAAAACAGGAAAAATATTCAAGTTTATCAAACACAATTCAACCCCCCCTTCTCGTGTTATCACAGAACAAAGGGATATTGATTTCAAAGATGTTGTAATCTTCAAGTTGATGTTTTATCCAGATTAACTGTGAGCTGCATCCTGCTGCTGATATATACTCAGCTTCAGCTGTTGACATGGAAATGGTGCTTTTTCTTTTGCTTGACCAAGAGATCAAATTATCACCTAAGAATGTGCAATTGCCACTTGTACTTTTCCTTTCCAACTTGTTTCCAGCATAGTCAGAATCACAAAAACCTCTTAGTTTGTAGGTGGGGGTTTTCTTGTATAACAAGGTAAGGTTGGTGGTTCCTTTAAGGTATCTCAAGATTCTTTTGACTACAATTAAATGGGATTCCCTAGGGTCAGCTTGAAAATGGGCACAAACACAAACACTAAACAAAATGTCAGGTCTAGAAGCAGTTAGGTAAAGAAGGGATCCAATCATACCTCTGTATGTTTTCTGGTCTACCTTTTGGCTGGTTTCATCTTTCTCAAGTGAACAGGTTGGGTGCATGGGGGTGACCATAGGCTTACAGTCACTCATCTTGAACTTTTTGAGAAGTTCTGTAGTGTATTTAGATTGCTGAATGAGTATACCTGATTTACCTTGGTGAATCTGAATTCACAAGAAGAACTTAAGTTCTCCAATCATGCTCACGTGGAACTCTTTCTGCATTAGGTCAGAAAACTCCTTGCACAAAGTGCCATCAGTGGATCCAAAGATGATATCATCAACATAAACTTGAATAATCAAAATTTCATTTTTAATGGATTTCCTAAATAGAGTATTATCTGAAGGTGCAAACACGAGAAGGGGGGGTTGAATTGTGTTTGACTAAATTAAATACTTTTCCTGTTTTTACACTTTTACAGCAAAACTTGATGTATGAATAAAAACAGAGTTAGCAGCGGATATAAATTAAAAATAAAACACAGAATTTTTATACTAGTTCACCGTTAACGAGGCTACGTCCAGTCCCTTCACCTTGAAGGATTTCACTAATTCAAACCTTGAATTACAACAGTTCCACTAACCCTCCAAGTCAGTCTTCTCAAATAGTCTAACAATCCTAGACTCTTGAGGAATACAACACCTTGACTTCCTAAGTCTTCTCCTGCCAATCTGACAACCCCAGATTGTAGAAGGAATTACAACGCCTTGAATCTAATATCCAAGTAATCTTCTACCCCTTCTGACTACCTCAGATTGTAGACTTTACTTCAACAACTTAGATCTAACACAAGGGAAAGAAAATAACACGAGTGCTTGCTTCTTGAAAGCTGGAACTCACAATTAACCTCACTGAAAACTTGAGTGTTTGCTTTGGAAGTGTATGACTCTTTTGTAATTTTCGATGCTAAGTATTCTGCCTTGAGCCTCCTTTTATAGATGCAGATTAGGGCCTCTTCCAAGCTTAATTTCGAGCTGAATCTTGCTGGATTCTCTTGCAAAAATATCTTGACCAATCGGGCTTCACTTAAATAATAACCATATCTTTTTTATGCTTCAGATTTTCTTTCAAAAATAACTGGCCAACCATGTCTTTAGTTTCTTCCCGCCGACTGCTCCTGATCTTCCATACGACTTCACTTTATTTTTGTAACAAATCTTTTTAATACTTTGATCGAATTTAATTAAATCTCCACCGTTAATCCTCATGATTAAATTTGGACCGTTTGATCTTCTACGCTAGTCCACATTTGGACCATACTAAGTGATCTGTTGTGATCCTCTCATTTCGGCCAACCCTGGACCACACTTTCTGATCTTCTGATCTCAGCCAACACTGGGCCATGATGTGATCTGCTGTGATCCTCTGATCTCGGGCAATGCTGGACCACACTTTCTGACCTTCTGATTTCGGCCAACACTGGGCCATGGTCTGATCTTCTGATCTCGGCCAACACTAGGCCAAATACTTAAATCTGAACCATTGATCTGAATATCTTCCCTCTGATCTGGACCAATTCTGGACTTGGTCTAGATTAAACTGAAATTAAATCTGGACAAATAATATTTCAGTCTGGACATTTTACCTTTTGTTTTGGATCAGTTCTGGATCAAATCTGGAGATCATTTCTTCGGGTCTAGACTTAGTTTCATACCCTGAATCATGCTATCTTCTGGTCTGGGTAAAATCTGGATTGATTCTCTTGTTCTGGACCCATTAACTTATCCTCTGATTAAGTCTGGATCAAGTCTGAGCTGTTTATTATTTAACTGTCAGGCCATCTTCTGGTCAGAATAACTTCTGGAATAAATCTGACATTTGATTCCTTCTGGTCTGGATCAAGTCTCCCTCTGGTAGGCTTCTTTCTGGTCTAGACCAGGTCTCCTTCTGACTTTGCTTCCTTCTGATCTGGGCCAGCAAAGATATCTTCTGGTGATGTTTTGACATCCTGGTGTATCTTCTGGTACCTTCAAGACTCAATCTCTAGAACCCTTTGATCTTCTGCTTCTGATTACTTCAACTTCTGGTGGCATTTGATTTAATAATTCAAGGTATAAAATAAGATTACATTGAGTGCTTTTGTAAACATCAAAATCCTAAGATTACATTGAGTGCTTTTGTAAACATCAAAACGCCTTTTTGATGATGACAAAACCTTAACTTATTTTGCTAGCTTGTAAGTCAAAGACTTGAATTACTCCCCTTCACACCAATCTCTCCCCCTAAGTTTGATACTGACTTTTTCTTCTCCTTTTCAACTCCTTCTCTTTTCACTCTTTCTTTTCCTCTCTTCTCCTCTCCTTTTCAACTCCTTCTTTATTCTCTCTTTCTTTTCTCCCTTCACATAGCCTCTCCTTTTCAACTCCTTCTTTTTTTCACTCTTTCTTTTTCTCTCTTTATTTTTCTCTCTCCTTGTTTCCTCTCATTTTCAACTTCTTCTATTTTTAACTCTTTCTTTTTCTCTCTCCCTGATTCTTCTCCTTTTCAACTCCTTCTCTTTTCATCTCTTTCTTTTTCGCTCCTCCTTTCTTTTTATCTCTTTTTTTCTACTTATTTCTCCTTTTTCTCTCTTTCTTACCCCGTTTTTGTCATCAGCAAAAAAAGAGGTCCTACTATTTTTGTATTTTTTGTTTTTCTCTTTACAAATTACAGAAAATAAAATAGAAAATCAAAGACAGAAAATAAAATTACAAGAAAAATAGAATATCCTTGAGCTACAAGTCTGGCTTTGTTCCTTGCCACTTCACCTTTTTCATTAAGTTTATTCCTGAACACCCACTTGGTTCCAATAATGTTTTTGTTTGGTCTGGGTACCAAATCCCAAACATCATTCCTTTGGAATTAATTCAGCTCTTCTTGCATTGCAAGTATCCAACCTTCCTCTGCCAAAGACTCATCAACATTGCTTGGTTCAATTGTTGAGAGTAAACCAAACAGACTAGTTTCTCTACTTGATGATCTGGTCTTTAAAGGTTCTGTTGCACTGCCAAAAATGAGAGATTCTGGATGTGAAGACTTGTACTTCCATCCATTCTTTCCCTCTAACTTGTCTTCAGAGTCAACATGTTCTTTTGCCTCTTGATCTTTCTCAGATTCTGCTTCTGGTTCCTGTGCCTCTGGTTCACCTGCAATTTCCTCATCTTGCTTTCACTTTTCAGAGTCAAGCTATTTATCATCAAACTTAATGTGGATTGATTCTTCCACGGTGTTAGTTTCTTTGTTATACACTCTATAAGCTTTTGATCTCTCAGAGTAGCCAATAAAGATACACTTTTGAGATCTAGAATCAAACTTAGCTAGGTTATCTTTAGTGTTTAACATAAAACAGGTGCAGCCAAATTGCTTAAAGTAGGAAATATTGGGTTTCTTACCTTTCCACAGTTCATAGGGAGTTTTATTTAAGATGGATCTGATGTAGACTCTATTTTGAATGTAGCAGGCTGTGTTGACAGCTTCTGCCCAAAGGTAGGTGGCAACCTTCATATCATTCAGCATGGTTCTGGCCATCTCCTGCAGTGATATGTTCTTCCTTTCTACCACTCCATTATGTTGAGGTGTTCTGGGGGATGAGAAGTTGTGAGAGATGCCATTCTCATCACAGAATTCTTCAAAATACTTGTTCTCAAATTCACCTCCATGATCACTTCTGATGGTTATGATCTTAATACCCTGTTCATTCATAACTTGCTTACAAAAAGAAATAAATACTTTGTGAGATTCATCTTTGTTCTTTAAAAACTTTACCCAAGTCCACCTTGAGTAATCATCAACAATCACAAAACCATATTTCTTACCACTGAGGGAAGCTGTTTGAACAGGACCAAACAAATCTAAGTGAAGCAGTTCAAGTGGTTGAGAGGTAGAAACACATTTTTTAGTTTTAAAAGAGCTTTTAGTTTGTTTACCTCTTTGACATGCTTCACACAGAATCTCAGTTTTGGAACTTACCTTGGGAAGCCCTCTTACCAACTGGAGTTTGCTCAACTCGGATATAAGTCTAGGGTTTGCATCCTTAGCCTCTTGTGCCAAATCAGATTCTGTTCACTTACAGATAATAGGCATTTAACCTGTTGCTTAGCAAGATTGAACAAATCAATTTTATAAATATTATCCTTCCAAGTGCCAGTAAATAAAACCGACCCATTAAGTTGACTAAGAGCTTTGCAAGTTTTTTGATTAAAAATAACATCATAGTTGCGATCACTTAATTGACTTATGCTCAGAAGATTATATTTTAGCCCTTTAACTAATAGAACATTTTTAATAGAAAGGGAAGAAGAAGTGTTACCAACAGTTCCTATACCAATAATCTGACCTTTCTGGTTTCCTCCAAAGGAAACTTTGCCTCCATTTTTCATAGTCAGATCCAGAAACATAGATTTATCTCCTGTCATGTGCTTGGAGCAGCCACTGTCAAGATATCAAGTTTTGTGTTGCTGATCAGACCTTGCCTTTTCTCTGTCAGAATCAGAGTCAGACTTAGATTCAGACTTATCTTCTATTTGAGCCATTAGAGCCAGTTCTTCTTCTGGCCTGTTTGAGCAGTTTCCTTGATTTTGCTTTGGTTGATAAACCATGTTCCTCTAATGATTCTGGAACATGTTTTGATTCTAGTATTTTTGGTGAATCCTGTGATTATGATAACCTTGATGATTCTCGTGATTCTGATGAATTTGGTAATTCTGGTAATTCTTTATCTGATTTTGGTTCTGGTTCCAGTGTTGATTTTGATTCTGGTTCCAGTACTGATTCTGGTTCCAGAGTTGATTCTGGTTCCAGTTCCTGTGCTTCTGATACTGATTCCAGTTCTGGTTCTGGTTCCAGTTTCTGTTCTGATACTGGTTCCAGTTCTGGTTTTGGTTCCAGTTTTGGTTCTGATTCCGATTCAAGTTCTGGTTGAGTTGACCAGACCTTCTTCCATCAGACTCAGATTGCCTTTGTCTTGTTGTAGCAGGAACATAAACCTTCTTGTACTTGTGCATTGCCAACATCCATTGTCCAGGCACCATTGTTGGTGTCTCCTTCTGGTTGCTCAGAATATCTGCAACATAGACAATTTGATCTTTTGATACCCATAACTGATTGGGTCCAAGTTTGTTAGTTTTAACAACTCTCTGATCTTGTTCAGATATTACCATTGGACAAGATAATTCAGAGTGACCTTTCTTAGCACAAACAAAGCATACAACATCAGAATGAACAACTTTACTTTCAGCAATCGTTTCTATAAAACCAAGACCTCTCTTTCCACTGTTATTGTTTCCATAAATCATAGATGCATATTTACTTTTTTCCATTCCATTAGAAATAAAGTTTTGAAAAAATTGTTCATGCATATCAGATTCACAAACAGTTTTGGAAGTGGAACAAACATTGCTTTTGAGACTTTGGTTTTCAGATTTGAGTCTTGCAACTTCAGTTTTAAAATCCTTGTTTTCAGTTGCATACTCAGAAAGTTGATTCTTTAAAACTTGGACTTCTTTGGTTAGATTTTTCTTATCTTCCCTAACAGTTTTCAGTTTTAAAGCCATCTTATTATTTGCATTTAAAAAATCTTTTAAAGTATCAATTAACTCAGATTTAGAGAGATCAGAAAATACCTTATCGTCTTCATCTTCTGAATCTGTTCTAGAGCCTGAGCTGTATTCAGAACTTGAGTTTGTATGAGCCATCAGAGCCAGAAATGCTCCTTCTGATGTGCTTCCAGACTTGCTTGAATGACTGCTTCGATCATTCTTCCTTCTGCCTATTTTCCTTCGTGAAGCTGTGCCTTTATGAGGTCCAGAAGCAAACCTGATGTGTGCCGTCATTGTTGTTTCTGCCTCTTCTTCATCAGACGATTCTTCCTCTGATTCTGATATATCCCAGGCTACCATCAAACACTTCTTTCTGAATTTGGAACACTATGACTTGATATGTTCAGGTTTATTGCATCCATAACAAACAATATTCTTCTTGTCAGATTCTTCCTTTCCTTTGTTGTTATGTTTCTTCTTGAAGCTTCTTCTCTTCCTGTTTTCCCAGATCTTAACCATCTTTTTGGTTAAGTAAGCCATATCATCACAGTCACTGTCACTATCCTCTGATTCTGATGATGCCCTTGCAGCTTTCTTCTGTTTCGACTTCAGAGCCAGATTCTTCTTCTTCTTAGGTTCATCTGCATTCAACTCTATTTCATGAGACCTGAAGGAGCTGATCAAATATTCAAGCTTCAAGGTATTCAGATCCCTAGCTTCCTGTGTTGCAGTAACCTTTGGTCTCCATTTGGCTGGTAAGCTTTTGAGGATCTTCTTTACATGATCTGCAGTAGTGTAGCTTTTCTTTAATACTTTTAAACCTGATACCAGAATCTGGAATCTGCTGAACATTGCTTCAATGTCTTCATCCTCTTCCATCTTGAACAGCTCATACTGTTTGACCAGTATGTTCGCCCTTGCTTCTTGAACCTGCTGGCTTCCTTCATAGGTCAGAACTACACTGTCGAATATGCTCTTTGTTGTTTCTTTATCTGTGCATCTGTCAAATTCCTTGAATGTGATGGCATTGATCATGATGTTTCTGGACTTGTGATGAAGTTTGTATAATTTGCTCTGATCTGGTTTCATATCATCCATGTCTAGTTCTTTAGTTGGATCTCCTAGATCAGTAGGTGCAGTGTATCCTTTGACTACCATCTTCCATAATTCAGGATCTTGAGATATGAAGAAACTTCTCATTCTGTCCTTCCAATACTCAAACCTTTCTCCATCAAACAGTGGTGGTCTGTTGTTGTTGCCTCCCAGTTCATCTCTAGATTCTGCCATGTTGAACCCCTTGGACCTTTCCTCAAACACTGTTAAGAGCTCAGCCTTGAGACCGAGCTCTGATGCCAATTGAAGGTGCAAACACGAGAAGAGGGGGTTGAATTGTGTTTGACTAACTTGAATACTTTTCCTATTTTTACACTTTTAAAGCAAAACTTGATGTATGAATAAAAACAGAGTTAGCACCGGATATAAATTAAAAATAAAACACAGAATTTTTATATTGGTTCACCGTTAACGAGGCTACGTCCAGTCCCTTCACCTTGAATGATTTCACTAATTCAAACCTTGAATTACAACAGTTCCACTGACCCTCCAAGTCAGTCTTCTCAAACAGTCTAACAATCCTAGACTCTTGAGGAATACAGCACCTTGACTTCCTAAGTCTTCTCCTGCCAATCTGACAACCCCAGATTGTAGAAGGAATTACAACGCCTTGAATCTAATTGCCATGTAATCTGCTACCCCTTCTGACTCCCTCAGACTGTAGACTCTACTTCAACAACTTAGATCTAACACAAGGGAAAGAAAATAGCATGAGTGCTTGCTTCTTAAAAGCTGGAACTCACAATTAACCTCACTGAAAACTTGAGTGTTTGCTTTGGGAGTGTATGATTCTTTTGTAATTTTCGATGCTAAGTATTCTTCCTTGAGCCTCCTTTTATATATGCAGATTAGGGCCTCTTCCAAGCTTAATTTCGAGCTGAATCTTGTTGGATTCTCTTGCAAAAATATCTTGACCAATCGGGCTTCACTTAAATAAAAACCATATCTTTTTTATGCTTCAAATTTTCTTTCAAAAATAACTGGCCAATCATGTCTTTAGTGTTGGAACCAAGTTGGTTCTAAGTACTTAGGATTTTGATGCTTACAAATGTGCTCAATGTAAACTTATTTTGTACTTTGAATTATTAAGTTAAATGCCCCAGAAACTGAAGGAAACAGAAGCAGAGATCAAAGGAAAATGAATTCTGGAATTTCCAGAAGATGTTCCAGGATGTCAAAACATCACCAGAGGATATGTTTGGTGGCCCAGAACAGAAGGAAGAAAAATCATAATGAAACATGGATCATACCATCGGAAAGCCTGCCAGAAGGAGAATTGTTCCAGACAAACATTAGTCAAATATCAATTTTATTCCAGAAGTTATTTTGACCAGAAGATAGCCTGACAGTGAAAAATTACACAGTCCAGACTTGTTCCAGACTTGACCCGAAGGTATGTTTATGAGTCCATAACAAAAGGATCAATTCAGATTTGGCCCAGATCATAAGATAGCATGATTCAGGGCATGAAACTAAGTCCATACCAAAAGAATTGAGTTCCAGAATCAATCCAGACCTGGTCCAAAATTAAAGGTAAAATGTCCAGACTGAAATATTTTTTGTTCAAGTTAATTTCAGTTTGTTCTAGACCAAAGTCCAAAATATATCCAGATCAGAGTAAAAACTTCCAGATCAATGGTTCAGAAATAATTATTTGGTCCAGTGATGGTCCATATCAGAAAATCAGACCATGGCCCAGTGGTGGCCGAAATCAGAGGGACAGACTGTGCAGTCCAACAAAGGCCGAATTTAGAGGATTTTAGCATATCAGGTGCGCGTCCAGGAATGGCCGAAATCAGAGGATCACAAAATATCAAATAGGCTGGTCCAGATGTGGACTATCGCATGAAGATCCAATGGTGCAAATTTGATCATGAGGATTAAAGAATCTGAGAAAAATGCTCAAAACAAAATTGGAGAAAAAGGCTCAAAACAAAATCTGAGAAAAATGCTCAAAACAGAAGCGGAGCAAAATGTTCAAAACAGATCAGTGAGCAAAAGGCTCAAAACAGAATCTGAGCAAACTACTCCAGAATATTCTCAAAACAGATTAATCGAAATATACTACAGAAGTAAAGCATCAGTGAAGTTCTAAAGTTCAACTATAAATAGAGACTTAATGTTGAAGAATAAAGTATCGAAAATCACAAAAGAGTCATACACTTCCAAAGCAACAAACACCCAAATTTTCATAGAAGTCAATTGTGAGTTTTAGCTTTCAAGAAGCAAGTACTCGTGTTATTTTCTTTCCACTGTGGCAAATCTAAGTTGTTGAAGTAGAGTCTACAATCTGAGGGAGTCAGTAGAGGTAGCAGGGTACTTGGCAATTAGATAGGGTTGTATCTAAGTTGTTGAAGTAGAGTCTACAAATTGAGGGAATCAGAAAGGGTAGCAAGGTACTTAGCAATTAGATTCATAGTGTTGTGATTTCTTCTACAATCTGGGGTTGTCAGATTGGCTGAAGACAAGGTTGTTTTCCTCAAGAAGTCTAGGATTGTTAGACTATTGAGAAGACTGACTTGGAGGGTCAGTAGCAAGGTTGTAATTCAAGATTGAATTAGTGAAATCCTTCAAGGCGAAGGGACTGGACGTAGCCTCATTAACGGTGAACCAGTATAAAATCTATGAGTTTTTATTTTTATTTTTATCCGCTGCTAACTCTGTTTTAATTATACATCAAGTTTTGTTTTGAAAGTATTAAAACAAGAAAAGTATTTAAGTTAAGTCAAACACAATTCAACCCCCCCTTCTCGTGTTTGCACCTTCATTTAGTTTCTTCCCGCCAACAGCTCCTAATCTTCCATACGACTTCACTTTATTTTTGTAACAAATATTTTTAATACTTTGATCAAATTTAATTAAATCTCCACCGTTAATCCTCATGATTAAATATGGACCGTTTGAGCTTCTGCGCTAGTCCACATCTGGACCATACTAAGTGATCTGTTGTGATCCTCTGATTTCGGCCAACCCTGGACCACACTTTCTGATCTTCTGCTATTCTGATCTCGGCCAACATTGGGCCATGAAGTGATCTGCTGTGATCCTATGATCTCGGCCAATGCTCGACCACACTTTTTGACATTCTAATTTCGGCCAACACTGGGCCATGGTTTGATCTTCTGATCTCAGCCAACATTGGGCCAAATACTGAAATCTGAACCATTGATCTGAATATCTTCCCTCTGATTTGGACCAATTCTCGACTTGCTCTGGATTAAACTGAAATTAAATCTGGACAAATAATATTTCAATCTAGACATTTTTACCTTCTGTTTTGGATCAGTTCTGGATCACATCTGGAGATAATTTCTTCTGGTCTAGACTTAGTTTCATACCCTGAATCATGCTATCTTTTGGTCTGGGTCAAATCTGGATTGATTCTCTTGTTCTGGACCCATTAACTTATCCTCTGATTAAGTCTGGATCAAGTCTGGGCTATTTATTATTTCACTGTCAGGCCATCTTCTGGTCAGAATAACTTCTGGAATAAATATGACATTTGATTCCTTCTGGTCTGGATCAAGTCTCCCTCTGGCAGGCTTCCTTCTGGTCTGGACCAGGCCTCCTTCTGACTTTGCTTCCTTCTGACCTGGGCCAGCAAAGATATCTTCTGGTGATGTTTTGACATCCTGGAGTATCTTCCGGTACCTTCAGGATTCAATCTCTATAACCCTTTGATCTTCTGCTTCTGATTACTTCAACTTCTGTTGGCATTTGATTTAATAATTCAAGGTATAAAATAAGATTAAATTGAGTGCTTTTGTAAACATCAAAATCCTAAGACTTAGAACCAACTTGGTTCCAACATTATCAATCTGGCCTCTATCAAATTCATTCTTAAGCAAAAAGTTACTAAGTCTATCAAACCATGCCCTTGGTGCTTGTTTTAAACCATATAAAGATTTTTTAAGTTTAAAAACATGGTTTGGAAAATCAGAATTTTCAAATCCTGGGGGCTGTTTGACATAGACTTCCTCACTTATATAGCCATTTAAGAATGCACTTTTAACATCACTTTGATACAGAATTATATCATGATTAGCAGCAAATGATAAAAGAATTCTAATTGCTTCTAACCTAGCCACTGGAGCAAAAGTCTCAGTGTAATCAATACCGTCCTGTTGACTGTATCCTTAAGCTACAAGTCTGGTTTTGTTCCTTACCACTTCACCTTTCTCATTGAGTTTATTCCTGAACACCCACTTAGTTCCAATAATGTTTTTGTTTGGTCTGGATACCACATCCCAAACATCATTCCTTTGAAATTCGTTCAGCTCTTCTTGCATTGCAAGTATCCAACCTTCCTTTGCCATAGCTTCATCAAAATTGCTTGGTTCAATTGTTGAGAGTAAACCAAACAGACTGGTTTCTCTACTTGATGATCTGGTCTTCAATGGATCTGCTGCACTGCCAATAATGAGAGTTTCTGGATGTGAAGACTTGTACTTCCATCCATTCTTTCCCTCTGACTTGTCTTCAGAGTCAGCATGTTCTTCTTCCTTGCTTTCATTTTTATCTTTCTCAGGTTCTGCTGCTGGTCCAGCTTCTGGTTCCTGTGCCTCTGGTTCACCTGCAATTTCCTCATCTTGCTTTGACTTTTCAGAGTCAAGTTGTTTATCATCAAACTTAATGTGGATTGATTCTTCCACTGTGTTAGTTTCCTTGTTAAACACTATATAAGCTTTCGATCTCTCAGAGTAACCAATAAAGGTACACTTTTGAGATCTAAAGTCAAACTTAGCTAGATTAACTTTAGTGTTCAACATAAAACAAGTACAGCCAAATTGCTTGAAATAGGAAATGTTAGGTTTCTTACCTTTCCACAGTTCATATGGAGTTTTATTTAAGATTGACCTAATGTACACTCTATTCTGAATGTAGCAAGTTGTGTTGACAACTTCTGCCCAAAGGTAGGTGGCAAGCTTCATATCATTCAGCATGGTTCTGGCCATCTCCTGTAGTGATCTATTCTTTCTTTCCACCACTCCATTCTGTTGTGGTGTTCTGGGGGATAAGACGTTGTGAGAGATGTCATTCTCATCACAAAATTCCTTAAAGTATTTGTTCTCAAATTCACCTCCATGATCACTTCTGATGGTTATGATCTTGACACCCTGTTCATTCATTACTTGCTTACAAAAAAGAAAAAAACACTTTTTGAGATTCATCTTTGTTCTTTAAAATTTTTACTCAAGTCTACCTTGAGTAATCATCAACCATCACAAATCCATATTTCTTACCACCGAGTGAAGCTGTTTGAACAGGACCAACCAGATCTAAGTGAAGCAGTTCAAGTGGTTGAGAGGTAGGAACACATTTTGTAGTTTTAAAAGACCTTTTAGTTTGTTTACCTCTTTGACATGCTTCACACAGAATATCAGTTTTGGAACTTACCTTGCGAAGCCCTCTTACCAACTGCAGTTTGCACAACTCAGATATAAGTCTAGGGTTTGCATACCCTAGCCTCTTGTGCCAAATCAGATTCTGCTCACTTACAAATAATAAGCATTTAACCTGTTGCTTAGCAAGACTAAAAAAATCAATCTTATAAACATTATCTTTCCTAATGCCAGTAAACAAAACAGATTTATCAAGTTGACTAACAACTTTGCATGTTTTCTGGTTAAAGAAGACATCGTATTTGCAATCACTTAGTTGACTTATGCTCAAAAGATTATGCTTCAGACCTTTTACTAACAGAACATTTTTAATAGAAAGGGAAGAAGATTTGTTACCAATTGTTCCTGTACCAATAATCTGACCTTTCTGGTATCCTCCAAAGGAAACTTTGCCTCCATTTTTCATGGTCAGATCCAGAAACATGGATTTGTCTCCTGTCATGTGTTTGGAGCAACCACTGTCCAAGTACCATTGATGACACTGAGACATTTGCTCTAGTGGCCAAGTAAGAAGTTATTCGTATCCTACTATCTTCTGCAGCAAATAATAACATTACATTATTTCAAATGGATGTTAAAACTTCTTTTCTAAATGGTTATATAAGTAAAGAAGTCAATGTTAAACAACCCCCAGGTTTTGAAAGTTCTGAAATTCCAAATCATGTTTTTAAACTTAGAAAATATTTGTATGGTCTAAAACAAGCACTTACGGCATAATGTGATAGACATAGTAACTTCTTACATAAAAATAACTTTGAAAGAGGACAAGTAGACAATACACTTTTTAGAAAATCAATAGAAGATGACATTCTTATTATTCAAGTTTATGTTGAGGACATTATTTTTGGATCTACTAATGGCACTCTTTGCCAAGAATTTTCTCAATTAATGCAGCATGAATTTCAAATGAGTATGATGGCAGACCTTAAGTTCTTCTTAGGGATAAAAATTCAGCAAAGTCAAAAAGGTATATACATTCATCAAACAAAATATACAAAAGAGCTTCTCAAGAAGTTTAAGATGAATGATTGCAAACCTATGGCTACATCAAAAAACCTACTTAAAAAGATGATTCATGCCTAAAAGTTGATCAACAAACCAATAGAGGAATGATAGGATCTCTACTTTACCTTACTGCTTCTAGACCTGACATCATGTTTAGTGTATGTGTATGTGCAAGATTTCAATCTTACCCTAGGGAATCACATTTAACTGTTGTTAAGAGAATCCTTAGTTACCTAAAAGGCACCACCAACCTTACCTTGTTCTACAAGAAATCTCCTAAGTACAAACTTCGTGGATACTGTGACTTTGACTATGCTGGAGATAAACTTGAGAGAAATAGCACAAGTGGAAACTGCACATTTTTAGGTGACAACATAATATCCAGGTCAAGTAAGAGACAAAACACTATTGCAATGTCAACAACAGAGGCTGAGTACATTTCAGAAGTTGGATGCAGTTCTCAACTCATTTGGATGAAACATCAGCTGGAAGACTATAAAATCCTGGAAACCAACATTCCCATCTATTGTGACAACACTTCTGCCATCAATCTAACCAAAAACCTTATACTTCATTCCAGAGCTAAACACATAGTGATCAAACATCACTTCATTAGAGACTTTGTTCAAAAAGGGGTACTCAACATTTAGTTTGTAGACACTGAACACCAATGGGTTGACATATTCACCAAACCACTACCTAAAGATAGCTTTGACTTCATCAAGAAAAACCTAAACCTTACATACATCTCTGACTGATAGTGTAATCACTTCAAAATAGTTTAGTTTTAAATTAGTTTTTATAATTTCTTGTACTATGTTATTAAAAAAATTGTCCTCAACCCTAAACATGTATGCAAAATAAAAGAGGGAGAAAGATAACTTTCATGCCTTTTTGTCTGATGACAAAAAGGGGAGAAGATATTTAATAAAGAGAAGATAAAGTGGGGCTTAGACTTAGGGGGAGAAAGATATATGAGAAAGATATAAAATGGGGGGAAACTGTTAGGCTTAGGGGGAGTCAAAGAAATAGAAAGAAAAGTGGTTATAAAAAATACAAGTTTTGTCATCATCAAAAAGGGAGAGATTGTTGGAACCAAATTGGTTTTACACTTAAAGTTTTAATGTTAACAAAAGTATTTTATGAGAATAATATATTTGACTTCGAAGAATGCCACCAAAGGATGTTGAAGGTACAAACACGAGAAGGGGAGGTTGAATTGTGTTTGACTAACTTGAATACTTTTTGGTTTTAAAACAAAACCAGTTATGTATGAATTAAAATAGAGTTAGCAGCAGATATAAAGTAAATAAAAACTCAGAATTTTATATTGGTTCACCGTTAACTAGGCTACATCCAGTTCCTTCACTTTGAAGGATTTCAATAATTCAAAAACCTTGAATTACAAAGTACCACTGATCCTCCAAATCACTCTTCTCAAAAAATCTAACAACCCTAGACTTTTGAGGAAAAGAACCTTGAATCTAATTGCTAAGTAATCTACTACTCCTTCTGACTCCCTCAGATTGTAGACTCTACTTCAACAACTTAGACCTAACACCTTGAATCTAATTGCTCAGTAATCTGCTACTCCTTCTGACTCCCTCAGATTGTAGACTCTACTTCAACAACTTAGACCTAACACAAGGGAAAGAAAAACTTAGAGTACTTGCTTCTGGAAAGCGGATACTCACAATTGACCTCACTTAAAAATCAAGTATTTTGCTTTTGGAAGTGTATAACTCTCAAGTACTTTCGATACAAAGTCTTCTGCCTTGAGCCTCCTTTTATATATGAACTTTAAGACTTCACTGATGCTTTACTTCTTGAGTGTATTTCGATTAATCTGTTTTGAGAATATTCTGGAGTAGTTTGCTCAGATTCTGTTTTGAGTCTTTTGCTCACTAATGCTTTACTTCTGGAGTGTATTTACATTAATCTGTTTTGAGCATTTTGCTCCGCTTCTGTTTTTGAGCATGCTTTTAGCTAGATTCTGTTTCTCGAGTCTTTTGCTCCAATTCTGTTTTGAGCATTTTTCTTTAACATATTCCTCTGATAGATTCCTCTGGTGAAGTCATCCTCTGATTTCTGCTTCTGGTGACGTCATCTTCTGGTGACATCATCCTCTGATTTATGCTTTTGGTGATGTCATGTTCTGGTGACATCCTCTAGTGACATCATCCTCTGATTTTTGCTTCTGGTGATGTCATCCTCTGATTTTTGCTTCTGGTTACGTCATCTTCTGCCTCTGGTGACGTCATCTTCTGGTGATATTTTATAAAATAATTCTAAGTACAAAATAAGATTACATGGAGTGTTTTTGTAAACATCAAAATCCTAAGTACTTAGAACCAACTTGGTTCCAACAGATGTCACCAGAGGATACCTCCACAAGATGCCACCAAAGGATGTCACTAGAGGATGCCACTAGAGGATACCACCAGAGGATGTCACCAGAGGATACCTCCAGAGGATGCCACCAGAGGAAACCTCTAGAGGATATCACCAGAGGATCCCAACAGAGGATATCATCATAGGCAAAAATCAGAGGATATCATCAGAGGCAAAAAAACAGAGGAGGGAAAAATCATAGGAAACCTTCAGAGGCAGGAATCAGAGGACATCATCAAAGGATACCATCCTAGGCAAACATCAGAGTATGAAAGAAGACATGGTCAAGATTCGTAGAAGATTTGATTCAAATTCGAAGAAGACTTGATTGAAATTTGAAGAAGATCTTATCAAAATTTGAAGAAGATTTAATTTAAATCAGAAGAAGATTTAGTTCAAATTTAAAAGGGAACAGAATCAAGTTGAAAAATTTACAAAAGAAATCTAAACAAAACACAATTCGAAATTAAACTTGGACCAAGTAGAAAGACGAAATCTCAACTATAAATAGATACTCCAAGTTGAAGAAGAAATCATCGAAAAATGAAAGAGAGTAGAAGAACTCAAGCTTAAAATCCAAATTAATCTTAGAGGTCAAAGAGAGAAAAACTTGTACGAAAGAGAAATATTTTTTAAGTGTTCTTTTCTTAGAGTGTGAGAGTCATTGTTATAATCAGCTTTCCAGAAGCAACTACTCAAGTTCCAAACCTTTGTATCCGACCCGATAGTGGTGTAAGTTCCTTTTTAATTCGGGATTGTCAGATTGGTAGGCGAACACTTGGCTTGTAGGGTCAAGGTGGTGTAAGTTCCTTCTTCAATCTGGAGTTGTCAAAATGTTAGGAGAAGACTTGGCTTGTAGGGTCAAGGTGTTGTTGTTCCTCAAAATTCTGCGGCTGTCAGGCTGTTTGGGAAGAATGGCTTGGAGGGTCAGGTGTTGTGTAATTCAAAGTGTTTGAATTAGTGGATTAAAGACTTCTGAATGAGGGGACTAGATGTAGCCAAGTTAATGGTGAACCAGGATAAATCTATGTGTCCAAATACTTATGCTTTTATTATCCGCTGCTACTGAATCTGATTGCTTCTTCTCCAAGTAATTTATATCAATTTTCATCAAATTAGCAAAAAGTATTCAACTTTGACAAACACAATTCAACCCCCCTTCTCGTGTTTGCACCTTCAAGGAGAGCCTTTCCGAATTGAAAGATTTCGATGTAGTATGAATTAATTTTAATATTTAAAATTGAAATGTTTTAATATTTTGTTTGATAGTCTTTCTGTCAAAATCAAACCCCTTTTTTATATAGAACAATTTCCTCCATATTCAGAAAGTCATGCATCTACAAATTGAAGTAATTAACCATTAACAAGTCCAAGCCAATACAACAGTACAATTATGGTGAAATGCAACTTATCGCTTGTTGTGATTCCTTTTTTTCTTCACATCTTATGTTTCTTGATGTTTCCTCACACCATACAATCACAAGGGAATGTTTTTTCTCGTCAACCTTCTAGTCAATTCATCTTCACTCCTCACGGTCGATCAGATTCTGACCCTGAATAGGTTCATAAATATTTCATAATGTCACTTTGTTATATCATTTTTAAAATATTTTAATAAATATTTCTTGAGTAAACAATGGCAACATTTAGCCACGGTTAAAGGAATGGTTTGTCATGGTTTTAACCATAGCTAATCATTGATTTTTGGTAGTGAATTTATTAAACTCTAGAGATGTACAAAGAAGAGGTTAGACTGGATTGTATGTGTCATTTATTCAACCCTAACAAATAAACCGGGTTAATTTTCTAGACTCAAACCCGACACAAATAAAGTATGAGTCTTTGAAAAAATCAATGTAGTATAATTATTATTCTTTTAGAGAAATAATTGTAAATTTGTGATCAAAATATAAAATTCATGAGTGAAAAATATCATGTATCCATTAAAAATTTTGAGATGCAACAAGTAACCTAAGGGTAACCTGATTGCTGCTTCAACTAAGTCTTGCCCATTATTTATGTTCCTATTTTTTTCAGGTTAGGGATAGAGTCAACTCAAACCTTATAGATTGGGGTAGGATAATGGATTAGATTGGATTTTTTACACCCTTATTAAACTCTATAAATATGCCAATTAGACACACACACACACGTAGGCAAATTCTACGATAGAAAATCTTGATAGATGGTCTACTCCATAGACTAGTGCTCAAAAGTGAGTTGAAACTATATAATTTAACAACTGAAATGTTGACTTGATTGATTTGATTTGGCGAGTTGAGTTTTGAAAAACACGTTTATTTCCTCTTATTTATATCGATCTGACATCGTTACACGTGTTGTCTTTATCGCAAAGACCAGCTCGATTGACGTTGAGTTTAAAATTATTTTTAAACTAGACTATGATCCCCCACTTTGCGCGGGTTAAATTTTAAATTTTTTAGATGGTGATATATATATATATATATATATATATATATATATATATATATATATATATATATATATATATATATATATATATATATATATATACACACTGCAAATACTAGCTTGGCTCACTATTGTCGCGATAATGGTCTACTTCTTCATATCCACCGTGCAATGCATGCAATTATCGATAGATAGAAAATATATATATATATATGTGTGTGTGTGTGTGTGTGTGTGTGTATGTATGTATGTATGTATTAATCTTGTAAATTTTGATGGTTAAAAGAAGAATAAATGGAATAAAATAAATTATAGAGTGTGTAATTAAATGAGTACTTTTACTCCTAAAAAAATGATAAAAACAATGTCCCGCAAAAGTTTAATCATAAAAAAATTAATAATTTTTTTTAGGGATAAAAAAATTATTATTAATCAAAGTTGAACTATTAACCATTTTACAACTCTTTCGAGTAAGATTTGAACTCTGTCTACAATATCAAATTTGTACCATTTAGATGACACCTTATGGTCCATAGACATAAAATATTAACCATGATTTAAATGATAAATTATATAATTGATAATCGTAAACCCAATTTTATTGAAGTATATAAGTTATGTAGGTATTTTTTAAATTTTAACATTTTTTCCTACACATTTTAAAATGTTTCGAAATAATGCTCATGGTAAATATATGCATTGATAACTAATAAAAGAAATACAACACAAATTTTTTAATTAAATTGATTAATTTTTATTTTGTTATGGTAAATATATGTGACGACACAATAATAATAAATAAAAAATACAAAAGTTGTATAGACTATTTTTAATGTCAAAATAAACATTTAAAAGTATTTGAACATTTTATCAACTATATTGCTAACATTTATTAAAATATGTTTGTTTCAATATTTATTTATTTAATTTGGTTTAAACCTAATTAGATTTTCTATTTATATTGATTATTGGTTTTTAAGTTGTGATTATTATGTTCTTATATATTTTGTGGTTATTTAAGGTGGTTGTTATATTTTAATAATTAAAATATAATTAAAGTATTGTGATGTATTTATATGTAATGAATTATCAAGAGTGACTTAATATGAAATTAAGTTTGTAGTATGAGTTATGTTTTTATTGTTGGTTTTTCAATCATAGAGATGTATGTAAATATATGGCATAATGAAAAATAGAGAGTGAATATACTTTTAGTTTTTCAATCATTTTTTTTTTGTTTAAAGATATTGTATTTTCTTCATTGTTTGTCCTTTCTTCTTCTTGTTTTTCGTTGAGGAGTTGTCTTTTTCTCACTACTTTGCAAATTTATTTATTATTTTTTATACATGCATTACAACTAAAAGAATATTGATTAAAACTGACACTCTATATGATGTATACTATCGGTTGTCCAAATGAGCAACTGGTGTGAATTGTGAACAAAATTGTGTGAAGCCATGTTCTCATATGCTACCAGGTTAGTGCTTATGGTCAAATGGCTAACAAAACAAATTTGATTTGCTAATTGACATCATAAACTATTGGTTAAAATGAACTGTAGTGTTAGTCTATATCCAATTACATTATAAAGGAATTAAAAATGCCAAAAATCAAATAAAAAAAGTCATTTTCTAGTTTAAGAATTCGAAAGTTTTCAACGGATTCAAAAGAATATTAGTTAAAGAAAAGCAAATGATTTGTATCCAAAAGTTAAAAATTACCACAAGTAAATATATTGAAAACATAAAAAAATTTAAGATATAAAGTAATGAGAAAATATCTAAACCAGAAGAAACTGAGTTGTACATATAAATTAGAACTGAAAGACATAGATAAAAAAAATAGAAAAGGAATAAAATTAAGTGGAGAAAGAAAATGACCTAACATTAACTATAACCCAACTGAAGAAGTCACCAAGAAGCTATACAATCTCGCATTTTTCATTGATATTTGGGGTGAGAATTGAGAAAGCATGAAGGAATTGAAAATGTCAAAGATCAGATAAGAAAAATCATTTTGTGGTTTAAGAATTTGAAAGTGTTCAACGGGTCCAAAAGACTATTAGTTAAAGAAAAATAAATGATTTGTATCCAAAAGTTAAAAAATATCATGAGTAAATATATCGAAAACATAAAAAATTTTAAGATATAAAATATTAAAAAAATAATAATACATAGACATAATAAATACAAAAAATTCATGTGGACATGATGTAAAGAAAATTTTGAAGTGGCTAGAATATCACTAGAAGGGGGGTTGAATAGAGATATTCGAGTTTTTAAAAATTCTGTTTTAGTTTTAAACTATTGTCCTCTTTCAGAGGATGATTATCAGATGTTGAAATGTAGAGAGAGAATAATGACACACGAATTTTTGTACTGGTTCACCCATTGAAGGCTACGTCCAGTCCTCACACACTTGTGAGTTTTTACTAAGTATCAAAAGCTATTATCCTCTCACTGAGGTTGATTACAAATCGTGTATTCTATACCTTCACCAAGCTTACAATTCTTTCCTTCTGATTTCTCTCAAGTGTTACTCACTTGAAGTTCTAAAGATGATATGAAGTAGTTTGATAGGAATTACTTTCTACAAAGATGAAACAAAGATCTAGTGTAAGATTATAGAAAGCTTGAAGGGAGATTGATAATGCTCTTGATAGCCTCTTGATATTTTCTTTTTTGCTCGTGAAGTTGTGTGTATTGCTAAAGAAGAGCAGCCTTCCTTTTATAGAGAGAAGGAAACTTTCTCTTCAAGAAAATTTTCCTTTCTGACCGTTTTCCCAAGTTGTAATGATCCTCAGTTTTGTTTTGAATTTACAGCCTTGCCATTCTGTCCTTTTACAGCCTAGCACTTGGGAGGTTACTTCTTTACTTAGCTTTCCAAGAGGTTCGATCATTCCATACGTTTTTAAAAACTGGCCAGTGCTCTTTGCTGGTTCTAAGACATGACCTTTCTCTGTTCGCGAATGATGCAGCTTTTGATACTGTGGAACTGTTAGTTGTTTTGTAGGAGGATGAAGAAGTAGCTAGAGTTCATCCTCTGGTGATCTTTTTATGGTATTCATCTTCTGATATTTACCTTCTGGGATTTCATCTTCAGATGTTTACATTCTGGTGTTCATCTTCTGATGTTTACCTTCTGGTGTTCATCTTCTGATGTTTACCTTCTGGTGCTCATCTTCTGATGTTTATCTTCTGATGTTCATCTTCTGATGTATACCTTCTGATGTTCATCTTCTGATATTCATTTCTTATCTTCTGATATATATCTTCTGATGTATAACTTCTGATGTTCATCTTCTGATGTATATCTTCTGAGGTTCATTTCTTATCCTTTGTTGTTCGTTTTCTGATATATATCTTCTGATGTTCATCTTCTGATGTATATCTTATGAGGTTCATCTTCTGATGTATACCTTCTGATGTTCATCTTCTGAAGTTCTGCTTCTGGTGTTCAGCTTTTGCTTCTGGTGTTCGACTTCAGGCTTTTATATTTCTAAGTTTCTACTTCTAGTTTTCTGCTTCTAGGTTTCTGCTTCTGGTGTTCTGCTTCTGGTGTTTTGCTTCTGATTTTAGTATTCTGGTGTTCTGCTTCTAGTTTTAACATTTTAATCTTCTGGTTTTCTGTTTCAGATGTTCTACTTCTGGTGTTCAACTTTCAGGTTTCCTACTTCTGGTGTTCTGCTTCTGGTTTTCTGCTTCTGGTGTTCTGTTTCTGGTTTTCTGTTCCAGATGTTTTGCTTCTGGTTTTCTGTTCCAGATGTTCTGCTTCTGGTTTTCTGTTCCAGATGTTCTGCTTCTGGTTTTTTGTTCCAGATGTTTTGCTTCTGCTTTCCAGATGTTCTGCTTCTGGTGTTTTCACTTCAGATTTTCTGCTTTAGCAATTAATGGCTTTGTTTCTTGCATGCGTTCATTCTTCTGGATAGGAGGTTGCGATCTTTGGATCTTGTTCCTTTCTTAGTACAATACTTAAATGCACGCATTAGTGTAATCATAATCATAAGATAATTTTGTTATCATTAAAAGAAGATTTTTTCTCAACAAATTTAAGTTAAGAATAAGATGTTCAAATTTTTACATTTGACAATTTGGTAAAGACTTAATAAGGAACAAACAAGGAAAACATTATAACTGATTCTATTATAGCTTATCTTACAAACATTGAAAATAAGAAAATCAAGCAATGGCATCAAACAATTATAAGATATATTTTTTAAAGGACTTATAAAATATGTTGAAGAGAAGAAACGACAGCAAGATTTAACTACCGATTATTTAAAAATCATAACACTGATATAAGTTGACGGTAAAAGTATTGAGTGGTATACACTAAGAGGATGATGGCTATGAACAAATCTTATTCATTGTCATCATATTGCTCTTAAGTAAGACCAAATCTTTCTACATAAATTTTTCATAACAAGAGTGCATAATTTGTTAAAGGCTTAATAAGGAACAAACAAAGAAAACATTATAACTGCTTCTATTATAGCTTATCTTAAAAACATTGAAAAATAGAAAGTCAGGCAGTGGCATCAAACAATTATAAGATATATTTTTTCAAGGAATTATAAAATATGTTTGAAGAGAAGAAACAACGAAAGGATTTAACTACTGATTATTTAAAAAGCATAACATTGATATAAGTTAAGGGTAAAAGTAATAAGTGGTATACACTAAGAGGATGATGACCATGAACAAATCTCATTCATTGTTGTCATATTGCTCTTAAGTAAGACCAAATCATTCTACATATATTTTTCATTAGAAGAGTGCATGACTTGTTGATGTTTAAATGAATGATGGATTTGATATAATACAACTATGACCAAAATGATGCACCCTAATTTTTAGCCACCCGTAGAAAATTGTAGAACACTCCATGAAATATACATGTGGGCGAGAAACCATAAATAAAAGATTGTTTTAGTGGTGGGTAACTTATAAGTCAGCAAAGAAAATGGAAAAAGATTCTTGTATAATAAGACTATGTTTAAATGAATGATGTATCTGCTGAAGTAGCAATGTCACTTTACAAGAAATGGGGTTTGAATTGTAAAGTTGCCTATTTAAAATTTTCGTGTTGAAACTTAAAAATAACTCAAGATTGATCTTGGTTAAGAAAATAGAAAACGGAGAATGTTCTTGGTTCTGGAAACAGAGAACGTTTTGGGTTAGTTAAAGAAGGCAGAATGATCTTAGTTGTGAAAGCAGAAAAACGGAGAACGTTCTGGAAAACAGAGAACGTTCTTGGTTTGGTTTAAAAACAGAAATTGATTTTTAACTTCAGTAAATGAAAGACTAAAAGTAAATAGAGATAGGGAAGAGATATCACACAATGATTTATCCTGGTTCACCCACCCGAGCTACGTCCAGTCCTCACAACTGGGAGATTTTCCACTAAGTGTTAAAAACAAAGATCCTACTTGGTTTTACAGCACCTAATTTTGGAACCAAGTTGGTTCTATACTTAGAATTTTGATGTTAACAAAAGTATTTTATGTAAATAGTATTTTGACTTAGAAGAACAAATCAGAAGTTGTGTAAAATTAGAGGATGACACCACCAGAGGATAGAAATGTCACCAGAAGGTTAGGCCACATAATGCATCCAGAGGGTACCAGAGGATGCATCTTGAAGGCACTAGAGGATACACCTCCAGAGGATATCATCAGAGGCAAAATATCAAAGGACAAGTAACATCATCAGAGGATATCTTTCCTGGCCCAGATTAGAAGGAAGCAGAGTCTAGAAGGAGACTTGGTCTAGACCAAAAGGAAGCTTGGCAGAGGGAGACTTGGTCCAGACCAGAAGGAATCATAAGTTAGACTTGGTCCAGACTTAATCCTGACCAGAAGATAGCTTGGTAGTGATTATAAGAATCAGTCCAGACATAATCCAGACTTGGTCCAGAGTAGAAGATAACTGGTCCAGAACAAATGACTTGGTCCAGACTTGGTCCATACCAGAAGATAGCATGGTCTAGAACACAAAACTCAGTCCATATCAGAAGAAATGATTTTCCAGATTTTATCCAGACTTGATCCAAATCAGGGGATAAATGTCCAGAGTAAAATATCATAAGTCCAGATTTAATTCAGATTCAATCCAAACTCAGTCCAGACTTGGTCTAGATCAGAGGGAAAATGTTCAGATCAATGGTCCAGATTTAAGCATTATGGCCCAGTGTTGGCTGAGATCAGAAGATCAGATCATATGGCCCAATGTTGACCAATCTTGTTTCTTTTAATTTCAAACCATTTCTATTTAAGCTTTAGATTGCATTCGAATTTCTTCAAGTTTTCAGTAATTTTTGAATCAAGTCCTCTGGACTCCATAAAGGTACTAGCTCTGGAAGAAAAGCAGAGGGTAAGAAGAATGGACAAATCATTCATTCCGGCAAGTCAGGAAGCACATCAGAGGAAGCAGTATTGGCTCTTATGGCACATACCAACTCAAGTTCTGGATCCAGCACATACTCTAGAACTGATTCAAAAGATGAAGACAAATAGGTATTCTCTGATCTTACTAAATCTGAATTAATTACTGCTTTTAAAGAATTTCTAAATGCCAACAAAAGGATGTCTTTAAAACTGAAAACTCTGAGGGAAGAAAAGAAAATTCTAACCAAAGAAGTACAAATTTTAAAGAATCAGAATGCTGAGTTTGCAATTGAAAACACTAATTTTAAAACTAAAGTTGCCAAACTCAATTCTGAAAATCTAACTCTGAAAAGTAATATTTGCTCTACTTCCAATACTTTTTGTGAATATGATATGCATGAACAAGCTTTTCAAAACTTTATTGCAAATGGTATGGAAAGAAGTAAGTATACTTCCATGATTTATGGAATCAGTAACAATGGTAAGAGAGGAATAGGTTTTACTGAATCTGTTGCTGAAAGTATATCTGCTCATTCTAATGTTCTGTGTATTATTTGTTCTAATGTTCTGAATCACAATCTGTTAAGCATTAGTCAGCTAAGTGACTACAAGTATGATATTGTGTTTAATCAGAAAACCTGCAAGGCTGTTAGTCAAAAAGATGGATATGTTTTGTTCACTGGTGTTAGGCAGAATAATGTCTATAAGATAGATCTGTTTAGTCTAGTAAAGTAGAAAGTTAAGTGTCTTTTATCTGTTAGGGAGGAAAATCTGATTAGGCAGAAAAGGTTAGGCCATGCAAACCCTAGGCTGGTTTCAGAGTTAAGTAAACTTCAGCTAGTGAGAGGTCTCCCCAAACTAAGTACCAAATCTGAGATTATGTGTGAAGCATGTCAAAAAGGTAAACAGACCAAAAGCTCTTTTAAACCTAAAAACTGTATTTCCACTTCATAACCTCTTGAATTGCTTCATTTAGATCTGTTTGGTCCTGTTCAAACTGCATCCCTTAGTGGTAAGAAGTATGGGTTTGTCATAGTTGATGATTACTCAAGGTAGACTTGGGTAAAGTTTCTGAGAACAAAGATGAATCCCATAAAGTATTTATTTCCTTCTGTAAGCAAGTTATGAATGAAAAAGGTTTTAAAATCATAACTATTAGAAAAGTGATCAGGGAGGTGAGTTTGAGAACAGGTACTTTGAAGAATTTTGTGATGAGAATGGTATCTCTCACAACTTCTCATCCCCCAAAACACCTCAACAGAATGGAGTTGTTGAAAGGAACAACAGGTAACTGCAGCAGATGGCCAGAACCATGTTGAATGACATGAATGTTGCTACCTACCTATGGGCAAAAGCTGTCAACACTGCATGCTACATCCAGAACAGACTTTACATCAGGTCTATTCTAAACAAAACTCCATATGAACTGTGGAAAGGTAAGAAACCTAATATTTCCTACTTCAAACAGTTTGGCTGCATTTGTTATATGTTAAACACTAAGGATAATCTTACAAAATATGATTCCAGATCTCAAAAGTGTACCTTCGTTGGTATCTCTCAGAGATCAAAAGCTTATAGAGTGTTTAACAAAGAAACTAACACTTTGGAGGAATCCATACACATTAAGTTTGATGACAAACAGCTTGACTCTGAAAAGTCAAAGCAAGATGAGGAAATTGCAGGTTTACCAGAAGCACAGGAAGCAGGAGCAGATCAAACAACAGAACCAGAGAAAGAAAAGGATGAAAGAAAATCCGAAGATAATGCTGAACCTGAAGACAAGTCAGAAGGAAGAATGGGTGGAAGTACAAGTCTTCACATCCAGAAACACTGATTATTTGAAGTGCAGCTGAACCATTGAAAACTATATCATCATTTAAAGAAACAAGTCTATTTGGTTTACTTTCTACCATTGAACCAACTACTGTTGATGAAGCACTGGCAGAAGAAGGATGGATTCTTGCAATGCAAGAAGAGCTGAATGAATTTGAAAGGAATGATGTTTGGGATTTGGTATCCAGACCAAAAACAAATATCATTGGAACCAAGTGGGTGTTCAGGAACAAACTCAATGAAAAGGGTGAAGTAGTCAGGAATAAAGTCAGGCTTGTGGCACAAGGATACAATCATCAAGAAGGCATTGATTACACTGATACTTTTGCTCCAATGGCTAGGTTAGAAGCAATTCGTATCCTACTCTCTTTTGCTGCAAATCATGATATTACTTTGTATTAAAAGGATGTCAAAAGTGCTATCTTAAATAGTTATATAAGTGAGGAAGTCTATGTCAAACAGCCCCCAGGTTTTGAAATATATAATTTTCCAAACCATGTTTTTAAACATAAAAAATCTTTATATGGTTTAAAACAAGCATCTAGGGCATGGTATGACAGACTTAACAATTTCTTACTAAAAAATTAGTTTGATAGAGGCCAAATAGATAACACTTTGTTTAGAAAATCCATTAAAGATGATATTCTGACCATTCAAGTTTATGTTGATGATATTATCTTTGGATCCACTAATGGCACTCTCTACCAAGAGTTTTCTGATTTGATGCAGCAAGAGTTTCAGATGAGCATGATGGGAGAACTTAAGTTCTTCCTAGGAATTCAGATTCAGCAAGGCAAAACAGGTATACTTATTCACCAATCTAAGTACACTAAAGAACTTCTCAAAAAGTTCAAGATAAGTGATTGTAAGCCTATGGCCACCCCCATGCACCCCACCTGCTCACTTGAAAAAGATGAATCCATCCAAAAGGTAGACCAGAAAACATACAGAGGTATGATTGGATCCCTTATTTACCTAACTGCTTCTAGACGTGACATTTTGTTTAGTGTTTGTGTATGTACTCGTTTTCAAGCTGACCTAGGGAATCCCACTTAACTGCTGTCAAAAGAATCCTCAGATACCTTAAAGGAACCACACATCTTACCCTGCTCTACAAGAAAACTCCCACATACAAATTGAGTGGATATTGTGATTCTGATTATGCTGGAGACAAATTAGAGACAAAAAGCACAAGTGGTCGTTGTACGTTTCTAGGTGATAATCTGATTTCTTGGTCAAGCAAGAGACAAAGCACCATTGCTATGTCAACATTAGTTTGAAGACTACAACGTCTTTGAAACCAGCATCCCTTTATACTGTGACAATACTTCAGCCATCAACCTAACCAAAAACCTTATCCTTCATTCTATAGCCAAGAACATAGAAATCAAACACCACTTCATCAAAGATTATGTTCAAAAAGGAACACTCAACATCCAGTTTGTAGACACAGATCATCAATTGGCTGATATCTTCACCAAACCATTGCCTGAAGATCGTTTTGAGTTCATCAAGAAGCATCTCAACATAATCTCCATATCTGACTAGATCAAGTAGTCTTTTTAAAGGAGTAGTTTTTTTTTTTTTGTATTTTATTTCCTATCATTTAATTTTTATGTACTCCAAAAGATTAAAAAAAAAGGTCACAAGATATCCTTCTTCCTTCAATCCTTTTTGTCTGATGACAAAGGGGGAGAAGATGTATTTGATAAAGAATCTGGGGCATTAGACTTAGGGGGAGAAAAAGTCAAAATAAAGCATAGTCCTAGGGGGAGTCAAAGTCAAAAGAAAGAAAAAATAGTTATAAAAAATACAAGGTTTTGTCATCATCAAAATGGGGGAGATTGTTGGAACCAAGTTGGTTCTATACTTAGAATTTTGATGTTAACAAAAGTATTTTATGTACATAGTATTTTGACTTAGAAGAACAAATCAGAAGTTGTGTAAAATCAAAGGATGACACCACCAGAGTATACATCCAGAGGAAGCAACCAGAGGATAGAAATGTCACCAGAAGGTTAGGCCAGATAAAGCATCCAGAGGGTACCAGAGGATGCATCTTGAAGGCACCAGAGGATACACCTCAAGAGGATATCATCAAAGGCAAAATATCAAAGGACAAGTAACATCATCAAAGGCAAAATATCAAAGGACAAGTAACATCATCAGAGGATATCTTTCCGGGCCCAAATCAAAAGGAAGCAGAGTGCAGAAGGAGACCTGGTCCAGACCAGAAAGAAGCTTATATGAGGGAGACTTGGACCATACCAGAAGGAATCATAAGCCAGACTTGGTCCAGACTAAATCCTGCCCAGAAGATAGCTTGGTAGTGATTATAAGAATCAATCCAGACTTAATCAAGACTTGGTCCAGAGCAGAAGATAATTGGTCCAGAACATAAAACTCAGTCCAGACTTGGTCCAGATCAGAGGGAAAATGTTCAGATCAATGGTCCAGATTTAAGCATCATGGCCCAGTGTTGGCCGAGATCAGAAGATCAGATCATATGGCCCAGTGTTGGCCAAGATCAGAAGATCAGATCATATGGTCCAGAGGTGGTCGAGATCAGAAGATCATACGGTCCAGATTTTAATCATGATGAAAATCAGTGATAACTTGATTAAAATTCGAAGAAGACTTGATTAAATTTTGATAGAAATTTGATCAAAGTATTGAGGGGATTTGATTCAAAAATTACTGAAGATTTGAAGAAATTCTAATGCAATCTGAAGCTTAAAAAGATATGGTTTGAAATTAAAAGAAACAAGATTGGTCAACAGAATTTTCAAATTCAATCTGAAGCTAAAAAGATACGGTTTTTATTTAAGTGAAACAGGATTGGCCAAAGTTATTTTTGCAAGAGAATCTGGACAGATACAGCTCGAATTTGATCATGGAAGAAACCCTAATTCTCATCTATAAAAGAGTCCTAAACTTCCAGCAGCAAACACTCGAGTTTTTAGTGAGGTTAATTGTAAGTATCAACTTAAAGGTGCAAACACGAGAAGGGGGGTTGAATTGTGTTTGACTTAACTTGAATACTTTTCCTGTTTTAATACTTTCAAAACAAAACTTGATGTATAATTAAAACAGAGTTAGCAGCGGATAAAAATAAAAATAAAACTCACAGATTTTATACTGGTTCACCATTAACGAGGCTACGTCCAGTCCCTTCGCCTTGAAGGATTTCACTAATTCAACCTTGAATTACAACCTTGCTACTGATCCTCCAAGTCAATCTTCTCAAATATTCTAACAATCCTAGACTTCTTTGAGGAAAAACAACTCCTGTTCTTCAGCCAATCTGACACCCTAGATTGTAGAAGAATTCACAACACTATGAATCTAATTGCTAAGTACCTTGCTACCCTTTCTGAATCCCTTAGTTTGTAGACTCTACTTCAACAACTTAGATACAATCATATCTAATTGCCAAGTAACTTGCTACCTCTACTGACTCCCTCAGATTGTAGACTTTACATCAACAACTTAGATTTGCCACAGTGGAAAGAAAATAACCGAGTACTTGCTTCTTGAAAGCTGAAACTCACAATTGACTTATATGAAAATTTGAGAGTGAATGCTTTGGAAGTGTATGACTCTTTTGTGATTTTCGATTCTGAGCATTCTGCCTTGAGCCTCCTTTTATAGATGCAGATTTAGGCCTCTTCCAATGCTTAAATTCGAGCTGAATATTGCTGGATTCTCTGAAAAAATAACTTGACCAATTGTGCTTCATATAAATAAAAAACATATCTTCATATTTTCTTTCAAAATAACTGGCCAATTAAATCTGTTGGTTGTTCCCGCCAATGCTCCTGAATTCCACAACACCTCACTTTATTTTTGTAATAAATCTTTTTAATACTTTGATCAAAATAAATTGAAATCTCCATCGTTGATCAATTCTGGACCATCAGATTTTCCTGTGCTAGTCCACATCTGAACCAGACTAATTGCTATGCTGTGATCCTCTGAATTCGGCCATCCCTGGACCACACTCCCTGACCCTCTGATCTTCTGATTTCAGCCAACCTGGATGCGCGCCTAATATGCTATAATCCTCTGAACTCGGCCTTTGCTGGACTGCTCATCCTGTCCCTCTGATTTCGGCCAACACTGGGCCATGGTCTGATTTTCTAATCTGGACCATCATTGGACCAAATAATTAATTCTGAACCAATGATCTGGACATCTTCCCTCTGATCTGAACTAATTCTGGACTTTGGTCTGGATTAAATTAAAATTAAATATGGACAATAAATATTTCAAACTGGGCATTTTACCTTTGATTTTAGATCAGGTCTGGATTGATTCTGGAACTCATTTCTTTTGGTCTGGACTTAGTTCCACGCCCTGAATCATGCTATCTTATGGTCTGGGCCAAATCTGGATTGATCCTCTTGTTCTAGACTCATAAACATACCTTCTGGTCAAGTCTGGAACAAGTCTGGACTGTGTAATTTTTCACTGCTAGGCCATCTTCTGGTCAGAATAACTTCTGGAATAAAATTGATATTTGATTCCTGTTTGTCTGGAACAACTCTCCTTCTGGTAGGCTTTCCAATGGTATGATCCATGTTTCATTCTGATTTTTATTCCTTCTGATCTGGGCCATCAAAGATATCTTCTGGTCATGTTTTGACATTCCTGGAGTATCTTCTGGTCATTCCAGAATTCATTTTTCTAGAATCCTTTGATCACTGCTTCTGATTCCTTCAGTTTCTGGGGCATTTAACTTAATAATTCAAAGTACAAAATAAGTTTACATAGAGTACATTTGTAAGCATCAAAATCCTAAGTACTTAGAACCAACTTGGTTCCAACACGGCTTTCTAGAAGCAAGCACTCTTGTTTTCGTTCCCCTTGTGTTAAATCTATATTGTTGAAGTAGAGTCTACAATCTGAAGAGTCAGAAGAAGTAGCAGGTGACTTAGCAATTAGATTCAAGGAGTTGTAATTCCATCTGCAATCTGGGGTTGTCAGATTGGTAGGAGAAGACTTGACTTGAGAAGTCAAGGTGTTGTGTTCCTCAAAAGTCTAGGATTGTTAAACTGTTTGGGAAGACTGACTAGGAGGGTCAGTAGTACTGTTGTAATTCAAAGGTTTTGAATTAGTGGAAAAATCCTTCAAGTTGAAAGGACTGGATGTAGCCTAGTTAATGGTGAACCAGGATAAATCCGTGTGTTGTTTATTTTACTTTATCCGCTGCTAACTCTACTTGATTATATTTCAGACTTCAAATAATCATCAAAAACAGAAAAAGAATTCAAGTAGTACAAACACAATTCAACCATCCTTCTCGTGTTTGCACCTTCACCTAGCTCATATCAGCCTTGATCTGTTACAAACGTCAATCCTTTCCACCCATAAAGAGATTCAATCAGATCACCTATCAACCCTTGATAGGATTTTTACAACTCACCTTTTAACCTTAAAAGGATTTTTTTTAAACAACTCACTCAAGCTATAAACAAACTTAATAGACTTGATTTTACACAATAATGATTTAAAGTGTTTGATAGAATCTGTTTAATCTCAACTCTTGTTTGAGGTTTAGATTCTTTACAAGAGATTTCAGTAAGCTAATAAATTCGATAGAGAATGTTACAAATTTCTTGTGAGATTTTCAAGCGTGAATGTAAGTGATTGATGATTTTTCTTAACACTTGAATGTCCTTGATTTTAGAAAGAATCTGAGTATGCTCAACTCGTGTTTGAGATTAGATTCTTGACAAAAGAATTCAGTAGAATGATATTGATATGAAGAAGAAAAACAGAAATGAATCATTTGTTTGTGATTGAGAAGCTTTCAAGTATATAAGTGTGTGTGAGTGATGTTTTGCTTTGTACTTGAAGCTTTGCGTTTTCCTTGAGTATTGGCCTTCCTTTTATAGGCTTTTATGACATTTAATGACGGTCAAATAGAGCTGTTGGTAGTGCTCTATCAGTCTTGACCAAAGACCAATTTATATGATTAAAAAATGTTCGAGCTTTTGAACACTTTTGAATTCTGTTGAACGAGCTGAGTTCTTCGATTCTTGATCAGATTTCCTTTGTTTAATGATCCTTTGTACTTTAAATATATCTGTTAATATCTTTGATTTGATCTGGAGTTTTGATTATGTCAAAACAGCTTGGAGAATGATGATGAACTTCTGCAGAATGTTAATGAAAATTCTGGAGATTGATAATAAATCTGGAGTCCTAGTATCTGAACTTTCTGGAGATTGATAATCAATCTGGAGGTTCAATTTTGATCATTCTGGATGTCTTCCTGATCATTTCTTGAATCTGCTTTGATGTTTATATACTTCAAGATCGTTCAACGTTCTTGGCAGTCAAGCTGGAGAATGATGTAACAAGGCTGGAGAATGATGGTCAGTATGCTTGAGAATGGTTGTTAATTCTGGAGATTGATAATCATTTCTGGAGACTGATGATCAATCTTGACAGAAGATCATTCAGGACAGCAGATCATTTTAGACATTCTGGAGACTAATATGATCATTCTGGAGACTGATCTGATCATTCTAGAGACTGATCTAATCATTATGGAGATTGATCTGATCATTCTGGACATTTTGGAGACTGATTTGATCATTCTGGACATTCTGGTGACTGATTTGATCATTCTAGACATTCTGGAGACTGATCAGTCTTGCTTAAACTTGCTTGATCCATCATATTCCATAGCTTTTCTACTTTGTATTTTGAATTCATTTTTTGCTAAGATGAATCCTTTATATTCCAGGAGCAATAATTGTGAAATCCAGGAGCAATTTCTTCTTCAACAGAGGAGATCATTTATTCTTGAAATTTCAGAACTGTGGAGAACGTTCTCCGTTTTTCAGACTTCTGTCAAGAACGTTCTCCATTCTGTTTTTGTAATTTTGCTTCTTTCAAATGATCTTGCTTTTGATTTATAGCATAGTTTGATCTTTGATTTGTTGTATGAATGTATTTGACCATCTTTCTTCATGAAGATGTTATCTTGAAGATGTAACAATCATTCTATTGAATGAGTGATGTATAATACATTCTTTTTGAGATTATTTCATTATTGAGTGGATACTTGTGCACTTTGATGAAGTGAATTGATTCTTGCTTGTTCACTTATGCATTCATGTTCCTTAAACAAAACTTAAGTGAAATCATTAGTATACCACCATTCATAAAACTTAATTGTTTATTTCATAAGGTTTGTTGGCATTAAAACATATATCAAAAAGATTTTTTCTTCAACATCTACTACAATACAACTATGACCAAAATGATGCATCTCAATTTTCAGCCACCGTAGGAAATTATAGAATACTCCATGAAATGTTCATATGGGCGAGAAACTATAAATAAAAAATTGCTTCAATGGTGGGTAGCTTATAAGTCAACAAAGAAAACGGAAAAAGACTATTGTGTAATAAGACTAATTAAATGTTCCGTAACTAATCAAACATCTATCATAATGGAACTAATTATATATTCCGTAATTGATCAAACATAATTATTATAATGTGTGTGCTAAACAAAAGGTATAGAATGAAAAAGTTAAAGGAGCAACTCTAAGAGGTGACACCTAGTAAAAAAAAATAAGGTGACACACATAACGACATACAAAACGCTGATATGTCAACAAAGTAATTTAAAAAATTGTTTTAATATATTATAATAGATACTAGTCTATGATAGACCTCATAATTGGAGCTTAAAATTTAGATTATTTGATAATATGATCAATGATCGAACAACTAAGACAATGTAACTACATACACTCAAAGAGTTGTCATGGCACGCAAGTCAGATCCAGATTTAACACGATCAACCTCTCCTAACATACTCTTCTTCTTCCCATTTTCAAGGACACAACAAGTTTATTATATTTTTCTACCAAGCTTAGTAAGCTTTGTAGTTTAAAGGGAAGAACATATTTGACCATGATTAGAAGAATGGGTGACCATCTAGAAATAGAGAAATTATCTTCTCTGTGTTAATTTATTATGGTATGTCATCACATATGTTTAATTGTGTATCATACTTTTAAAAATACATCAAATTAGACAATGACTAGATTGAAAATCGGACGATAACTTGCTTTCATATTATCAAAAGCAACATGGACAGAGATGCCAATCCAGAGAACAAAACCTCTACGCATTAAGAGAATATGGACTGAGATGGCCGACTGAGCAAAGAAAACCCAACAACACCCTATCCAAGAGCCGACCGACTAAGCGCTAAGTTTTCTGACGTGGCGTCTTCCAGCTTACCAAGTACGGGTGAGTACTGAGTACGAAAAGGGAAAGTGACACTCCATGTACCTATCAGCCATAAAAGATGGAACTTTATGAAGACCTTGATGTTAAACTAACGGGCCTTGAACATATCATTGACTCTACTATGGATAAGGGGAGGAGACCAGGTTGTGGATTTTGTGCATTATGACTGCACGTAGTCACACTTCCCATGGACATCCGATCAAGATCGTGCCAAGCATATTTTAATGCAGATTTTGATTATTTCTAATCAATAATATGTACTTAAATTTGATTCATTTGATCTTTGATCGGACGATTTCGAGTTGCATGATTGCATACAGTCTCTAGGTTGTCACTGCAATCAATCCATATCCAAAAAACCTTAGAGGGCAAAGGATCTTTATGGCATTTGATGAACGGTGTATTCTCTCTTGATGACTTTTCTCTAATCTTGCTCTAAGTTAAACGAAGGTTCATTCATTGTACTTTGTGTTTCTGCACAAGATTACTCAACCCAGTAACACAAACTATAATGCACTAGCGCTATATTTAGATTGATGGTATTAGATTAAATAAATTAATGTTCCATTATTTGAATTGTTAAAAAGATAATGGAATAAAATAGAACATGATAAAATGCATTTCATCCAATTCCATCACTTAACTTCACTTTTGTTTCCCTTCAATTTAAGATGTATTAAATAAAATTACTTATTATTTATTCTATCCTAAAATACCAAATAATATAGCAGATGTTATATTCTATTCTACCCATTTTAAAATATCCAAACAAATATTCTGCTGATTTTAAAATATCCAAACAAAATCACATAGACAATAAAGTTTAGTCAAAATGCAAATTTTTAATAGTCAAGAGAGACCCATATTTCCAAATTTAAATACAACATTTTATGTTATAAAATTAAAATCTAATTATTTTAGACGATCTGATCTCAATATACCGGTCCGTAATTTATTTTTGTTTGCGAGCTTAGGGATTTAAAATTTTCAGTCCAATTTTTTCCTCTTACAAACGCAAAGCCACATAAATCTGACTTATTCAACAATTCTAGATAAAACAAACCACCAGTCATTGTCATCTTAATCAATCTTAAATAATCGGAAGAAAAATCATACATTTTACATTACATTACATGAAGATGATATATTTTTCTCAATGGTATTCCACGTGGACGGCCGATATCAACTAATACAAACAAACACACGGTCCCACATCTCATCCAACGGCTAAGGTCGAATCAAATCTTCTGCAGCTTCTCCGCTCTGATCAAAGGGTTCGCTCGAGCTATTTCCTCTCTCCCCACCGTCTTAAAATCAAAGCTACAACCGTGTCTCTCCGGGTACCTGTGGGACCCACAAAAAGTAGACCCGCACCTGCACTTAAACCCGGTCAACCCCACGCGTTTTCGACACGTCACGCACCGATTCGGTTGAGCCGAAACAGAAACCGGAACAACGGTAACAGAACTCGACGGAACCTCAGTCAAAGCTGGCGTCGGATTGATCGATTCGATTGAAACGACGGTTGCCTTCGATGTGGAAAGCGGCGGAGAAGCGATGGATTCTACGGCGGATGTGGAAGAAGAGAGAGCGTTTTCGATTGTTGATTTTGTAGAAGCATCTTGTTGTTCCTTCAATCGAATATCACCGTAGCATTTGGAGCAGAGATTCATGGTGGCGGGACTACCGAGGAATCCACAGTTGTTAGCACAGAGACGGTGACCTTCAGGAGCTTGGCATGGTTGTTCTTCCGCCATGGAAATTTTCTAGATCTGTGTTTTTCTCTTTCTCTTTCTCTTGTTTGGGGGAACGGAAATTCGCGAGACGAATCGGAGAAATTTCTGTACCTAAAAGAATTTAAAGGGAGAAGAAGAGAGAGAAAAAATTTGTGAGTTCGTTTGGATGCCGAGAAAATTCAGAGGGAAATTGGAAAAGTTGAGTCAGAGATGGAACGGAATTATCTATAAGTAGAAAAAAAAATGGAAAATACAGATTGCAAAAACCGTATCATTTTGATGTTACTTTTTGGTTTTCTACGTTTTTTTTTGTGGCAGATTAGATTAACAAACCATGGTCTTAAATAGGCAAAATTAGTTGTTACTGTAATAATAAAATAGAAAAGGAAAATAATATTGAGAGAGGAAAAAAAATAGAATTATTATAATATATATATATAAATAAAGGAGATGAGATAGTACCTCTAGGTGATGTGATTTGAAGAGGAGGTGGAGATAATAAGAAGAAAGAACGGTGGTGCTAAAGGAAAGGATGGAAAAAGGAATCTTACAGGGGAAGGATTAGATTACCGTCAGAAATGATGTGACGATGATAGAGAAAAAGGAAGAAGCGGCGAAACTCGACAAACCAATTTTAATTATTGATATTTTATGTTATACTATAATATAAATATAATTAAAATTAAATGATTTATACCGTATATTTAAAAATTAATATATTTTAATATTATTAAATTAAATTATTAATAATTAAATTATATATATTTATTAGTGAATTCGATAACATTTTAAATTTTACTTTTTAATTTTAAAATAATATTTTTTGTTATAATTTTAATTATAAAAATAATTTATTTATTATTAAAAATAGAATTAAATAAATAAATATATTAAAATTTTAATTAAATCTAATAAATATTATAATAATATTAATATGAACAAATTAAATAAAATTATTAATTAAGATATTTATAATATTAATAACACTTTTTTTATAGTATTATAGAATTTATCTTATAATTATAATAAAATTTAATAATTATGGAATGCAGTGTAATTAATTTTAAATTGACAGTTAATATAAAAATTGATAAAAATTATAATTATATGATACAACCATACAATTAATATGTCATATTAATTAATGATATAAAATTAATTTGCACTATCGTAAACTCTAGTTCACGAACGAGGTTTTCTGAGAAAACACTGACGAGATGATATCAATCTATCTGCATTCTCTATTTCTTAAATAAACTATTAAAGTCTCTGGTCTTATTTTTTCATCTAAAGTGCTCGTGTGAAAAATTGTAATTTTTTATATTATAATTGTTCTATTTTATTAGTTTATATTAGTTCCTAATCTACTAGATTGGTCCTTAATGGTTACTAACAACATCTACAAAGTAAGTGGTCTTTCAATCTATTAAGAAGCCTTACTATTAGATATTCAGGCCGGAGGGTTACAACACTCACTTTTGTTTAATAATGGATGATTTATTTATAAAAATGGTCTAAAAATGAATAATTATTTTTCTGTTTAAAACATTTTTTTATTATTGTACTTTTTTAATTAATACTAATATTTTCAATATAATATCTTCTATTATACATTTATAATATTGATAATAATCAATACTTAACAAAAATAATTTAGTAAAAAAAAATTTATTTATATATTTTTTAGATTTAATTACAACTTTGATCGCTTTATTATTATCAATTTACCAAATTGGTCTCCCTATTTTAAAATTGACAATTTTGTTCTCTTTGTCATATTTTTGAACTAAAAAATGACAATTTAACATATTTTTAATAACATGATATATAATTCTATGATATATAACCATCTAAATGCATTAATTATTTATATGTCATCAATTAAATTAAAAATATGGAAAAAAAATTGAAGTTAAAATTTAAGTTCTTACAACATTTTATTCCAATTTTATAGGTGTTAATTATTCTACATTCTCGTATTATATGTCACTTTATTTAAAGTATTTCACGTCATTAATTTTAAATTAAAAAATCAGATAGAAGAACCAAATCTTTCAACATATAAAATAAAATAATCAATTTCGTAAATCACTAAAACAAAAAATTAAATCTATAAATAATTGTTTTTAATACGCATAAAATGATCAAATAAATTTATCTGTGAGATAACAAAAATAATTAATAAGAGAGAATGCTTAAACAAACACTCTTCCTTCCTAACACGCAAATCCCACAAATAATTTAATATATATATATATATATATATATATATATATATATATATATATATATATATATATATATTATTAAAATCTAATGACGTGTAGTTATCCGTGGGACTCTCAATCGCTAAATTTTTTAGGTTTATTAGATGAAAGGATTTAGTGCTTCTTAGATATAATACTCCCTTTGTTTTATTTCACTTTTTCTTTATTCTTTAATATAATACTCTTTTCAAAATAATTTATTTACACATAAAAATATCTCTATTTAAGTTATTATTGTAAAACAAATTATTTCGCTCTTTTATGATACTAATAATAAATGTATAAATAAATATATAAAAATAACACTTTTTAGACAAATTTATTACTAAAATATATTTTTTTATTATTCATTAACTTTGTTGGAGAATCTTATAATATGAGTCGATATAAGTATATTAAATACATAAAAATGAGTGATGTGTTAACGCATAACAAACTTAGGTATTATAGATGCTCTAATGCAACACTGTATATGTTAACACTCGTGTCAAAGTTATATGCTTGAAACATTAATTATAACGAGTTTGAAGCACTTGTTGTTATAAAGCTTACAACTTTGAGAACTAGTAAGTTGTACAACTAGGAACCTAATAACTAACTAATTAGACTCAAGTAAAAGAGATATAATAATTTTTTTATTAATCTATCTTTATCAAACATTGATATTCACAGTATGTCACAAATGCACAAAGTAAATTATATTAATTTGAGAGTGATGTAGTATGAAATATTAATTAGATTGTATAATTGAAAGAAGAAAAAGTAATTAATATAGTATTAAAAATTAGAAAATTATTCATTTTGAGATAAATTACTTTTGCAAATAGATCACTCATAATAAACATATGAAGTACTTTATTACTTTTTCTTACTTATAATAATTATCACATTTGAAACAAAATTGTGTCACTTTTAATTTCTAATATAGCTTCAAGTGTTTTTTTTTTCCATTGTATCATCAGATTGATATAGTTAATAAGAATAACCGAGTAAACATGTACATCACTTTTAAGTTATTATTATTTAATTTATATTTAAGATAATTGAAAACACAAATAGTTTATAAGAATAATTGAGTAAAACTGTCATTATTTTTATTTCATTTGTTATCTTTTCTTAATCTGTGTAAAATAGTTCAATTCGACAATTATTGTGGAAAAAAAGAAAATTCTATTTTTCGTATTCTCAAATTTATTTGGAGTGTTGAGGTCAATTACTTGTATTTCACTATAAGTTTATCACATATATCTCTATTTCTCCTATTTGTGTTCAAAATCTTTAATGAATATTCTTGATATTAGATTTTACTTTACCGAATTTGTTAGGACCGGAGAGATCTGGAATTCTAATTCCTAATTAGTTACAATGTTAATCTGCATTTTTAAGTAAATAATTTATCATTTATTATTTGATAAATTTATTTAAATGTACAAATACAAATATCGAATATATGATTTGTTACAAAGATTTACCGAGTAAAATATGTTCATAATTTCACTTAGCATAATCTATTATATAAGGGGAAGGTATTTAAATGCAGAACATATTATTTAGATGAATGTTATTTGGTCGTTAGAGTTATTGCATAATAAAATTTTGTTCAAGGAGTTGTAGTTAGTCGTAGTGATATAATAGCTTAAATTAAAATATGATCTTGGAGTTAGTTACTTTTCAGTTAGAGTATAAATTTTGGGTGTATTAACTGTAATTAGTGTTCAAATTCTTTAGAATGTTGAAAGACATCATAATTTTCCACTTTATATAAAGAGTTTGATCATCCCTTGTGCTCTCATTTAATAGCACTTCTTGTTTATTAAAAAATGTGAACAATTAAATAAGATAGCTAGATTCAAATGTTTTTCGCATCACCATAAAGATGAGAATTGGGAATTCTTTATCTCTCACAGAACAATTTAGCATTTAGTCAAGAAACCAAGCTCGCATCTGCTAACAAGAAGTCTACATTCGGAAGGTACAACAAAATCAATGTGTCATTTAATTATGAAAATCATCCGATAAATAAATGTGTGACCATTAATGAAGCATCATTTACTTTTGCATTAGAGAAACATTTATTCAAATGACAAAGTATCATTTGTTTAAAACATCAATGCATCATATTGTCATCAAAAGTTTTTTTAATGATCTCATATTTCAATTTCAAATTATCAGATCTCCACACTTTGGACAAGAAGCTAAAAGGAAAAATGAAATCATATGCGAAAGGCTCTAAAATAAGAGGAAATGTTCAACATGTCAGAGATTAAAAAACCATAATTTTACATTTCTACAACTTTTATGTCCACTACTTAATAAATGACAAATTCCAAAATAATGTTAATGTAATGTTGATTTTGATAAAATTCCACCCAAATGAAGGTTTATGTTGGCTCAACTCCAAAACTTCTTGGCTCCATCTCCAACTTTGTTTGGTTATGTCTCCATCTATTGCTGGTTTTCCCCTAGTACCATCTAACTGTTCTCCATGTTTCGTTTGACGAAAAAAATGTGGTCTGCGTCCTATGTGTCTGTGTGGTAGTCGATTGGTTGCAAACATTTGTGATGGATTGTTGGAAAGAGGTACCATTGTCGAAGGAAGACGAAGAAGGCATGATAATAGAATAAGACAAATACTGCAATGAATTGATTTTTCAAAGGACCCTGTCAGGAAAGATTTAGACAGAGAACCCCTATAATGTTAGGGATTTCAAGAAAACAATGATTTGAGCTTGGAGACTCAAGAATTTAGTTGAGGTTTAGGAGCTCAACAAGAACCTGTTCTTGTTCTATTTTACATCAAAAAAAGACGTTGATTTCATCCTCAAAATAGGTTCTGGAACTTTGAATCTAATCCTCTTATTTTGTCTCACATGTGTGGTGAAGAACACTCATAGAGTCTCATTTTAGGTTAGGGTGTATGAATTCCCTCTTAAGATGCAGTTAGATTCAATAGCTACTAAATTGGAGAATGTTGTGGGGAAATATGATGAAACAAACCAAAAAGATGCAAATAGAATGGGCTGATTCTTGAGGATTAAAGTGTCTATGACCTTAGAGAACCATTGAAAATGGGTACGGTTGTTCGATTTCAAGAAAATAGCTTGCGAGTTACTTCAAATTTTAGAGACTCCAAAAATTTTGTTTTGCTTATTGAAGAATAAAGCACCAAGTCAAAGATTGTGAAGAATTAAAAGATAATGGTAATGAGGGTTTTGAAGATGTGGAAGACAAGGAACACTCCTATGGCCCGCGGATAAGGGATTTCACTTTGCCAAAACTTACAAGTGACCAAAGGGAGCAAAAAAAGGAAAACAGTTCAAGTAGCTGCAACAAATCTTTATTTTCTTGCTCGAGCAACAGTAAAACAAAAGTGGTTGGTCCAACAAATGAGAAAGAGACAGAGATGGAACAAATGGATAAGTTGTGAAACACAAAATCACAATGAGGATGAAAGCAGTGCTAGTTCTAAAGAAAAAGATAAGTTTACTCTAGATATTGAACAAGTTGTTGAGTCATTAGGAACAACAGTGCTATCAAAAAACTTTGACGTTGAAATTATTCCTCCACGAAAAAAGAAAGTTGAAAAGTGCACAAGGCAAAAAAATAATAAGAAGACAAATGATACAAAGGCCATTACAATAAGTAAGGAACTACGCAAAAGACAATTAATTGATGTGGTTATATATGAAGGAAACATTGAGGACTTTAAAGGGGGAGACAAGAAGTTTAAGCAAGACGAGGAAATGAAGTACCAAATGGATACAAATGAAGATATGGTGTTGGGAAACCAACACTGCCTAGATCAATGAAAACGATAAGTTGGAATTGTCAGGATTTAGGGAGTCATTGAGCAGTTGAGGCCTTGTTAAGGGTCGTTCGTCTAGACAACCCCCCACCTAGTTTTTCTTATGGAAACTATGTTATTAGATAAGGAAATGGACAAGGTGAGGATCAATTGTGTTTTCAATTTGAGTATTCAAGTGGATTGTAGTGAAGTTGGTACGAAATAGAGGGATGACTTGCCCTCGTGTGGAGCTATCAAGTAAACTTTTATGTCATCAATTAATCCCTTAATCATATACATGGAAAGATATAATACAATCAAAGGGATAATCCTAGCTTTATTTCTAGTATTTATGGATATCTAGAAGAACGTTATATAAGTTGCTACAAGATCCCAGAGGGATACTATAGGGAGATAGAAGCAATAATTGCCAAATTCTAGCAGGAATCAAATGAAAACAAGACGAAAATACATTGGCTTAGTTTGGATAAAATGGAGAATTCAAAAGCAATCAGAGGACTAGGTTTCTTTAAGCAAATTGTGTTTTCCATTCCGGTTTTCCTCTTTCCTATCTGTGCTCTGTTGTTCTCTCATTTTTTTCCATCTGCCCATGATGTGTCGTCACTGCTGCCGCTCTCTCCGACGACCTTTTCGGCGAACAACCAATCTAGCAGCATCGTACACCCCAAATTGGTCCACCCCTCAACGCGTGTCATCAACAAACCTCTCACACGCCACCACTCTCCAAGCGTGTTAGATCCACATGCCACCTCCTGCCACTGCGCGTAATGGTGCATTCGACAACCGTTTAGACGCAACTTCCGTTGCACTCGCCTTAGCCTTCATATTCCATATTTGCCTGAATTTTCAATTTCGTGTCACGGATATACAAGTTCCAGTTCAAACAACCCATGTTTCCCCAATTTGGACGCATTTTCTTGCACTTTTTACCGACCATGACGTCTCTGTCTGAAACAAAAGCATCTTTACTTTGGGTGACACTGCTGCCCTTGCATCTCTAGGACATAATAAAAGTCGCTCTTGTGGAGGACCATCCAACTCTAAGCCTCGTCCAAAATGTGAGCATTGTAATCGACTTGGACACACTATTGATCGCTGTTGGAAATTGCATGGTAAGCCTTCGCCTTCGATAAATGCAACTCAGCTTGATCCTTCTACCACTATTCAGACTACACCATATCCACAGGGCTCCCTGATAAATTACGAAGATTTCCTCTGTGGGTTCAAAGTCATCTGAACTCTAGTTCTACTACTTCGGTTGCACACACTGGTTATTCATCTATTTACCTCGCGCACTCATCTTCTCTGGCCCCTTCGGTTCTTGATTCTGGTGTGTCTGATCATGTCATTGGTAATAAAGGTCTCTTTTCCAAACCACATTAAAAATTTCCTTTGGAGGATCTCAAAGTTCATTCTACAAACTAGAGATAGGCTTGAAAAAAAGTGTAATCTTGGATCCTAAATGTCCTCTATGTGATAAGGAAAAAAAAGAGCCAAGAACACATATTTATGCATTGCAACCTAGCCAAGCTAGTATGGTTCTCCTCCTCCTCCTTGGGAATCAATGACCAGTATGAATTGTCACTCCCTGATTAGATGCGTCTTTAGTTGTCCAAACCAGATAAAATTGCAATCCAAATTTTCACCTTCACATTGTGGAAGATTTGTAAAAGCAAAAATCATTGCGCATTCAACATGGGAAAATTCCACCCAATTGAAATAACACGTGAAGCTAATGTATTAGATGTTGAATTCAACGTTGCAAATGGCATGTCTGACAAGTCTGCATAAACCTCAGTGTTTTCCCATTGGGAGCCTCCAAGCCAAGACACAATGAAGATCAACATGGATGTTGGATGCTTTGATGATGGAAGAAGGGGGTTAGTAGCATGTGAATTGTGCATGTAAAATGGACTTTGTAGCCACTAAAGTGGAGCATATCAGAATATCCCCCCTGATGGCAAAAATTATGGGACTCCATGGTGCCTCAATTGGGTAAAGAACTCAAGTTCCATAAAATATTTTTTATCTTATAGTATTTGTACCATAAAATTTCATCTTTAACTTAAGTAGTACATTTTATGACATTAAATACTTTAAAGGATTTTGGTTAAAGTAATTAAGGTAAAATTGACATAAAAAATAATAAGGTATAAACTCTAAAGCTACTTGAAGCAACTTATAAAAAATGTGATAAGCTATAAACTCGTATTAAATGAGTGTTACCATACATGTCTTATAGTTTATCAATTAGTTTTTTGGCCTTGCCAAATAGATCTTTAGAGTAATTCATTTGTCATTAAAATGTAAGTCATTCACCGCTTACTTAACACAATTATAAAATGCAAGTGGTTACTGACTTTCACTTCAAAGGTTAATGAGTTATGCTAAGTAGTTAATAACTTTCATTTGTCATTAAAAGTAATTAATGAAATAAACTTTTATTTGTATTTAAAAAATACTCTTCCATGATAATGTTTAAAATAATAAAATAAAAAGTGCGTCAAAATGTCTTTTTTTTAAAACAATGTACAAATAATAGAACATACAAGCAATGATATAACTTTAAATTGAGATTACACCACATTGTTTTCTATCTTCAATTTTTTCTACGTATTTTTTATTTTCAAAAACTTGTAAATTAAGCTTCAATTGGTAAAAATTAGTTGATATATAATAATTTAGTTGATAGCTTAATATCTTATAATTGATAGTTTATAGTTTATACATATTAAGCTAATAAAAGTGTTTGGTAATATCCACGGTTTAATTAACTTAAAAATGTAAAATCACATAAAAGAATATTATTAATTTAAAAAACATTTTGTTTAAATTAATTTTTAAATTAATTTCTAAAATACTTTAAAATTAATAATTTAAAATTTATTAATCTAATATATTTTTTTAACTAGTTTATTCATTTTAAATTATTTAATTTAAAATGATAATTATTTTAAAATTAATTAATTTATAAATAATTTAAAGCTATATTAAATAAATTATTTTTTAATTTGATATATTATTATTTTTTTATCTACTTTATTTATTTTTAATTACAATAAATAAATTATTTTAAATTTTATACTTTAAAATATTATTTATTATAATCATTTAAAATTATTTTTTATTTTTAAAATTATTTATTTTAAATTATAAAAAGTAAAAAATAATTTTAGTTACAATAATAAATATAAATTTGGTAAAAAAAATGATAAGCTATAACTTATAAGTTCAAAAACTACTTGAAGTAAGTTATGTAAAAACATAATAAATTATAAACAATAAATTTACACACCCCTTTGAGGTTGTTTGAGGTCGTGGGTTTGAACCCACATTCAATCTAACAATATCAATATTTGTCGATTTTTTCGTTAATTGTAATATTCAACCTAATAATATTAATATTTGTTGGTTTTTTCTTTAATTGTGATATTCGTATGTAATTCGGCCTAAAGAGCCTTATCGAGAACAAAAAACCGTGGGTGTTTGTTTTTAATTTTTGCTCATGATGTCTTGATTTAATTGTTAGAGTTTAATTTTATAATTTTAAAGGACAAAATTTAAATTTTTACGGAAATAATAATAAAATAATAATTAATATCACTTTAATTAATAATAAGCGTCGCTTTTATAGAAGAATTTTGTTCCAAAAAGATTTTTTTTAATTATTCTTATTTATTTGTTGTTTTTAAAGTAGAATAAAACATTAGCTGATTTTTTTACTAAAAAAAGTATGATATTCATTCATTCAAATCGATAAAATACATCAATAAAATACAAATTCAAAATTACTAAAATAAAAAAAATGAATGTGTAAATGAGCACACAACATCCAATTTAATAGCACAAAATGGCAACAAAAGCGCCACACCTAGACGACGAAATTACAGAAAAATAATTCATGTGAAATTCACTTATTTAAATAAAATGAAGGAATAAAAAAATTTGATCTTATTTATTTTTATTTAAGACCAAAAAATATCTTAAATCACTTCTCTCTATTAGATAAAGAAGATACCAAAATTTTATGTTGAAAGAAGTATTGCGTTATTAAGGAATATACTATACGACATTTACTTTATTAATAATGTTAGAAAATTTCATTTAAATATATTGATATTATGATTCTCACTAATTCTAATTTTTTTGTAAAAGAGTAAGGAAAACATATTTGAATTCATGGTGATGTTTTTATTCAAGTGTTCTTCATTTTCGTCAATTGTCTTATTCTCTGTCTTTTCCATTTTTTCTGTGATACATCCTTTTATATTTACAACTATTTTGTAACTACCGAGAAAGAAAAGAGATATACTATTTATTTTAAATTTTAAAATAAATCTCCATTGACTTTAATTATCATTAGACCAAACAACCAATACATTAAGTCATCAATTAAAGAATAGACTATAGAGTGATTTTTTTTTTATTTTTACATGCAAGTAATTGTTCAAAATACTATGTGACATTAATGATCATACTACTTGACAGAATGCATGACAATGTTCACATTGTCTAAAATCATTAAAAAAAGTATTGATAATTTGTGTTTTAATTAAATTTAGCATGAGGAAATAATGTCTGTAAATTTTTTTTGTAATATTCATTAAACATTTATAAAATATTCACATTTGCTTTTTTTTTTTGTGTCGATAATTTCTATGGGTACGCATATGTTGTAATCTATTATCTTATTATGCATCTACTTATCTGTTATGTAGTGCGAGACCGACCTACATGATTTTTATCATTTTGTACGTTTATAACTTCAACCTAAATATATTCCATAGGATTTGACAGAGAAGTGACAAAGCACTTACGCTCTAAGCCACTATACCTAGTGCTAGTGGATAGAGGTGAAGATATAGTTGAAGACGTAAACGTTTTACACGGGTCTATAGTCTACTCTACTACACATTCATGTTAATTTGAGCATTTTTTATATTTTTATTTTTTATAGACAAGACTAAAAAATTTTAAAAGTGTATTTTACGAAAAAAAGTCAAGTTGCATGTCATAAAAAAAAAGTTTTTATTAAATAGATCTATTTAAATAATATAAATGCTAGTTTTTATTATTATCATTGTTATATATTAAATTTTATTTTAAATTATAAATTTGTTCACATTTTAATAATTTAATTCTATTATATTTTTCAAAATAAAATTAACTATATTATTTTATATTAGTTTTTGACATTTAAATATATTATAATTAAATAAAATTAAAATATAATATCATAAAGAATCAAATTTTTAAAATGTCATGTTAAATCATAAAAAAATCCTTAATTCCATCAAACTATTAACATGTTAGTTTATTCAAAATATGTTTGATTACTTATTTTAAAATGTTAACATGAAATAAACTTTTAAGCACGTAAACACGTTGTATTAAACTTTCATAAAAATCAAATTTATGCTTAAAAATACCTATGATAAATCACATGTTAGACTTGGACCTAAAAAATAAAACATATAACAAACTATATATTAGACTTAGACCTTGAATTTTATAATATACAAGATTTAGGCTTTGCAAAATATAACTTAGCTCATCTTATTCTCGCCTTTACTAGTGGACTGAACGAGTCCACGTGAAGTTTTTTTGCTATGTATATTTTTCTCAGATGAAACATGTTTGCTATATGATGCTGAATATTAATAAAAAAAATGAAAAAATGATACTATATATATATATATATATATATATATATATATTGAAAGAATCAAAGGTAATAATTAATATTAAATTAATATTTTTTTTTTTGGTTTGAACTCAAGTCCTTGAAGTCTTTGTTGAAGAAAAAATCTTTTTGATATATGTTTTAATGACAACAAACCTTATGAAATAAATGATTAAGTTTTATGAATGGTGGTATACTAATGATTTCACTTAAGTTTTGTTTAAGGAACATGAATGCATAAGTAAACAAGCAAGAATCAATTCACTTCATCAAAGTGCACAAATATGATCAATTACAATCAAAAGAAGTCATTCGAATCACATACTTGAAAAATCTCACAAGAAATCAGTAACATTCATTCACGAATTCATTGTTATTAGCTTACGAAAATCTCTTGTAAATAATTTAAACCTCAAACAAGAGTTGAGATTTAATCAGATTCTGTAAAAACACTCTACATCATTATTGTGTAAACTCAAGACTATAAGAGGTGTTTATAGCTTGAGTAGTTTGTTTAGAAAATCCTTTTAAGGTTAAAAGGTGAAGTGTAAAATCCTATCAAGGTTGATAGGTGACCTGATTGAATTCCTTTCTGGGTGGAAAGGATTGAAGTTTGTAACAGATCAAGGTTGATTTGAGCTAGGTGCCGTAAAATCAAGAAAGTTCTTTGTTTTGAACACTTAGGAGAAAATCTCACCGTTGTGAGGACTGGACGTAGCCCGAGTTGGGTGAACCAAGATATATCTGTGTGTGATATTTCTTCCCTTATCTCTATTTACTTTCAGTCTTTTAATTATCAAGTTAAATAGATAAACTGAACTGTTGATTTTAACTAACCAAGAACGTTATCTGTTTTATAGTGAAAACCAAGAACGTTCTCCGTTTTCTGTTTTCACAACCAAGATCAATCTTGAGTTATTTTCTTAAGTTTTTAACAGAAATTTTAAAAGGACGAATTTATAATTCAAACCCCCCTTTCTTGTAAATCGACATTGCTACTTCAGTCTTTAACCCTTAGTTTAAACCAGTAGTTTAGTTTGAGCTACTCACCTATCCTTGAATGTGTATATATCAACTATAGATCATCTCTCAAATTGCATCAGAGGTGTGTTGAATTATGATTTAAAATGACGTTAAAAGACTTCAGGTGTTATTTTTTTGGTGATATCCAATTAAGACTTTTATGTATTTTAAATAAGTTTTTTTGGTACTCTTATTGTCTCATAATAAGTGATTTATTTGTAAAAAAAAATATTTGTCTCAAAATGAATGATCATTTTAATTTTCAATGCAGTTTTTCCAATTGTATCATTTAATTAATACTAGAATCATTCCTAATGCAATATATTTTACTATGTATTTATGAAATTCATAATGCATCAATACCTAATAAGAATAATTTGGTAAAAATAGTATTATCTGTTTATTTATACAATTTTTTAATATGTATGAAATGATCAAATAATTCAATATTTAATTAAAGTTATTCAATGTTTTTAAACAAAATGTATAAATATGATAGTATTCAATCAAAATTTCCACTTCTTCTAAAATATCTCATGGTATTTAAAAGCTTTTATAATCTCATGGAATTTTTTAGTGTTCTTAGTAAATATATTTTCCTACCACATAAGATTTCTATGGTCTTTTATAAGTTTACAATCTCTTTTATTTATCATTCTCTCTTCCCTCCCATTGTCTCTCCTTATTTCTCTTACATTAACAATTTCCCTCGCATCTATCTCCTTACCACCCCCATCACAAAGATAATATCAAACAAATTAAATAATATTTTTTTTCTTTCTATTCTAGATGCTGGGAGCTAAACTAGAAGAAGATAGTTTTTGAGTTGGATGCGAATTTTATGGGAGATAGTTTGTTTTTACTCTACGAAAATTAATTTATCTGAGTTTAGTGTTATTTTAGAATACGGTAGAGTTTTCATTAATCTTATTTCAAACACTTTCATATTTTTTTCTTTAGGAGAGAAACGAATGTAGTATACAGCTATAATCTTAATAAAAGTAGTCACATATACACCTAACCATCAATGCTACTCTTATATTCTTACATGTATTATTATTTTTATTATTGATGAAACGAAATCATTGTTTTGTGATAAAAAAAAACTTTCATCATTAAATCAGATAATATTTGTGTATGATTCTGATATTAAACATGCTTTAGTCGATATATACCTCCAATCCATCAATGCACAACTTCTCAAATTAAGTAGTGTATGTTAAAATCCACATCATATAATTAAATAATTTTGATGGGTTTGTTGAGAAAAGTTAGTGTGTGGGATGTTTTCAAATATACAATCAAGGAGAGGGTGGAAGATGTACATGCTATGGTGGATCCACTATGTTGTAGTAATTGATGAAACGAATCTAATAAGGTAAAAGCATAAAATGGTGACTCAGATGGTCCTTTTCTATAACAGTAGATAGTATCCGTGTGGTATAGAACTGAGGTAGCAAGCTGGGCCTCAAAATTGAAAGCAACCGAACTTTGTGTTGTTGTGTTTAAAGTCTACGTGAATACTAATAAACTCGTGAATTTGGTCAATTAAATCAAACATTTTTATTCAATCAATTAAGTTTAGGTTTAATCTTAATCAACTAATTGAAATTTAATTATGTTCGATTTGAATTGATGATTTAACATTTTAAATTTATGAATTTAATTTATTGACGTGATATAATATTTTTATTTATTTATTAGTAATGTATAATTAAAATTTAGTTGTTATATTATATTTAAAAATTTATTATTATTTTAATTAATTTAAGTATTTTATTATATTTATAGATGTATTTTGAACATTAAATAAATTTAATTATTATTTTTTAAAAAAAATATTTCTCACTATTACCCTCTACTTCAACCCACGTACACCTAGTTGTTGTGGTGAGATCTGAATCTGTGGGCTAGAGGTCGGCATCATCGCCTAAACTTTGTTGCAACCGTCCCTAATTACTTCTTCTTTACGTCACCTCATGCCTTTTTTTTTTTTCTTGTAAAAATTTGTTAATTATTAGTCCGCTACAAAATATCATCTTATCATGATTATTTGTATTTATGAATAGTTCATATTTTGATAACTTTTTTGAAATATATTTTGGTAACTTTTAGTAAAACAAAAATTTATCATTAAATATAGGATTAATTATGCATAGAAGGATTGTAGCATTATATTTTATAGGGAGGACTGATTTAGGGGTATAAAGGATGGGTTCCGGCCCCTCTTTTAAAATTCGAATAACCCCAATTATTATTATTAGTTTAATATTTTATATTTAAAGTATTCAACATTTAATATTAATATAATTACATTTGATTACTTTTATTTTTAAAATTGCTATATTATTTTTTTGTAGTGTTGTAATATTATTAATAAATTTTATCGGTCATCCGTTTGATTGATTTATGAATTCATCTTTGTATATAGATATTAAAAAAAATATGATTGAACAAAAAAAATATTATTTTATAAAATAAAAAAATTATTTATGTTTAATCCCTTATTTAGTGGTTTTAGTAAAAAAAAAATTATCAATTTTCTAGTGGTTACAGAGGCGTGGAGAGACAGATTAGCACGTTGGATCGGTTAATTAAAAAATTTAAAAATAAATAAATTGTAAATAAATATTAAAAAAAATTGTAAATAAACATTTTTTTTAATTATTGACTTCCATCTTTTATAAAAATGAAAATAATGATGAAGTAACAAAAAAAATTGATCAAAGTAACAAGACAAGACCATAACACTAAGAACAAATAATCATCTATAAGATTGTCATTGCTATTTTTAAAAAATTAACATTTAACTCATTGATGTTTTCACATCGCACTAGAAAGGTTAATTTCTTATTAAAATAAAACATATAATAAAGTAAGGGTATAAAAGTTTTATAATTAATACACTTAAAAATTTATATACATTATCAGTGTAAATAGTTTTTACATTGTCAACGTATATAATTTTTACACTAACGGTGAAACTATTCGATGTTCAACATTTAAAGTAATAAACATAAGTAATTATGATGTATAGACAGTATAAAATATTTTATATTATCGGTGCGAGCAAATTAAACTCTAAAAATTATACCATTATATTTTTTGACATAACTAAAAAATAGTATCATATATTTGTGATAAAAACTTTCATTGTCTCTATCTGGTTCAATCCGTTTTACCACCCCTGAGTGGATGTAATTTTATTATTTGTGTTGTTGCTAAATTGCTAATGCTCAAACTATAAAAAAAATATATTATTATCCATTTTTCACTACAAGAAAAAAAAGAGTTTGTGACAGTTATAAAGGTTATTTGCAAAGGTTGTAACCACCGCAATTTGACACACAAATGGTTTTTCAATCGTCGTAGATTTGTGCGTCGCGATGGTTTTAAAAACCGTCGTTTCAACCGCTTCCAAGTAATGTTTGCGACAGTTCAAACCATCCTTATACACAATTGTTTGTTTTTGTTCCTACTGAATATTGCAACAGTTAGCAACCAGCTCTAAACACTCTTTGCGATGGTTTGAACCGTCGCAAACTTTTTTTTTTATGTTGCATTTTTCATTAATTTTGTTTTGATGGCTTATTAAATAACAATTAATCTTAAATTAAAATAAAAAAATATTCATAAATATTATGCATATAATTAAAAAACATAAAAAATTAATTAAAAAAACTAAATCTCATTCATATAATCTATTAAATAGTAAGTAATAACATCCATATATAGAACTTAAAAATTACATCAAAAACCAAAACATAAGTAAAGAAATTGAACATACAAAACAATTATATCAAACTTAAAAATTCATAAAAAAATTAAGTATTCCCTAGTGATGCTGCTTCATGATCATATTAGTGTATTTGTGAAGTGATAAATTGAGAGTGTCATATAGCTCTGGCTTTTGATGATGTGGGAATTGGGGAAAGAGGAGAAAAATGAGGCATGAATGTTGATGCATGAGAAAATTGTGATGCGTGAATGTTGATGCATGAGAAAATTGTGATGCGTGAATGTTAATTCTCGTTGAGATTTTAAGGGATTTTGGAAGAAAATTAGGAAGAGGTTGATTTGGATCAAATGGAAAACGAAAGAAAGGGTTTTGGGAGAATATGAAAGGGAAACAATTTTGGGAAGAAAAAAAAGAAGAAGAAAGGGTTTGAGTGAATTTGGAACGGGGCAATTAAATTGCAAACGCAAGGTAGATATGTCTCTAAGGGCTTTAGGGAAGCGATACGGCAGTTGAGGAAAAGTGTCGTAGTACCTGTTGCGATTAGGAAACGTAGACGGTTCGCAACCCTTGTGTCGTTATTTGATAATTTTCTTGTAGTATTTTGCTAGGTCAATGTTGTAATTTTTTCATAATAAATTAAAAAATATATTATTTTGGCGGGCCAACTCGTTGTGGGGCAGCGGATGAAGATGAAGAAGATGATGTGTTTTTTTATTTTATTTTATTTATAATTTTAAATTATTAATAGGTAAGTCAAATAATAAAATTTGACACATTATTAAAAAATAAAAAAGATACTTATTTGTCAAGTCATTTTGCTACATAATAATTTTTGTATGAGTAAATATCACAAAGGACTAAAAGGATGAATAAAAAATAACAGAGACAAAGTTCAAAAATAATTTTATAGGGACTAAAACTGGATTAAACCTATATTACATATACCAAAAAGACTATTAACTCTAGATTAATTTTGAGTGTAGACACACATACTAAATGTCTTAAGATTTTGAGTAAAGATGTAACGTCTAGGTCTCTTAATGATCTTGATCATCTGTGAGTAGGGTTAATAATGAAACAAGCTAACTCGAACATAGTTTTAGATTTGACTCGACAATTAAATTGTTGAACTTAATTCATGAACCAAATAAGTTGAAAATTAAGTTTGTTAACTAAATGTGCTAAACTTGAGTTATATGTAGTTCGACTTGTCTGATTCGTGAGCTGACTCGATTATATATAATACTTAAATACTATTTGTCACTAGTATATGATTGAATATGTTTGTGATACTTAAATAAGATTTTATGTGTTGAACTGTTAATTCTATTTAGTTTATAATTATGTGAAACATACATATAATCTATGATTACTGAAGTATAATGAAAATTAATGTTACGTTAAAAATATGATTTTTCTTGACTTAATTCATATTTTTATTTTTATTTTTCAATTAGATAATTATTTTGTCTACAAACTACAAAAGTACTGGTTCAGAAGGTAAAAGATTTAAAAAATTTGACTTTTGAATTATGTAATTCAAGCTAATCAGACGAACCAAAATATTCGCGATCTTGAATAGAGTCGAGTTTGAGTTAAAACAAAAGGTTCATATCGGACTCGAGTCAAGTTTCAAGGCAAACAAATTCTAAATGAGTTGAGTTAAATTGAGTCAAGTTTGACTCGACTATTTTTCAACCTTATTTGTGAGGTAAAAGAAGATTAAAAGTAGCCATCCACTTTTTTGTAGTGGAGATTTTTTGCAATTCTGAAATTCCGATATTTTCAATTAAGTTGGGTGATTGTGTAATAATTGTGGCGGAACTTTTAGCAACTTTCATGGAGTTAAAATGACTTTAGACAACAAGTTTGAGTAATGCTAATGAAACACTCTGTGTAACACTCCTTTTATTACACTTTTAACTAGTGGGCCTTGTCACACCATTTTTCACCTTAATTGGTTACCAGTTATTCTACTTTTTTTCTTTGTTCAACGAAGTGTAGAAATTGCAGCATTGTTGTCGTTTAATGAAGATGGCAAGCTTCATGTGAGATACTCAAATGCAGAAACAAAATTAGAGGAGGTCTTAGTAAATAGTTTCGTTTGGATGGAGGGGCATAAATAGTATGAGGAGGCATAATGCAAATATGGGTATGTGATGACAATTTGTTGCGGTTTCTAGGACTGTGCGAATATCACAATTTCTTTACAAGTTGTGGAAGATGGTGAGCTCATAGGATAATGGTGGTCCTCGTAGTGACTCACGAGGGAGACATAGTGGTTGTGGATCTTGCGTTGAGGTTTTGAAATGTTTTGCAGGTGCGTGGAAGAAAATGAGGTTGAAATTTATCGTTGGCATCAATATTAGCAAGCTTGTGTTAGCTCATAAGCTTATGATTAACCCACTAATAGAAAAACTCATTTTAGCTGCTATATTTAGCGTCGGCCACGACTCCGACGCTAACTAGCGTCGGCTAGACCGACGCTAGTGTATCAAAATTATTTTTTTGATTTTTTTAATTATTAGTGTCGGCTAGGCTGACGCTAGTTTATTTTATAATTTAATTTTTAATAGTTAGCGTCGGATCGGCCACCGCTAAGTTATAAATTTTTTAAAATTAAATTTTTTAATAGCTGTTGAACTCTGAACTGAAAATTAAAAAAAATCAATTCTCAAAAATACCTTTACTCACCAAACCCTATCGAACTCTCAAGTAATATGTCTTCTTCGACATTTGTATATCAATAGAACAATAAAAACCATAAGACCTAGTATTGTAAATCTCACTATAAATGATGATAAGAAATACTTACTGATGATTCTTCCTAATTCGATGCCAATTTTAGAGTCTAAAACTTGATCAGGTACATAGGGGTTTCTGTCTAATTCAGAACCTCTTGCCCTGCCAATTATTTGTCCTAATCCTACAATTTATATCATAAAAAAATTAATAATGTAATAAAAATTAATGAACAAGAAACACCCTTCCAATAAACATAAGAGATCAATTTTTTATGATTTGTACACGTGTCCACTTTACATGATCCCTGACGTACACCACTGCTCATCAACACAAATATTTATTATATCATTATATCACTCAATTTTTCTACCAAAATAAAAAATCATTATCACTCAATGTAATTTCTAATAAACATATTTATTACAAAATACAAATAAAATAGGATATTTGTAAATAAAAAAACAAATTACAAAATACATATTCCCTTCCGTCAAGTAATACAAAATACATATTACAAAATAAGATATTTGTCAAAAAAACAAAATACAAAATACATATTCTTAAAAAAAACAAATAACAAAACATGAGCCCTGGCGTAATACTCACCTTCTCTCTTCCCTCTGAACTCTGAAAGGATACCCTAGCCGTCGAAGGAAGCTGTCGAACCCTATGAACCATCGCCGTCGAAGCTCTCGAACCCTATGAACCCTCGCTGTCGAAGCTCAGCCTCTCGCCGCCGTGAAGCTCAGCCAATCTGAACCCTAGCTAGCTCTCGAACCCACTGTGAACCCTCTCGAACCCACTGTCAACTGTCACCGTCAAGGTAAGCCACTCAATTATGTTACGACCTTTGGCATTGGTAAATCCTATGCCTGCTTTTCAAACTATAGCAAAGCTGGAAAATTTCACAACTGTCAAGTGTAAACATATTCTCACAAATGCAAATAACTTGGCACAAAGCTGTTTTGATTTTAAAGATTATTTATAGGTAAAGTATCTTGGTGAGGATGGTGAGAATACTCTTGTAGCTGGAGTTGTAGCTGTTTGCTCTCGTTGGGACCTTTTGGTTAGTATTTTGATTTCAAAATTCAATTTTTTGCTGAGACAACATTTATTTATGTACCTAATATGTCGTGAAAGGTAACCACAATCTATGTTTTATCTTAATTTTAAATCAATTTAATAGTTTGTGAATCCAAACGAAAAAATTTGTCAGAATTAATTGAAAAATCATGCTACTCGTATAGAACATTTAGGTTTTAACACGTTTGAAACTTTAGGAACAGAGTGTGTGCACATTGCAATATTTTGGGAGGGTTAGAGAGGAATGTCAGACATTTCTGAAAAGGCTGGAGACACTTGGTTTGGAATCCCGTGAACATAATGGAGACTATCTCGAACTTTCTTAGCATATACTTTCCAGCCTTTAGCATACAATTACAATCTATTTATGCTTCTGGCTCAAGATTGTTTCATAAAGTCTGTTTGATATAATCAATGGAGCTTTGTTGAATTTCACCATCAGTTTGAATTGATTTCCATTCTGTCGGTTATTGGTCCTTGACTGGAAGTAATGTTATCTATATAATGTTTGCAGATAGCGGATAGATTTATAAGTCGTGCTCGTGTGCAAAAGTTTTATGATAAAGCACTAGCAGGTGGACTTCAAGACTATGCAAAATTGTATGCCTCTATCTTTCTAGTTGATAAGCTCTTACATTTTATCCATTAATTCCTTCATATGCAGACAAACATGCAAATTTTATAAGTGTTTCTATAGTTCATATTTGACTTAATTTGACCAATATTCGTTGTAGACACCAGCCTCACTTCTCTCGCCTTGCTAATTGGGAAGGGATAGAAAAAGTTGCTTTACTCTCTAAAATTTTCATAATTCTTACTACTATTTAGTATAAATATATCATAAAGTTGTATGCTTAATTATCCTAGAGTTGTATGACTTGACTTCTTAACCACATATTCATTATGTTATCTGAGACACATTTCTATTGACATATTTTTACAATGGAAAACTACAATTTTTCTGGTTTTACAGCAAATTACTAGTATGTATTATTCGACGTGGAAGATGTCTGAAGGGTTTCAAGTTAATATATATTGATCATTCATTTTTATTCATTATTCCTCTTAATTCTGTTATTTCATAGCAGGCATTTTAAATGTTACTAGTCAAGAACATTATTTAAGTGACTGAAAGATGCAATTGATTATAGAGGCTACACAGTTGCTACTCATTTACCTGTTGGATATAGTTTTTTTTTCCTTAAGACATGAGGCTTATGCTAATAGATACCACATTCTTTAATGACGTTTCTTGTTCCGTGAGGAGTTTCTGTTGATAGATATGGAGATTGTAGAGAATAGTGAGCTTTGCTTAGTTTATGGAAATTTGTTTCTTGATAGAACCCCAAGGTGCATGTAGCTGACATAACCTTGTGGGGCGGTCCTTGGTTCAATTTTTTGTCTATTTTTTGTGGATTCTTATCCGAATTTAAAGCACTCCCCTACTCTCTTTTCCTAATTTAATGCATTCCCCTCCTCTCCACCCCCAAAGTTCTCTTTCCAATGCACTTATTTTCTTCACAGTGTGATATAATTAGCAGGATGACTTGTCCGCTTTTCTCTGTACTTACTTATTCTTGTTTAGCAAAAGGAGGGTGCTTGGGGAGATTTCTGAAAATAGAAAAGATTTGAAGCATTTCTTTTTTTGTTTTCCTTTGATACTGAGATATGTGAAGGATGTATATCAATGATGGTTAATACTGCATAGTTATGTTTTTATGCAAGACATTTTACTCATGACTTATGCATCATTCTTGTGTTTACAGCCCTCCTGCTATAGAGAGATTGTCAAGCGGTTTATTTCAAGAAGTTATCATAACTAATTCAATTCCGGTGTCAGAGAAGAACTATTTCCCTCAATTGACCGTCTTATTAGTGGCAAACCTTCTGGGCGAGACCATATGGCGCGTTCATGATGATTGCTTAGTGAGTAGCATATTTCAGTAAAATAAGTTTAATTGGTTATTTCTTCATTCTATCAATAGGAAAAAAGGAGACCACTATCAATATTTGCATGCTTACGTACATATTATATAAATCTATTAATTTGAAAAGTTGAGCATGTAACTAGGAGTCGACTTTTCCAATTTATCCTAAGACTGTATTAATTTTTTGTGGTTGAATTTGAGTTCTGTTTATCGAGCAGTATGTTAGCCTCTTCTGTTTTTACTTTGAGCAAAATATTTTTGCTAGTTTTGTTTGTATATGATAGAGTAGAATCAAAATTAGATTTATCTTGCAAATTTTTTCTCTCTTTTATCTTTGTCAGGGTGGAATTGAACCTTATTCAAGTTTGGGCATTGATTGAACAATTTGTTGACTTTTTCTTTGTTGACTTTAGCGTCGGCCAACCGACGGTAACTATTTTTTCAAAATGACGTGGCAAAAGACTTTTTTAGCGTCAGATGGGTTTTTTATTTTGCTAGCGTCAGTTTAGCGTCGGCTAGGCCGACGCGAATATACCATTCGACGCTACATGGCCGACGCTATGCAATAGCTTCGACCATTTTAGCCTAGGCCCGACTCCGACGTTAAAAATACGTTCGCGTCGGCTTTTGGGCTGTTAGTGCGGCTTTTGACCGACGCTAAATCCTGTTTTTCTAGTAGTGACCTCACACACATACACACACACTCTCGAACTCTTTGATTAAGCTCACACTATGATCAAGCTCACACACTCACACTTAAATGATAAAGCACAACATAGTTTAAGTAATTTTGTTTTATGATATTAATTGATTAATGAATGATTCAGTATACAAGTATTTATAGTACAAGCCTTGTAGGCCAAGTCATCAACTCTTGTAAGCTTGGTAACAACAAGCTAACTAACACAATTATCTAACGAACTTCAACAACAAACAATCTTTAACTAACTAACACAATTAGCTAAATACAACTAACACACCCCTTTAATTCAACTTATCCATCGAAGTCATCACATTAAGCTTTCCTCTAATCTCCTTGAATGTGTCATCCTTCAAAGGCTTAGTCAATATGTTAGCCAATTGAGCTTTTGACATGCAAAAGCTTAACTCCAGTTTTTCCTTGTTTACTTGATTTCTTAAAAAATGAAACTTAGTTTTTATATGTTTGCTCCTTTCATGTGCAATTGGATTCTTAGTAAGATTGATCGCAGACTTGTTATCCCCCATAAGCTTCATATGTTTTCCTTCATATCTTGGTTGAATCTCATTCATCAAGGACTGCAACCACAATGCTTGACATGCAGCATGACAAGCTGCAACCCATTCAACTTCACATGAACATAGGGCCACCACACTTTGCTTCATTGAAAACCATGAAATCGGTGCACCAAATAGCTGAAATACATAACCCATAGTGCTTTTCCTTTCCACTTTGTCACCATACCAGTCTGAATTAGAATACCCTAGGAACTTATCATTGCACATTTTCTCATTATTAGAAAACTATACACCATAGTCAAGTGTTCCCTCCAAATTTCTCATTATTCTTTTAGTTGCAACAAGGTGATACTATCTAAGATCCTTTATGAACGTACTTACTAAGGCAACATTGAACACTACATCAGGCCTGCTATGACATATATATCTTAAGGACCCAATCAACCGCCTACACGAGGTATTACCAACTCATTTTTCAGCTTCATCTTTGACAAGATTGATTTGAGTTTCCATTAGAGTAATTGCTGGATTGCAATTATTCATATTGAACTTTTTTAGCACATCATTTACATACTTATTTTGATTCATAAACATACCTTCATCAGCCTTGATGAGCTCCATGTTGGAACCAAGTTGGTTCTAAGTACTTAGGATTTTGATGTTTACAAAAGCACTCCATGTAATCTTATTTTGTACTTAGAATTATTATATAAAATGTCACTAGAAAATGACGTCACCAGAGGTAGAAGATGACACCACCAGAAGATACATCAAGAGGAAGCAACCAGAGGATAGAAATGTCACCAGAAGGTTAGACCAGATAATGCATCCAAAAGGTACCAGAGGATGGATCCTGAAGGCATTAGAGGATACACCTCCAGAGGATATCAGAAGATATCATCAAAGGTTAAATAACATCATTAGAGGATATCTTTCCTAGCCCAGATCAGAAGGAAACAGAGTCCAAAAAGAGACCTGGTCAAGACCAGAAGGAAGCCTGTCAGAGGGAGACTTAGTCCAGACTAGAAGGAATCATAAGTCAAACTTGGTCCAGAATTAATTCTGACCCGAAGATAGCCTAGTAGTAATTATAAGAATCGGTCCAGACTTAATCAGAGCTTCAGATAACTGGTCCAGAACAAATGACTTGGTTCAGACCAGAAGATAGCATGGTTCAGAGTATAAAACAAAGTCCAGATTAGAAGAAATGATTGTCCAGATTTAATCCAAACTTGATCCAGATCAGAAGGTAAATGTCCAGATTAAAATATCATAAGTCCGGATTTAATTTCAGTTCAATCCATACTCAGTCCAGAATTTGTCTAGATCAGAGGGAAAATGTTGAGATCAATGGTCCAGATTTAAGCATCATGGCCCAGTATTGGCCGAGATTAGAAGATCAGACCATATGGCCCAGTGTTGGCCGAGATCAGAAGATCAAATCATGTGCTCTAGTGTTGGCCGAGATCAGAGGATCACATAATTGGGGCATATCAGATTATATGGTCCAGAGGTGGTCGAGATCAGACGATCAAATGATCCAAATTTTAATCATGATGAAAATCAGTGATAACTTGATTAAAAATTCGAAGAAGACTTGATTAAATTTTGATAGAAATTTGATCAAAGTATTAAGAGGATTTGATATAAATAAAATGAAGTCTTGGAGGGAATTCAGAAGCTATTGGCGGGATGAAAGATTTGGTCCAGAATTAAACAAGAACAGGATTGACCAAAGTTATTTTCAAGTGCAATCTGGAGCTAAAAAGATACGTTTTTTATTTAAGTAAAACCCGATTGGCCAGGTTATTTTTGCAAGAGAATCTGGGCAGATTCAGCTCGAATTTAAGCATGGAAGAGACCCTAATTCTCATATATAAAATGAGGCTCAAAAGCAAAATACTTGAGTTTTCAGTGAGGTCAATTGTGAGTATCCACTTTCCAGAAGCAAGTACTCTAAGTTTTTCTTTCCCTTGTGTTAAATCTAAGTTGTTGAAGTAGAGTCTACAATCTGAAGGAGTCAGAAGGAGTAACAGATTACTTAGCAGTTAGATTCAAGGTTCTTTTCCTCAAAAGTCTAGGATTGTTAGACTATTTGAGAATACTGACTTGGAGGGTCAGTGGTATTGTTGTAATTCAAGGTTTTTGAATTAGTGAAATCTTTCAAAGTGAAGGGACTGGATGTAGCTTAGTTAACGGTGAACCAGTATAAAATTTTGTATTTTACATTTACTTTATATCCGCTGCTAACTCTATTTTAACAGGTTTTGTTTTAGAATAAAAAGTATTCAAGTTAGTCAAACACAATTCAACCCCCCCCTTTTCTTGTTTGCACCTTCACTCCAAGCCAAATAAGTGAAGTGGCTAGAATATCACTAGAAGGGGGGTTGAATAGAGATATTCAAGGTTTTTAAAATTTTGTTTACTACTGTCCTCCTTTAGAGGATGATTATCAGATGTTGAAAGTTGAGAGAGAGAGAATAATGACACACGAACTTTTATACAGGTTAACCCAAAGTTGGCTACATGCAATCCTCACACTCTTGTGAGTTTTCACTAAGTATCAAAAGCTATCAGCCTCTCACTGAGGTTGATTACAAACTGTGTATTCTTTAGCTTCACCAAGCTTACAATTCTTTCCTTCTGATTTCTCTTCAAGTGTTTCTCACTTGAAGTTCTAAAGATGATATGAAGTAGTTTGATAGGATTTACTTTCTACAAAGATTAAACAATGATCTAGTGTAAGATTATAGAAAGCTTAAAAGGAGATTGATAATGCTCTTGATAGCCTCTGATATTTTTCTGTTTTTGCTTGTGTAGTTGTGTGTGTTTGCTGAAGAAGAGCAGCCTTCCTTTTATAGGGAGAAGGAAACTTTCTCTTCAAGAAAATTTTTCCTTTCTGACCGTTTTTTCAAGATGTAATGGACCTCACTGTTGTTGCAAATTTACACCCTTGCCATTCTGTCCTTTTACAGTCTGGCACATGGGAGGTTACTTCTTTACTTGGCTTTCCAGGAGGATAGATCATTCCATATGTTTTTAACAACTGGTCGTGCTCTTTTCTGGTTCCAAGTCATGACCCTTCTCTGGTCGTGGATGATGCAGCTTTTGATACACTGGAACTATTAGTTGTTCTTAATGTGAGAGGATGAATGAGCAGTGAGTAAGAAATTGAAATCGAGGCACCTTTTTGCAGAAAGGAGTGTAATCAGCAGTGATGGGACTTGCCTGCCTCTGACTTTTGCAACTTTCAAATTTTGGAGGAGGATAGAGATTTTTCTGAGTTGTCCATCCTCAGATTTTTATTTCTTAAAAATAAAATAACATTATGATCCTCAGATTTTGCAAAACTATTTTTGGACAATTTTTGAAAGATTTAAGATGGAAAGTTTTTCTAAAATAGTTTTGAAACGATCCTCCTGGAGAGGTTTGGTGAAAATGTCAGCAAGCTGATTTTTAGTTTCAATAAAAATTAATTCAACATCTCCTTTTTGAACTTGATCTCTTAAGAAATGATGTTTAATTTCAATGTGTTTAGCTCTAGAGTGTTGAATAGGGTTTTTGGAAAGATTAATAGCACTAGTGTTGTCACAAAGGATAGGAATTTTTGTGTACCTTAAAGAGTAGTCTTCCAATTGATTTTTTACCTAGAGAATTTGAGAGCAACATTGAGCAGCAGAAACATATTCAGCTTCTGTAGTTGAGAGAGCTATGGTATTTTGTTTTTTACATGCCTAACTAATGAGAGATGAGCCCAGAAATTGACATGCTCCACTTGTGCTTTTCCTCTCAATTTTGTCACCAGCATAATCAGCATCACAATATGCCAGAAGATCAAGATTTGAGTCCCTTTTGTACCAAATTCCCATATTTGTGGTTCCAACTAGATACCTGAATATCCTTTTTACTGCAGTGAGGTGTGATTCTTTAGGGGATGATTGAAACCTTGCACACATACCTACTGAAAACACAATGTCAGGTCTGCTGGCTATTAAGTACAGCAAGGATCCTAGCATTCCTCTGTACTCTTTTTCACAAATGGAGGTTCCTTCATCATCTTGATGTAGTGAGGAGGATGGATGCATAGGTGTGCTAATTGATTTTGCAAGATTCATGTTATATTTTTTCAGGAGATCCTTGGTATATTTTTCTTGAGAAATGAAGATTCCTGATTCTAATTGTTTTATTTGTAATCCAAGAAAGAATTTTAATTCTCCCATCATGCTTATTTCAAAGTCGCTTTGCATGAGGTTGGAGAATTCTTTGCACATTTTCTCATTTGTGGATCCAAAGATTATGTCATCCACATAAATTTGAACAATTAACATATCCTCATTATGAATCTTTTTAAACAAAGTTGTATCAATCTAACCTCTTGAAAAGCCATTCTCTTTTAGAAAGCAACTCAACCTTTCATACCAAGCTCTAGAAGCTTGCTTTAATCCATAAAGAGCTTTTGAGAGCTTGTACACATGATCTGGTTTCTGTTTATCCTTGAATCCAGGAGGTTGGTGAACATACACTTCTTCATTTAAGAATCCATTCAAGAAGGCACTTTTGACATCCATTTGATATAGTTTTATTCCTTTATGTGTGGCATAAGCTAAGAGGATTCTGATTGCTTCGAGTCTTGCAATTGGTGCAAATGTTTCATCATAATCAATTCCTTCTTGTTGGTTATAACCTTGTGCCACTAATCTTGCTTTATTTCGTATGACCTCTCCATCCTCATTCAGTTTGTTTCTAAAGATCCATTTGGTTTCAATGATGGATTTTTCCAGAGGATGGGGCACAAGATTCCACACTTTGTTTCTTTCAAACTGAGACAGTTCCTCCATCATGGCATTCATCCATGATTGATCACTTACGGCTTGATCAATGTTCTTTGGTTCAACTTGAGATATCATGGCCATGTTGATTGAATCTTCTCTCAATGATTGCCTTGTTCTAACTCCATCAGCAGTATCACCTATGATCAGATCTGGAGGATGATATGTTATAGTCTTCCATCCTCTTGGAGGCTGTTGAGAGGTTGGATCATAAATGTCCTCCTCATTTGGGTTGTGAACTTTAGAGGATGTATTTTCATCTTCTTTATTTTTATCCATGTTTTCTAAACACAAGTCATCAAATTCATCAAAAATAACATGCATGGATTCCTCCATAGTTTGAGTTCTAAGATTATAGATTCTATAACCTTTTGAAGATGTGGAGTATCCCAAAAATATACCTTTATCAGATTTTGGATCAAACTTTCCCAAATTTTCTTTATTATTTAGGACGTAGCAGTAACATCCAAATATATGAAAATAAGAAATATTTGGTTTTCTACCTTTCCAAAGTTCGTATGGAGTTTTGTTTAATTTTTCTAATTGAAACTCGGTTTGAGACATAGCAAGCTGTGTTGATAGCTTCAGCCCAAAAATATTTTTCAATGTTGGCTTCATTTAGAATAGTTCTAGCCATTTCTTGTAAAGTTCTATTTTTCCTTTCAACAACTCCATTTTGTTGAGGAGTTCTTGGACAAGAAAAATTATGAGAAATACCATTTTCATCAAAAAAGGTTTCAAAAGACTCATTTTCAAATTCTCCCCCATGATCACTTCTAACTGAGACAATCTTTGATCCCTTTTCATTTTGTATCTTCTTACAAAAATATTGAAAAGCCTCAGAGGCTTCATTTTTGTGTTTTAAAAACAAGACCCAAGTAAATCGTGAAAAGTCATCAACAATAACAAATCCATATCTTTTTCCACTAAGACTTCGAGTTTTGATAGGACCAAAAAGGTCAATATGAAGGAGTTCAAGTGGTTGATTTGTTGAAACAATATTTTTGGAGTGAAAGCTACTTTTAACTTGTTTTCCTTTGGCACAAGCCTCACATACTTTGTCTTTTTCAAAATTTATTTTTGGAAGACCTTTAACTAATTCTAATTTTGATAATTTAGACATAGTATTCAGGCTAGTATGACCAGCCCGTTTGTGCCAAATCCATTTATCCTTTTCAATAGCCATAAAACAAGATTCAGAAGGTAAATAATCTAAATATAAGACATATAAGTTCTTTTTCCTTATGCCTGAGAATAAAACTCTACCCGAGGATGAATGCTTGACCTCGCATAGAGTGGGTTTAAAAATTACTTTAAATCCACTATCACAAAGTTGGCTAATGCTTAGCAAGTTATGTTTTAAACCATCAACATACTGAACATTTTCAATTTTGGCAGAATTGTTTTTACCAATAATACATGTTCCTTTGATTTGAGCTTTATCATTGTTGCCAAATGTAACTGATCCTCCATCTTTTGATTCCAAAGAGATAAAGCAATGCTTATCTCCTGTCATATGTCTTGAGCAGCCACTGTCCAAGAACCAGGGCTTTCTTTTGTTGATCAGAGGATGTACTTGTGTCAGAGTTTAGAAGAGATTTAGGTACCCATATAGAATTGGGTCCTTGGTGGTTAGTCCTTCCTTTTGTAAGGATTTTCTTTTTGTGATAGCAAATGGAATCATGATGTCCATGCTTATTACAAAATGAATATTTCCTTTTGTTATCAGCTTTTTTCTTAGCAAGACATACTTCGATAGTATGTCCATGCTTTTTACAAAAAGAGCACTTAGGTCTATCCTCTAGGTTCTTAGGTAGAAAGAAGTTTTCATATAGTTTTTGTTTTTGAGAACTTTTAAAACCAATTCCAGCTTTGTCAAATATACCAGATTGAGATCCCATAATTTTTTTAAATGTTTCTGTGGATTTGACAAAGTTGGTAATGTCATTTTTTAGTTCTTCAACTTTGATTTTCAAGTCCTTCTTTTCTGTGTCCTCTTCAGGAGGATGGATTTTGACATTCTCTTTGTTTAAAGTGTTTTGTTGCTCAGACAATTTTTTTTTGATTGCTGCAAGTCAAAAATGATTTTTTGAAATTCTTCATTCTTAGCTTGAAGTTCCTTATTCAGTTTCTTTATTTCATAATTTTGGTTTTTAAGAAAACCACATTTTTGAGATAAAGTGTTTGAGCCATTCAAGAGATTGTCAAATTCAATTTCTAACTTTTCACAAGAAGGACATAAATCAGTGATGCTTACCTCATCTGCTTCTGAGTTAGCCATGAGGCAAAGGTTGGCTTCTTCTTCCTTTTCTTGCTCGGAGGATGATTCATCACTGTCATCCCAAGTTGCCATCATAGATTTGTTCTTGTTGTGAAATCTCTTTATGTTCCTTTTGTTTAGAGGACACTCAGTTTTGTAGTGTCCTATTTTATTGCATCCATAACAAGTTATCTGGCTTTTGTCAATCTTTTCTTTCTGAGAGGATCTTTTGTCTTGTCCTCTTCTGTTGATTATTCTTTGGATTCTTCTGGAAAGTAGAGCCAATTCATCCTCCTCTTCAGAGAGAGGATATTCTGAGTTATCCCTTTTTGAGATAATTTCAGAGTTTTTGGAGGATGGACTTTCAATTTGACTGGATTTCAATGCAATCATTTTTCCCTTTTTGCGTGGTGTATCAGCAAGCAATAGAGGTTCATGAGCTCTAAGAGTTCCAACCAGATCTTCTAACCTCATGGTGGCTAAATTTCTTGCTTCTATGATGGCAGTCACCATGGGTCTCCATTCCTTTGGTAAACTTCTTAATATCTTTCTTATTCTCTCTTGGACAGAGTATTCTTTTCCCAGAGACCTTAAGTTGTTGAGGATGATTGTCAGTCTTGAGAACATTTCATCAATTGTTTCTTCCTCCTTCATTTCAAACAACTCGAACTCTCTTACTCCCATGTCAATTCTGGCTTCTTTAACATGACTTGAACCTTCATGATGGATCTTCAAGGTGTCCCATAGTTCTTTAGCACTTTGGCATTCTTCAACTCTATCATACTCTTCCCTGCTCAAAGCACACTTTAGAAATAAATGAGCTTTAGAGTTTAGAAGTACCTTGGCATTTTATTCAGCTGTCCATTGTGTTTGAGGTTTTTCGTCAGAGGTTGGATTTGCACTATTGATTCTGATGACATGATTTCCTTTTTCTACCACTGGCCACATGTTGTTATCTTGAGATATGAGAAACAATCTCATCTTGCCTTTCCAGTGGTAGTAGTCAGTTCCATCGAAGTAGGGAAGTTTGCTGGATGATCCTTCTTCTGGGATATACTTAGCTTTTGACATTTTTTCTTTTTGGATCTTTTTCTCTTACACTGTTAGGTGTAGTTTTAGAGAACCTTGCTCTGATGCCAATTGAAGTGGCTAGAATATCACTAGAAGGGGGGTTGAATAGAGATATTCAAGGTTTTTAAAATTTTGTTTACTACTGTCCTCCTTTAGAGGATGATTATCAGATGTTGAAAGTTGAGAGAGAGAGAATAATGACACACGAACTTTTATACTGGTTCACCCAAAGATGGCTACGTCCAGTCCTCACACTCTTGTGAGTTTTCACTAAGTATCAAAAGCTATCAGCCTCTCACTGAGGTTGATTACAAACTGTGTATTCTTTAGCTTCACCAAGCTTACAATTCTTTCCTTCTGATTTCTCTTCAAGTGTTTCTAACTTGAAGTTCTAAAGATGATATGAAGTAGTTTGATAGGATTTACTTTCTACAAAGATTAAACAATGATCTAGTGTAAGATTATAGAAAGCTTAAAAGGAGATTGATAATGCTCTTGATAGCCTCTGATATTTTTCTGTTTTTGCTTGTGTAGTTGTGTGTGTTTGCTGAAGAAGAGCAGCCTTCCTTTTATAGGGAGAAGGAAACTTTCTCTTCAAGAAAATTTTTCCTTTCTGACCGTTTTTTCAAGATGTAATGGACCTCACTGTTGTTGCAAATTTACACCCTTGCCATTCTGTCCTTTTATAGTCTGGCACATGGGAGGTTACTTCTTTACTTGGCTTTCCAGGAGGATAGATCATTCCATATGTTTTTAACAACTGGTCGTGCTCTTTTTTGGTTCCAAGTCATGACCCTTCTCTGGTCGTGGATGATGCAGCTTTTGATACACGGGAACTATTAGTTGTTCTTAATGTGAGAGGATGAATGAGCAGCTGGAAATTATCCTTTGATAATTTCCTTTTGGTGTCTGAAGTTCACCTTATGGTATCGAACTTCTGATGTTTTTCCTTCCAGAGTTTATCTTCTGATATTTATCTTCTGGTGTGTATTTTCTGGAATTCATCTTCTGATGATTATCATGTGAAGTTTGTCTTCTGAATTTCTGGTATTCATTTTCTGGTGTTTTTCATGTGAGGTTCATCTTCTGAGTTTTATCCTTTGATGTTCATATTTTTATCCTCTGATAAGTTTCTCCTAAAATTCATCTTCAGATGTATATCTTCTGATATTCATTTATGATTTTCATCTTCTAATATCGGCCAATCTGGACTAGCAAACTGGTCTGTTGAGATCCTCTGATCTCAGCCAACACTTGACCATTTATTCTGTCCTTCTGGTTTCGACCAACACTGGGCCATTTATTCTGATCTTCTGATTTCGACCAACACTGGGCCATGGTCTGATCTTCTGATATTGGCCAACACTGTATTGGGTCTGGATTAGTTCTGGACAAAGGATATTTCAGTATGGACCTTTTAGCTTATCTTCTGATTAATCCAGGACTGTTTTTTTCACTTCACTGTCAAGCCATCTTTTGGTCAGAAGAACTTGTTGAATAAGTCTGACTTATGATATCTTCTGGTTTGGATCCAGTCTTCCTCTGGCAGGATTCCTTCTGGTATGGTCCATGTCTCCTTCTGATTTTGTTTCCTTCTGATATGGGCCAGCAAAGATATCCTCTGGTGATTTCAAGATGCATCCTCTGGTATCTTCTGGATGCATTATCTGGTGTTCCGGTGTTCCAGATGTTTTGCTTCTGGTTTCCCAGATGTTCTGCTTCTGGTGTTTTCCAGATGTTGTGCTTCTGGTTTCCCATATGTTCTGCTTCTGGTGTTTTCCAGATGTTCTGCTTCTGGTTTCCCAGATGTTCTGCTTCTGGTGTTTTTCCAGATGTTCTGCTTCTGGTGTTTTCCAGATGTTCTGCTTCTGGTGTTTTCCAGACGTTCTACTTCTGGTGTTTTCCAGATATTCTGCTTCTGGTGTTTTAACTTCAGATTTTCTTTATGGATTTAACAGCTTTGTTTCAAGCATTCATTCAATCTTCTGGACAGGAGGTTGCGATCTTTGGATCCTGTTCCTTTCTTAGTACAAAACTTAAATGCACGCATTAGTGTAATCATAATCTTAAGATAATTTTGTTATCATTAAAAGAGATTTTTTCTTAACAAGAAGTAGGCTAACTCCTCTAGATTAGTCACTTCAAACTCCTTCATTCTCTTTTTGAATTTTTCAATCGCACTCAACTTTCTCCTAGTGATCAACATATCATCCACAAAACGACATATCAGCACCAATTCAATATTATGGACCCCTTTAACATAGATTACATGTTCCACGTTGCACTTAGTGTAGCCTAAGTCTGACAGGAATGAATCCATTCTCTTATTCCATGCTTTAGGAGTTTGTGTCAAGCCATACAAAGCTTTCATAAGCCTAAGAATCTTCTGCTTCTCACCCTTTTTCTCAAATCCTAGTGGTTAAACCATATACACTTCTTCTTCAAGTGGACCATTTAGAAAGGCTGACTTGACATCTATGTGAAGTAACTTCCACCCCTTAGAATTTGCAAGTGCAACCACTAGCCTAATTATTTCAATCCTAGACACAATAGAAAACACTTTTGAATAATCCAGACCAGCTTGTTGAAGAAAACCCCTTCTACCAGCCTTGCCTTATATATTGCAATTGATTCGTCAGTAAATACTTCACCTTGAACACCAATTTGACATTAATTGGTCTTTTGTTTCTTGGAAATTCTACTAGCTCCCATGTTTGATTCCTCTCAATTGCATCAATCTCTTCTTTAATTGTTTTCCTCAACACCTTTGATTCAATTATTTTCTTAAAGCTTATTGGCTCAATGTCAAACAAATAAAGCCAAATGAACTAGACCACCATCATTTGACACCATATTATTAGGAAATACAACACAATCATTGAGTCTGACTAGTGGATTCACTACTCTGTCTTCTCAAGCTTGTTGGTTGCTCCATTTCTACATTGTCATCACTATAAGTTGACTGATAAAAAATATCTATTGGCAAGTGCAAGTATGCAGTGTTAACATCTGAATTCCATCCACATCCTTGTTTTTTTATTAACAATCACATTCCTGCGTACTACAATCTTCTTTTTGCTAGAATTGCATAATCTATATAAACCACTTGAATCACATCTTATCAATATCATTTGCTCACCTTTGTTGTTCAACTTCTTTCTATTCTCATATGGTATATGTCTATAAAACAAGGAGCCAAATTCCTTTAAATGACTGACAAATGGTGTAGCTCCAATCCATACTTCTTCAAGTACTTTGTCAAGCCTTTTAGTGGGACAATTGTTCAACACAAATGTAGCATTGTTGACTGCTTCTCCCCATAAATATTGTGGCATATTCTTGCTCCTAATCATGTTTCTTACCATTTTAAGAATAGTTTTATTCCTCATTTTAGCTAACCCATTGTGCTGAGCAGTATATGGTGAGTAACTTCATGTTGAATTCATATCTCAACACAAAAATCTCCAAATTCTCTCGATGTGTTCTCTCATCCACCATCAGTTCTTAGAATTTTTAGCTATTTCTCACATTGTTTTTCAACTACTGCTTTAAACTTTTTAAAGACTGAAAACACCTAAATTTTAAACTTGATTGAGAAAGTCCACATTTTTCTACTAAATTCATCAACAAAAAATACAAAGTACCTATTTCCCTCAATTGTAGGAACTTCAAATGGCCCACACACAATAGTTTGTACAACTTCAAGCCGGCTTTTTTTTATCTCATAAGAATATAAGAGCAAACAGAATTCTTATAAAGCTTGCTCAACATGAAATCTTCACAATTCTTCATTGAGGTTTAGACTTCATCATACAAAGATCCTTGACATTTAAATGACCAAACCTCATATGTCATATCCAAGCTCCATCTAACATTACTTCAATATAATAACACTAAAATTCAGCTGCACTGATCTACACTTGAATTGTTCTATTCTTTGATAAAAGTGCTCTTATATTTTTTGTTTGATTTGTGTTAAAGATATCCATGTAATCATTCTGCATATGCATTGTAAAACCTTTCTCCAATAATTGGCCAATACTTAGTAAATTTATCTTCATGTTTGGTACATAGTACATACGACACTTCAGAGATCAATGCACTCATGCCATTCACTACAAGAAAAAGTATTATTACCTACGGTAGATTTTATCTTTACCCACGGCAAGTCCGTAGGTAACCTAAAATTACCCACGGATTACCCACGAACACGGGTCTGTAGCTATTTTGCTCGTAGGTAAATATTTACCCACGGATAATCAGTAGGATATGGTTAATTAAGGAATGTCCGTGGGTAATTTACCCATAGAGTTTCTGTGGATAAATTACCCGTAGATTTTTCGTGGGTAAAATACCCACAGATTTTCCGTGGGTAAAATACCCACAGATTTTTCGTGGGTAAATTACCCACAGATTTTCCGTGGGTAATATGAGTAACTGATTTTCCATTAGGACTACCCATAGTTGTTCCTGTGCCCGTGCCAGTTTCGGTGCCTGGAGTTGAACCTGGTGAACCGGTGGTTGGTGTTGTTCCAGCATTTTTGCAAGAGAGCCAAGATAAATATATCAACATAGATCTTAAAGTGATATAAGATGCATAATAATCAACATATTTCATTGTTTTCCGGTTCCTAGAGATTGCTCCAGCTAAAATTCAAATTTGGGTTTTTCCGAATGATTTACCTTCAACTAGACTTTATTAACCACTTGAGGCCAATCAAGTGATTATGCACTTCATTATTATAAATTTCACTTGGTTATAAACCTTGGAAATAATTGTCTAACATTGAAAGCATGCTAGTTCTTATTTCAACAAAAAAAAGGATGACATGGATGGTAAACATAACTTATTTGCAAGGATGTAGTTCAGGAATCTGATTTATGAAGGTGAATGCATGAACCCAAAAAAGGGCTTTTGGCTAATGTGAAAAGTAAACTAGTTCCAGAGCTACATTTGACAATAGTATTAAAATATATTTAAGAAAACCAAGTTTATAGCAATGCATTTTTAGAGTATACTAGTTGAAAAGTGAGATGAAGCAAATAAATAGACCATCATGGTAAAACTAATCAATGCCTCCAATCACCCTAACAAAAACTTCAAGAATAGAAAAACTGGGTGAAATCCCCGTTACATCTATCTAAAAAATGCTTATGAGAAATAGTAATTTTCTACAACATTCCCATTTCACACTCAACAAACACAATTCATTGAATTACAAAATAACTCACTCAATACATTGGATGCATAAAAAATAAAAGAACATTAACATAAAATTTTAGAAAAAATTCATTATTGAGAAACATACCCGGGACTTGAAGGGTAAACACATCTAGATGATGTAGCTGTAGAAAAAAAAATTAAAAAAATAAAAGTGTATCAGTAAGAGTGAAAAGATCCTACAAAAATGGGTGGTGGCTATAGCATATGGGGAAGAGAATAGTTACTAGGTGGTGTTTGAGAAGGTGTTGCAGCTCCAGCAAAATCACAACTTCCTTGAACATTACCCTTTCTTTGGTAATAGCTATTAACAGCATAGTTACAGTGATCTTTCACAGTGTTTGGTTGAAAACAAGGTCCATTTTGAAGAATAGGTGTACAATCAGCTCCAATTCCACAAACATAATCTATTGCCTTATGAAGGATTTGATCACCCACACCATCTTTGCATACACAGTAAAGACCACCTATTTCAGAAACAATTTTTTTTGGGTCAAAAATAGTAACACATTTAACAAAAAAATCTCACCTTTTTCTTAGAATAATATTAATCGGAAGCATGCAAATGTAATCTTCACTATTTTTGTGTTTTCTGAAAGAAAAAGAAAGAGGGGCTAATTTTGTTTTTTGGTTTATGCAGAACAGAACAAAAAACCAGAATTAAAACAACAAAATCTTTGATATAAAAAACTCAGAATTAAAACAACAACAAATATTTCAACTGATCATATGAACCAACATCAGGGAAAATATATAACTATAAGGATGAGTTATCAGAGTTAAAAAAAATAAAATTGAAACTTGAAACACAAACAAAAAAAATAGTCTTTTTGTTCTTACTTGAATGACCAGAAAGTGCAAAATTGAGGCCGAGACTGAATGCTATGATGGTTTGGCCTTGTCTCGGTGAATATAATTGTTCGACCTCCACTGAACCAGAAGCATGTACCCAAACAATGAAGATTTAAATTCAACAGACTCTAACAGATATCTTATGTGAATACAATCGGAAATTGAATCATGAAAATTACCTGCTGTAACATCGAATAATGTCTGGGATAAGCTGGGACCTAGCAGATTCGGTACAAGGAAGAATAATATGCCTAACACTGGTACTAGCCTTCATTTTTGTATTTCCAACAAGGTCAGCAGTTTTCTTATCTAGCTTAAGAAATCTTGCAGCAATCTGGAAAAAGTGTAAGTAAGATAATATCAAAAGACCTCAAATATAACATTCAATCAGCATAAAGAAGAAATCGGCACATAGAAAAATACATTCTTAAACCAGTCTGGCAAAGTAGCACTGAAAAGTAGTGTTTGAACTTTTTCAACATTTTTTACCTTACCTGCAAAGATAAAATAAAAGGCCACTGTAATGCTGAAAAAGTCTTATCATCCAACAAACTGAACAAAATACCTTTGGTAATCTCAGAGAAATGTGAAGAAACATTTGAAACATTCTTAGGTTTTGACAAAATTTAGTCTTATCGAGTTGCAATTTAACTAGAACTGACGGATAACAAAATCAACAATGAGTTGAATCCTAAATTGCTTCAAATTTTGATAATGGCCCATGCATTGAGAACAAATAATAAATAGATAAAAAAAACACACACCAAGAATCTGTTCAACATCTTCAACAAAACCCATCCTCAGCATCTCATCTGCTTCATCGAGGACACGAAACTTTAATTGGCTCAGGTCAATATTTCCCCGCATTATATTATCCTGCATCAGTGAAATAAAAAAAAACAAATATTATCTTAGACACACAATCTTTGTTCCAATTTATCCTTGCAAGAATTGATATTCAAATCAAGAACAAAAAAACAGCTAGATATAATCAATCAGTATTAGAATAATTACCTTTATGCAGCCCAGTGTGCCAATAACAATATCCACACCTCTCTTAAGCTCTTGAACTTGATATGAACTTCCTCCAATTAAACAACAAGAAGTCAATCCCATTGCGCCACCATAAACTTCAAAATCAGCATTCACCTCAGAACACACACACACATAAGGAAAAGAATAACATCCAGCAAAACAAAATTGAAAATAGTGCCTGTACCTACCTGACTGGCCAATTCCCTAGTAGGTAAAAGCACAAGAACACTTGGAGGCCTTCCATATCCAGTCTTCCTTGATGCTCTTGCCGGGCCATTCGCTACAGATTCTACTATTGGCAATTCAAAGGCAAGAGTTTTACCCTGTAGTTTCCCAATAGTAGACACAATTCATATCAAATAAAAGCACACAACTAATTATGCAGCCGCAAATAATCACATTCCTCTCAAGAAAGACCAAGGGCTTTTTTTGTTATATTTGAACTTATATACTACCATAAACATTTGTGAGAATGTTTGGGAGATCTTATGGAAATAGTTAATATTTAAAATTAGGGAAAGAAAAATTGTTAATAACTGTGACACTAATGACCATTTTAGAATCGTCCCAAGCGAGATTTGAACTTTGTCTTTGGTTACAAAGTTAAACTTTTTTCAATAATCTAACACCTCATCGACAAATGGAAATAGCTTATGACATGTCGATAAGTTGTTTTCAACTTACTTGCATAAGTTCTCCATGATAGTTTATTCACAAAGGTTATAAACTATATGAAAATAATTTGACTTTATTAAACACAATAGGCAAATAAATAGCATACCTATCAGACACTTGAGTAATCATTTCTGCAGCTTCCCCACCAACAGCTTTGGCGATATCATTAGGCTGAGGGGCAGATGCATGTTCAAATTTAACACCTGACTCTATCTCTATTTTCAATATATTTGACCTCCTTGGATCATAAAGCATAATAGAAACTCCAGTGTTACCTGAAAATAACAAACCAAACTGTGGTAGTCGTATAACCCAAATATACCAGAACCCCTAAGTAAACCAATAGCGGAATCTCATAGATACCTGCTCTTCCTGTGCGCCCGGAACGATGGATATAGGCTTCTACGTCCCTTGGAGGCTCACTTAACAAGCAAGATTACCAAAATAAAAAGTGAAATCGCAAACTGAAATGATTTGGAAGGAGAATAGAACTTACTTGCTACTGCAAATCATGAAGTGAAAAGAGAGAGATGAATTTAGGGTAGCTCAAAATTGACTTTAGGGTTTTTGGTGATTAGGGTTCGTTAAAGATAGTAGAGAGAAAAGGGTTTGAGAAATGCAAAGAAAAAGAAAAGGTTTCACAGTGTTTGTCGAAGGCGAGGTGTAGTTGCATTTTAAAGGTACAAGACCATGTTCCATCAATAGCACCTAACCTATGCCGATTTTAGCGGATTGTGCTCCACCCCGGTGAACTCATGCGGTTCTGACGTGCCCCGAGGCCAGAGGTGAATCCATTCACGGTCCGTAGGACCAACACCATTCGAAGGTGGGCGGCCCGCCCCGCGTAGAACAGTCAAGGCACCTATTTTGGTGCTTGCTTCCCCTGCACCTAGAGGATCTAACACTGATGGTGACTATAGATATGAAAGTTACTTAGATGCTGGCTATAAAAGCTACTCAATCTGTTACTTGGGACTAAAACCCTGCTCCTGCCTTTCTTTGCTTCTAATGATAGAAAGGAAGGGAGGGAAGGATGCGCGCTTAGGTTTAGTGTAAGTGGTTATGTGATTAGGTTTCTTTTACATTTTATCAATTTTAAAAAATTGAATAATTTTTAAAAAAATTAAATATTAACTTTATCCACAGATATTACCCACGGAAGACCCGTGGAAACATAAAATACGAAAATATTTTGAAAACGTAAGTTGAGTTAACTTTTTTTTAACATTACCCACGGATTATTTTTAACATTACCGACGGACTAACCGTGGAATCGTCTTAAAAAAATATTTTTATTCAATAACAAAGTTACTCACGGTTTTTCCGTAGGTAATTAATAATTTACCTACGGACTAATTTCCGTAGGTATAAAAATATTTTCTTGTAGGGATTTTTCCTAGTTATTACCACATTCCTTACACCTTTCGTTGGAATGGTCATGTTGTCAGCAAATCTAACTTGACTCTTCTTACTATCATCATAGATAATGGTTTGGTTGATTTTGTAGCCTAAGTCATGACCTTCTATAAGATTGTCATCAACTCTTATAAGCTTGTACCAATAAACTAACTAACACGATTATCTAACTAACTTTATCAGCAACCAATCTTTAACTAACTAACAACCTGTATGCAATTTTGGATTTTAATGTAGCAAATGATTCTACATTTATCACAACCATCACCTTTCAGTTGTTAAATAAATTTAACATCTTAAGGTTTAAGTGTATCAATTATTTCTTAAAACCTATAGATTTTTATGTTTAAAATTGTGGACATCACGACTGAATGAAGTCTGTATCACATGTGTTCTTTTGAATGGAGAAAGATGATGTCACAAGGAATGGTCAATGAAAGATAATGTTGAAACAAAGGACATCATAATTGTAGAAGACGTTACATTACCCAAACACAAGATATATTGTCGCCTGATATTTGACATTATTACACATTCAAGAATTCTAATCAATCAAATATGACATTATTACACATTCATCTACTCGTCTAAAATTGTTCATTTCAAACAATTATGAATAACTCATTGCAAATTGTATTCATTTTTATGTCGATGATATTTAAAAAATATATTAATTTTAACTAATTATTTAATTGTACGTTCAATTATACAATTGTGTATCAATTGTACGTTCCTACGGCTTCTTTAGCGATTAATTTCTAAAAAATGTGAAAAAATTATATTTTGGGCATTATAACTGTTCTCATTTTTATTATAGAATAAAAAATTACAGTTTGTGTATTTTAAGTGTTCTCATTTTTACTATCTCGTGCACCGTGTTTTTGATTAATTATATAATTAATATATTATGATTATTCTTATTTTTATTTAGAAGATATAAAAAATAAATAAACTTTAACTAATTGGTTAATGACAAATCTTAATCCCATGTATAAATTATACGTTCCAACAACTTCTTTAATGACTTATTTCCAAAAAAACTAACACGAAAAAATTAAAGTGAGAAAAATTATAGTTAATGTATTATAATTGTCTTGTTTTTTTATGTTGATGATATTAAAAAAACAATTAATCCTCGTACGATTTATATAATAAATTATAATTAGTGTATATTATATTATGATTATTCTTATTTTTATTTAGAAGATATAAAAAGTATTAATTTTAACTAATTGATAAATAAAATAACATTGTAGTATTTTAGAACAATATGTTTCATTACAAATATTAACATTGTAGTATTTGCTTTCTAATAAATGACCATTTTAGTATACGTTTATAATCTCAGATTAAGGCTATATTCCAAATTTGTGGTTGATTTTTGATATATATATATATATAATGTAATTGTTTAAACTACGTGGACCATTGAAAAAAAGTATACAAATTTATATACTTTTTATTATGTTATATCGATTGTTAAATATAATCTTTTTCTTCTAAATAATTGTATGAGATATTTTCAAAATTTTATTATTAACAATTATACCATTGAAACTAAAATGAAATTATTCCTATTTAGATTATTGTTAATCAAATTTTTTATTTTAATTAATAAATTCTTTTATTTTTGAATCTAGTAAAGACATAATTACCATCAACAAAGATTGAGTCTAGCGACTCAAGCTAGATTTTTACAATAAAGTGAACATGAGTTATAATTCTCACTAGAGAAACTACTTTTAGTGTTTGACTCATCTCAAATAGGATTATCTCCCATTAGTGGAACCCATGGGAAAACTAAAAAAAATGTAATTACTAACAATGAATTGGTACAAGTGGTAAGGGACTTCAGCCCCTTAAGTAATTGGTCAAGGAGTTCGATCTCCCACTCTAGCGTATCAAGAAAATTTGATTGGAAGAGGAGAATCCACCTTGTCTGTCCACATAGTTCTTATAGAGATCAATCACCGTTAAATACCGGTGAAAACTTTGTACCTATAACATGCTAAAAAAAATAGACATATGATAGAGTTCAGTCATCATTTAGATATTTTTGTATAACTTTTTTTTTTAATTTAATGAAAAATTTGAATTTGAATTTTTTTCTTCATAGAATTAATTTTACTTGCGTTTAAAATTTATTTTAGGGAAGAATCCACCTTATAAAAATTAATGTTTCTTGACGGATTAATTTTTTTTTTTAAATTGATTTGCTTAATAGACCTTTTATAATTTTTGGATTTGATTGGGTACGCATTTTTATTGTGTAAATTTGATCTTAAAATTATTACTATTATTATTATTATATTGACAACATATTATAAAAAATGTATATGTTTTCATATTATTTTTTAATTTAATTTAAAAAGTATTATTTGTGTTATTATTTTTTTACTAGTATTTATTATTTTAATCTATTTTGTTGTATTCATGGACAAAACTTTTATACACAAATATTATATTATCTTTCAATAAATTTTTATAACTATTTGTTTTTTGATTAAAATATTATCATAATTTTTATTTTATTATAGACATGCAACTATAATTTTTCTATTTAAATATTAATTTTAATTTATCATGATTATAAATTATATATTTTAAATATATCAAAAAATAATTTGGTAACTTTTATATGATGTTTTTGAAAATATTCATCATTTTGTTTGATTTTTAAGCTGACATTATAAGAATTTTACTATTTAAGTCCAAATTAAGTTAATAGAAAAAGTTGCAATTTAAAAACTCATTTAATGTCTTATTATCTAAATTTTGAAATTTTAGTCTATTAATTTTAAATTTGATTGTTGAAATTGAGTTTAAGTTAAAAAAAAATGAATATGGTATTGAAAATTGTAACCCATTTTTGAGTTTAAAATTGTAGACATTACCACTAAATGAAGTTTGAAACAAAGGATATCACCAATGTAAAAGACATTACATTACCCAATAATTAATTAAAAATAAATAACCAATAATCAAGTAAGGAGTTTAAAAAATTTGATGACTTGTCTCTCTAACACTCCTCCAATGAATTTACTTGTCTGATTGTTGAATCATATATATTCAAAAGAAGGCATGTGTTTCCTTCAAGGGGATTTATTGGCCTCTTGTCCCTATACACTACCATGCTTGATTATATTAAAAGATTATTGGTGCTGTTGGGGTCAGTGAAGCTACGAAGGTGATTAATATCTTCCATGAAATTAATAGAGTAATGGATGTGTTAGCAAAAATTGAGATTAATACCATCTTCAATCCTAATTAAGCCGATACTCTTGTTGTAAGAGGCAATTAGCCTTATCTTTTTACTATGCTTCTCCTTTTTGTCATAATTTTTTTTATGAAATTAATATATTCAGTTATACCAATAATTATATAATAGCTTGAATATCTTCTTGGTCTTTTAATTTATTTTTAAATTTCAGATTTGTCTCTTAACTTAAAAAAACAATCAAGTTGATCTCTTAATGTTTATGTGTTAATTCAAATTGGTTGTTTTTGTCATATCTTTAATATAAGTCAAATTAACATCTTACATTAGTCTCACATGTTATATAAGTGTTAATATAATTTTATTTTTAGGTCTTATTTAAAATGATTAAATGATCAAATTGAACGTGAATTAAAAAGTTAAGAGGCCAAATTGAACATTTTCATTCATCAAACTCAATACAATAAAATGTGCATTGTCATTTTCTTCTTACATCAACACATAAAACAATAATATCATCTTAGATTCAACTAAAACAAACATTACATCAACACATAATACATTAATGTCATTAAAAGAACTAAACTATAAATCTTTCAAATTTTTCATCAATTTCATGCTGCTTTTAATCCCATTTCAAGTGTAACAATGTTGTAATTTTGACTAAATATATGGTGATTTTGTCCAATCATCAAACCCATTGATTAGGATGACTAAAATAGTTTGAACATTCAATAATTATACTATTTGGGAGTGTAAAATGCCCACATCCAAAAATTATATTCTCACTAGCAATTTTCAACCAAATTTTTAGTTGTAGTGTGCAACTACAACTCCATGGAATCCCAACCTCCGGCCACCGTTAGGAATCCCACTGAACCCTCACAATCTCAACCACAACAACAACAACAACAACAACAGCCATCCTCTCTCCCTCCATCTTCCTCATCAACTCCTCCCATCTCAGCACCACCCCATCCTTCCCCAATCCCAATCCCAATCCCAATCCCAAACCCAAACCCAAACCCTAACCCAATCCAAAATCCAAACCTCAAATCCTCCACTTCAGTTCCTCCTCAACCTCGTCCTCCTCCTTCATTCACCAGAAACCCACCGCCGACACAGTCTCATTTCTCACACTTCTCGTCGATCCCGTCTTCCGCTACTCCCTCACCGCCGTCATCTTTTCCGTCTGCTCCTTCGTCGTCGATTTCCTCGGCTTCCGCGCCCAGGGGTGGCATGGCAATTGGTGTACCCGCGCACCACCAGAACCCTTCCCCTCCGTTTTCTTCTTCATTTAGTCAGCACTTTGGTGGATTGGGTCGATCCGATTCTACTTCCAATTCCAACACTTCTCAGGTAGGGTTTGATACAATGTGATTATTTCTTAATGATTATTTTTGTTGTTGAAGATTTCTGAATGAATGTTACTGTTTATGCTTTTTTCACTAGTTGTTTGTAACCTTTAGGTGAGAGCGCCTATGCAAGGAATGGGAATGTTAGGATCTTTGGGTTCGAGTTCTCAAATGAGGCCAAGTGGAATGCCTTCACATACACAGAGACCTGCTCAATCGTCTCTTAGACCGCCACCTTCTGCCCAAAATAATCAACCGGCTGGTTCACAACAAGTTAGTATTTTTGGGTGAAACTGAATGCTACTTATGAAGTTATGAGTATGGTTTTGTGCTTTTCACTTGTGGTTGTGGAGTTTTTCTTTTGTATGTGTGTAAATACATTGAGCCTTTGTTGTTTCAATTGCTACATGATTTAGGGCCGGTTTTAATTGACTTATTTGAGTTTTTCTATTGACATAATGTTAGGATATAAAATAAGGATATTGGAGTAGTTAAGAGTTAGTAAGTTGATGAGTTAGTTATATGGTTGTTATTTTGGTTATTCTTGGATAGTCTTTAAATAGCCCTCAATTGGTAGAAGGGGAAGAGGGCTTTGAATAGTTAACTTGTAAACTAGAGAGTACTCTAGTGTGAAAGGAGAGTGCTCCTTTGGGGTAGCCTTGAGTACAAGGTTATCATCTTCATTGTTAAGCTCTTGTATCTTCTCTTTCAACCTCCCTACATGAATAAGAAATCATCTTTTCTTTACCATCTTTATTCATTGGAATCTGTTTTTATACCATTATTCTAGGAATTCTTTATTGCATAAAGAAAGGATGCCAACACATAAAAACTTGTGAGATTCTTTGGATTGACTATTTGAGTTTATCTACTGACATAAACACTTGTAAGATTGTTTGAGAGAATGAGCTTACGAAAACAACTTATGACATGTCTGAAAGCTGTTTTCAGCTTATTTACATAACCTTTCAGGATAATTTATGAAAACAGATTATAGTTTATACTTTATATGAAAACAATGTGATTTTATTTTATTATAGTTTATATTTTATATGAAAACAATGTGTTTATACTTTACATAAGCACTTATGCTATAAGTGCTTAATGAAGTTATTTATCCAAACACGACCTTAAGAGGTTTTTTCACTTTTATGTGCTATGCTGTGTAACTGCTTCTGCTTTGTATACAACACTTTTTTTTGGGGAAAATGTTTGTGATTTTCTAGTTTGTTATATTTTCTTCAGAGCTTCCAAGGGCATGGAATTATGAGACCATCATCTGTGGGATCACCTGCAAATCCATCTCCAAGTGTATCACAAAGTATGCAGACGATTAATCAGCCATGGTTGTCATCTGGGCCGCCAGGAAAGCCTCCTTTGCCATCCCAGGCCTATAGGCAGCAATTGAACCCACAATCCTTGCAGCAAAGGACTCACGTTTCTCAGCAGCAGCAATCCGTGCCAACAGCTTCACAGCAGCAGCAACCCGTGCCAACAGCTTCACAGCAGCAGCAACCTTCGCCTTCTAATCAATCGCAGGAGCATTTTGGACAACAAGTTCCGTCTTCAAGGGCTCTACATGTGCCTCACCAGCCACAGGTTACGAGGCTACAGGGGCCAGGAAATCAGAAACCTTCATCTCTTGTGGCTGCACAATCTAGTGCTGTTCAACCAGTGAGCCAAAGTAGATTACCAATTGCAGATACAGAGGAATCGGGTAAGAGTGTTCTCAGCAAAAGAAGCATCCATGAGCTAGTCAATCAGGTGCGCTACATAACTTGTGTTCTATAGTAGTTTTTCTAGGTTCATTGTTCATAATCTAATTACCAGCACATGTTGTTATATGAACATATGCGGAATTTTAATGACCAGCATGCCGAAGATCTGCTTCTGTAACTTCCTAATTTTATCCACATTGACAATGAGTTAATTTAAAACACAGAGAGATTGCAATGATCATTTTTATTAGTTCCAGTTGTATGTTTGGATTGACAGAATGAGGTGGAATGGGGTGGGATGAAATGAAGCGAGATCATAGTAGGTCCATTGTTTGGATTGTTTAAAATAGGTTGAAATGATATGGAGCATGAAGAAATGCATTCCATCTTGTTGTATACAATAATCCACTTCCCCCCCAATCAAGTAGTTTAAAGTTTAAACCACTATGGAATATGGATAACCTTATTATTGAATGATAACTATATGTTAGAATATTAGAAAATATCGTATAATATCTTTTATATTATATTAGAGTATCTTGAGTTATTTTCTAGGATCAATTTATAATCATAAAGGTATCTTAGAATATCTCTAATTATTATTATGATTTGTTCCTGATTTATGATTGAGTCTATGTTTCTCTATAAATAGAGATTATTATTGAGTCTTTTGTAATCAACTCAGCATTAAGCTATTATCAATAATATTGAAACCATTATTATTTTCTCTCCTCCTTTTCTCTAAAATCTCATAACTTCAACATAGTATCTAGAGCCTATTTCGATCCTTTTTGAACGATCCCGCCTCCATTCCGCTGTCGAGTTCCCAATAGTTTGGGAATATAATCATAGTTTCTCTTTTACAACGTGATCATTCCTTTTTCAAACCACTGTCGTGACCCATTTCGACACCAGTTTCACTCGTTTTCCTCAGTTTGCTACTGCCGCCGTCACTGTTTCCGGTAGCTTTTCCGGAAAACGAACACTCCATCAGCTTCGCCTCGTCCAGATCGGCACGCGACCTCTTTGAACTTGCCTTGGCCTCCTGGATTTGAATTTGTATTCGTATTACACCTGCTAGCTTCAAGATCCATAGCTCAATTGGTTAGAGCGTCGTGGCTATTAACCACAAGGTTGGAGGTTCAACCTTTTTGGTTCAGTTGGTTAGAGCGTTGTGGCTATTAACCACAAGGTTGGAGGTTCAACCCTTTTGGTTCAGTTGGTTAGAACGTTGTGGCTATTAACCCCATTGGTTGTGGAAAGCTTTACAGAACCCTAACCAAGAGTTCTTGCTACTGTTTGCCATCGCTGTTGGAAAAGTTTTACCGCAAGTTAAAAAACAAAAAAAAAAGGGCGAGCATGAGTTTGAATAACTACCAGCAGCCAGATAACCGTGCAACTTTTGACTATTTTGTTTGTAATGCTGCAAAGAGTTGGCACAGTTCATTTCGTTATACGCAGTCAGGAGATTTCCATAGTTGGTCAACATCATGTGACTCTGTTGGTCCTGCTCATGATGTGCCTGTTGGTCCTGCAGATTCATTTGAACTGAAATCTCCTTCTAGGAAAACCCTGAAGTTGGTATCAGGATCATGTTATTTGTCTCATCCTGATAAAGAAGAAACTTGTGGAGAAGATGCTCATTTTAAATGTTCTGAGGAACAAGCAATAGGGGTGGCAGATGGTGTTGGTGGCTGGGCAGATCTTGATGTTGATTCTGGATATTATTCTCGTGAGCTCATGTCCCATTCAGTGGATGCTATTCAGGAGGAGCCCAAAGGTTCAGTTGACCCAGCTAGGGTGCTGAAAAAAGCACACTCAAGTACAAAAGCTAAGGGGTCATCTACAGCATGCATCATTGCTCTTACTGATCAGGGGTGCAATTTACCTCTGGATTGTGGGAATGGGAAATATGATGGTAGTTCTTTTGACATGAATCTGGAAAGTCACTCTGACAGTTTACATGATGCATACAAGGAACCTGCTAACATAGCAGAGCAGAAGGGTTATTCTGTCGACACAAATATTCCCTCTGGAAAACGTAATGTGCTGCGAAATCTTCCTCAGAACTGTGAGCTGATGAACTTGGTTAAAGTGGCTAGAAGTTCCTGGCTTCGAAACTGTGAATTTCTTCATGACTGTGTCATAAGCTTTTTGTGTGTATTTTCACCTGACCGCTTTGGAGATTATGTATCTGATCAGGTTGTTGCTCCAGTGCGGGAAACCTGTGCACAGGCATTAGGTGATGCATTCAAGTATATGCATGCTGCACTAGTGAATGAAACACTGAACATATTATTGAAAATGCAGTGTAGTCCAGAATGGGAGATTCGTCATGGCAGTCTTCTGGGTATTAAATATTTGGTTGCTGTACGGCAGGAGATGCTTTCCAATTTGCTTGGACGTGTTCTTCCTGCATGTAAATCTGGGTTGGAGGATCCAGATGATGATGTCCGAGCAGTTGCTGCTGATGCTTTAATACCAGCTGCAGCTGCAATTGTTGCTTTGCAGGGTCAAACACTGCATTCAATTGTGATGCTGTTGTGGGATATATTGCTTGATTTGGATGATTTAAGTCCGTCCACTAGCAGTGTAATGAATCTGCTTGCAGAAATCTATTCTCATGAAGAGATGGTCCCGAAGATGTGTAAAGTTTTTAAATTGGAAGACGAGGAAATAGAAAATGGAGCTGGTGGTTGTGGTGATGTTGAAGAAAATCCTTTTGTCCTTTCAACTTTGGCACCGCGTTTGTGGATTTGGATATCAATTTATGTATGGGCAAGGGCCTCCGGCCATGATTCCTCCACAAGCAGGATTTGGATATCAGCAGCAGCTTGTTCCTGGAATGAGACCTGGTGGTGGTCCGATGCCAAGTTTCTTTGTTCCAATGGTTCAGCAGGGCCAACAAGGCCAGCGCCCAGGTTGGCGCCGCAGAGCTGGTCCTGGTCAACAACCCCAGCAGCAAGGGCTAATGATGCAGCAGCAGATGATTCCAAGGCAACGCATTTATCACTATCCTCCTGGCCGCAACATGCAAGATGTCCCTCTTCAAAGAGTTGCTGGAGGAATGATGTCAGTCCCATATGACATGGGTGGTCTTCCAATCCGTGATGCTGCAGGCCAACCAATGCCCATTCATGCTTTGGCTACAACACTCGCAAATGCACCCTCTGAACAGCAGAGGACTATGCTTGGGGAGGCTTTGTATCCGCTTGTAGATCAGCTGAAACATGATGCAGCAGCTAAGGTTACTGGCATGCTTTTGGGTTTTCTTTTTACTTTCTTGGTGCACGATTATTCTCTCTTCGACGGTTTCAGATCTGCCCTTACTCTCCAATTTTGATCAACGAAAATATGTGCTTTTGTTCAAACAGCCGTTATCTCTCGTGTTTTGGACGCATTTTCTTATTTCGTTGATCGATCATGGCTTCGTTTCGTTAGAGTTGCGCTGCTTCTTCTTCAGTGTTTGTCATGCAATTTAGTTATTACTAAGAGATTATAATAGTGGCTTATATTCCCACCGACAATCATTCTGGTGGTGTCTCTTTTTCCACATATGAATCATCTTAGTGATGACTTCTTCTGTTGGTGGTTATTCTAACGGTGTCTTTTATTTTCATGACTCGCTTTATCTTGGCAATTTGTCCCAGATGCACTGGCATTGCCTTTCTCTCCTTGAAGCACGCCTCTCTTTCCTTGAAGCAAATTCAAGTTTAAATATTTTAAGTCTCCGATATTATTGGTTTAGAGCTTCCAAATGCAGTTTTTTAGAAGAACGGAGCTTGCTTTGTTTGATTGCTTGCCATGAATTTCTCTCATGCTGATGATCATTCCAGCTATCTGGCTAGACAATATTTATAGCAATTTTCTCCGACTTCACCTGCATCCTTGAGTTGTCTTTCCATCCTTTTTTATTATTTTGCGGAGTAAAACATTGTTTTCTTGTAGCAAGCTAAAGCTTTGTAAGCTTTAGCTTGAGGGGGAGTGTTAGAATATTAGAAAATATCTTATAATATCTTTTATATTATATTAGAGTATCTTGAGTTATTTTCTAGGATCAATTTATAATCATAAAGGTATCTTAGAATATCTCTAATTATTATTATGATTTGTTCCTGATTTAGGATTGAGTCTATGTTTCTCTATAAATAGAGATTATTATTGAGTCTTTTGTAATCAACTCAGCATTAAACTATTATCAATAATATTGTAACCCTTATTATTTTCTCTCCTCCTTTTCTCTAAAATCTCGTAACTTCAACACTATATTTCATTTTGCTCCTTTCCTCTCCATTCTGTTCCATCCCATTCTATTCCGTTTCACTATTTGTTAGATATCAAGAACACAGTTTAGTGACCTGTTAAAATTCAAAACAATTTTCAAGTTTCTTTCAAGGTCCATTCATGAATGTGTGATGCTCTAGGTTCACATTACACAAGAAAATAGATGATGGCTTATGAGCATTTGGAGTTACTATGAATGTAAGAGTTAGCTTTTATGCTCTAGGCTTTGTCCTAGCAGTTGTATCGGGACCATTTAGGCTGTGGCCTCGTAATTTTCTATTGATGTATAATTAGATCTATGGATGGGTGTAACTGCCGCTTTAGCTAGTAATTTTAATTTAGGGTTTATGAAGGTTCTATAGTGCACTTTGTAAATAACACAACTGGGTCAATTCGTCCTAAATAGTCCTTAAAATTCAGCAGTTGTTATAATTAGTCCTTATGTCAATCTGGGATCGAGTCATTAACAATGAACAAATTTTAACCATTGATTTATAGTTTTAATTTTTTACATTTGGGATTAATTCGTTTTTTAAAATCATATCATTTAATATTATTTAAGTTATTAAACTTGAAAAGGAAAAACACAATTTCGTAAGGTTTTGTCTTGTTTTTTTTCTTCTTAATTTGAATAATGCAGTTCTAAAAATAAAATAAAATGAATTAATGGTCTAGATTTAAAAAAGACAAAAAGTTGTTTTTTCTTTGTTAGGGAGTTAATCCAAGTTAACAAAAGGACATATTGTCACAATAGTTTGAGTTGAAGGACTAGTTGAGAAAGTCGTGATTAACAGTGCCGGTAACGGAAAGGGCTGAGCTGTTACAATATCCTATTTTTTTGACATTAGTTGTGTTGCTGTGTCCGTGTCATGTCAGGTGTCCGTGTTGGAGTATGTGCTTCATAAAACACATTTCAGAATTGATAATTTTACTTTGATTTTTGAGCTTGACAGTCCTATTTTCATGAAGTATGTTTGTTTTCGTCCTATGTTTACATTTCTGCTTTATTATCAGGTTGATCCGATGGAGAAGTTAGATCCTGAAGTTGCAGACATTCTTGGTGATATTGCAGAAAATTTCCTGGATTCTGTGAGTTTTTTCTTTTCGTTTTATTGTGTTATGGAATATAGAATGATGGGATTGTTCACATTTTTTGCAATTTTTCAAAATTTGTTGAATTTTTCTATTATTTTGTTTTGAATTTTTTCTCATGCTTACCTCCTTTATTATTTTGAAATGGGTTACTATTGCTAGAAAGTTTTTATTGTAGCATTTTTTAATTTCTTTTTGTTTTCAAACACCCCCATGCAAAATATTTTGTGTAGTGCAGAGGATACCTCGGTTTATAAAAAAATAATATAAATTAAGTAGAAACAAATATTTAATATACAAATATCTGAATTTAAAATTTAAAAGTTTCATTTGATTTTTTTTTCTCTTAAATTTTTTTTATTAGTTTAAACACTATCAACCTTTGAAATATATTAATTAATAGTTTGTTTTTCACCCGTGGTTGATAGTTTTAGCCCCAAGTAATTGGTGTTGGCTTGTTTTGTTGTTGCTAAACAATTTTCTTTTAATATTTGGTATGTATAGAAATGAACGAGTTCATAATCACTATTGTTCTTTTTTCAGATAATAATACTCTGATCTTTCTTTCTTCATCTTAGATTCTTTTCAATAATGGCTATTCTCTTATGCATCTTTTAAACAGATAATTAGGTCTGGATGCTCACTAGCCAAGCATCGGAAATCAACAACTTTGGAAGCCAAGGACGTACTTTTACATCTTGGTTAGTTAGTGATAAAATAGTCTGTGTTCTGATTTCATTGTCAGCACTTGTTACAGTTTATGTGTACATCTTTTTAGAGAAAAATTGGAATATGACCCTTCCTGGATTTGGTGGTGAAGAGATTAAAAACTACAGAAAACCGGTAAGAATTATCAATTTGTGTTGCATCTTCATGTTGTAGTTTATTAATTGGTTTATTTTCTTTTGAATTTCATATTCTTGGCTTGTACTGTGTGATGGTTTTGCAGGTTCCAAGTGATATTCACAAGGAGCGCCTAGTGGCTGTTAGTTTCTGCGTCCTTTCTTTGTTTTATTTAGTTATATTTCTATCTTTTAGGTCTGCCAGCATGAAGACAAATTGGTAGATTTCTTGTGCTACCCATGCTATGTCTATGTATTACTTCATCTGTCCCACAATATATGTCACTTTACTCAATGACACAAATTAAGAAATATAGTGAATTTTGTCAATTTATTTACTTTACCAAGGGTAATAAATATTTAGGGGTATAATAGGAAAAACAGTATTGATGTTTCATTAATAATACTGTAAAACAATATACTACCTCTGTCCCTATATATAAGCCCCTCTTGACAAAATCACGGAAATTAAGAAAGTTGATTGTAGTATTAAATTTGTTGGTAATTTAAGTTGTTTTACTAGTTTACCCTTGAAGAGAGAGAAATGATTTATGTTTTTAATCAGTATTATTACAGATTGCAGACAAAGATGTAACATAATTAGGGGTAGATAAGTAAAGAAATAATTAATGTAGTTGAAAAATTGAAAAGGGTCTTATAAAAAGGAACAAGGAAAAATCTCAAGAGGATCCTATATTTAGAGACAGGGGTAGTATAAAGTGAGACTTTTTTTGCTAGAATGATTTGTATTGTGGGACGGAGGAGTCATATGTAAACATTGTTTGGTAGGTATATAGGTTTATTTATTTTTTTATTATGGTTGAGGTGGTTATTATTATTATTCGTTTATCTTGGCTTGGCAATATTATTTGCAGATAAAGAAATCAATGGTAGCAACTGAGGCTGCACATACTAAGGGCACTGCTGGCCAGGCTTCTGGTAGTGCAAAGGGTGGTCAGGCAAAGACACCTTTCAATGTCATTGGCTCTCCCAACCTTAAAAGTTCATAAGATGCCTGGCTGTATCTGTGCTTTATACATAAATGGAGTTACTGCTTTGGCAAAGGTAAACGAAACTTACAATATATCATGTATTTCTGTTTGATTGTAAACATAAATTACATCTGTATCTATTATTTGTTGGTCCACATGAATTGCAGAATGAAATGCATTAAAGGTGGGGGTTTCATGCACACTGTCACATGGCACATAAACTGGCATGAAGTGTTGCCTCTATCTTTTTGATCTTGATTGACGTGTAATAATTTCAACTTCGATTAAATTCTGTCTAAGTGGAATCAATTCTGACAAGACACTTATATCTTCATGTCATGTTTTTGTAATGTTGCAACTATAGACTCGGACTTGTACTGCTTTTTATGCTAATTCTTGCCTTCATCCCCCAAATGAAACAGTTTTTTCTAATCAAATTTGTTTGACTAATCTGTTCCATGTTGGAGGGTTGTTAGGACATAATAATAGCTGTTCAATACTTTAAATTATTCAACTTCTCAGCATTTTTTTTCAAGGTTTTTTGTTTCCATATTTGTTCTTCGCATGTGCATTGGTGGTGATTTTGTGCCTGTCTGTTGTTCTTAGGACTATCTGGATTTTTCAGGCTGTTTCTGAGCATTCAATGTATCAGAACATGAGAAATAGTCAAAATTTTGAAGCTCTGCAGAAAACAAGATAAGGGGAAATGACATTCCAATGAAAAGGAAAAAAAAAAGCTTTGGCTTCTACGGCTTCAATTTTTTTGGAATTGATAATTGTATGAAAGTCACTGATAGAGCAGGCTGGGTCCTTTTGTAATTAACCTTCTAATTTATATTTCAATTTCTTTTACTGTAAATTAAGCATTCGAGTTTCAACATCTTCAACAGACCCTTAGCAATTTGTGTCGTACAGTTTCATGGAAACAGGTATTTCGTTGTGATGTTTAACATTGGGGCAAGGTTTTGACAAATTTTGCAGGGTATTTGTTCTTACTAATCAGGAATTTACATAAAGGCATTTTGTTGTGTTGGGTGACAATTTGATTCAATTATCGATTATACATTCAACCCATCTAATTATAAATCCATCCAATCCATCTAACTATAACTCTATCCATCTTTAGTCTCTCTATTTTGTTCAATTCACAAAGTTGATTATGTTATTTTAAAAGTCGATAGTTTTGCTCTTTCGTTTAACAATTGATCCTACAACCTTTGCTATCTTCACCCCAACGAGAATCCCGACACAGTTCTTGTCGCCCAACTTATGAGTGACACCAACTACTAAGTTCTTGTCGCCCAACTTATGAGTGACACCAACTACTACAATTGGAGCAAATTGATGAAGCACGCTCTCAAACTCTATTTTGTAAACAATCAATTCCAATAATAATAATATTGAGGTTATTAAGTATTTTTTATTTGTCATTACTCTAATATGACATCAGTTGGTATTTTCCTAAATTTTCTTCTTTCTTTCGAATCAAACTTTCCTAATTTTCTCTCAACCCTAAAACTTCCTTTCTCTTCTCAATTCATCTATGGCAGCAGAATTTGATTATGATCACAATTCCACCATTAATCTCTCTAGTGAAACAAAAGACGAAACACGCTATTTCTTCAAAAAACAAACTCGCTTTCATCAATGATAGTTTGCTGCAACTACCGTCAATGGATCCAGATTTCAAATTGTTGGATCGGTGCATTAACATGGTCCTTTCTTGGATCACCAGGACCTTTTCATCTCACATTGCTCAGAGCACATTTTGCTTTGACAATGCATGAGAACTTTGGTCCAATCTTGAAAATTGTTTCACGAAAGGTAATCACTTTGGCCCAATTCCTACTCCGAATTTCTACTTCTAATATCAATTCCCTTGAATATGCTATTTTTACTGTAAATTTAGGCAATTCTAATCCTCCAAAAGGCCAGAATAACCAATCCAAAGGCAGAGGTCGTGGAAAAGGGAAAACGTTATGTAGTTATTGCAACAAAACTAATCACATTGTTGAAAATTGCTATTTGAAACATGGATTTCCTCCAAGATACAAATCCAAGACTCAACTCACCAATGAATCTTCTGGTGATGGAAAGAAATCACATCTTGCAAATTCCTCTGTTAATGACTCATTCTCAAAGGAAGATTATCAATTCTTGGTCAATTTACTAACATCTTCAAAGGGGGTAGGTTCTACCTCATCCACTAGCAAGGATAATGAAACTGATCATAACCTTTATCTGGTTTCTAGTATTTCCAAGATAAGTAACAATTACGAACATCAAAACATATGATTATTTGACTCTGGTGCATCAGATCATGTGTGTCCTAGCATTAAGGTTTTTTCAACTATCAAACAAATTGCTCTTGTTTCCATTATTTTTCTTAACAGGAGTAATCTGTACGCACACTTTTTTGGCACAATTTCTTGCAATCCTTCTTTTTACCTTAAAGATGTTTTGTTTATTCCATAATATCATTTCAAGCTTATATCCATTTCAAAATTAACTCAAAATCTTAACTGCAAATTGGTTTTCTCACACAATTTATGTGAAATTCAGGATATGTATACCAAGAGGATGATTGGGAGTGTGGACCTAATTAATAATATCTACATCCTCAATACATCTCTTTTTGCTAGTGTTTTAGATTTTGATAGGGTTTATGCTTCTGTTAATACTACTCAATGTAATTTTTTTGACCTTTAGCAATATAGATTAGGTAATCTTTCTTATAATGTTTCGGACACCATGTGTAAATACTTTCCCTATATTTCTTTCAATAAAAATCTAGTTTGTAATTCCTGTCATATGGAGAAACAAAGTAGGCTTCTTTTCCCTAACAGTAACAATTTATCTTCATATGTTTTTCACCTTGTTCATATGGATATATTGGGGCCTATTAGTATTGTTTCTTTGGATAATTTTTCTTACTTTTTAACAATTGTTGATGACTTTACTAAACAACTTAGGTGTTTTAATAAAGTCCAAATATGAGACTCGAATGCATATTTAGAACTTTATTGCCTATGTTTCTAATCAATTTTCTACACATATCAAAACCATAAGAAGTGACAATGGGGTAGAGTTTCTTATGCCCTCATTTTATGCTTTTTTAGGCATTATACATAAAAAATCGTAAGTAGAAACCCCTGAATAAAACTCAGTGGTTGAAAGGAAACATCGACAAATATTAAATGTTACTAGAGCTCTCTAATTGCATTCTCATTTGTCTAAATGTTTTTGGTCTCATGCCTTAAATCATATTACTTTTTTAACTAATAGAACATGCACTCTTATTCTTACAAACAAAACTCCCTTTCAAATTTTGTATAAATCTCCCCCTATCTTTAATAATTTAAAGGTCTTTGGTTGTCTTGTTTTTGCTTCAACATTAACTAATGCTATAACTAAATTAGATCCCAGGCTAGAAAATGCATTTTCTTAGGATATAAACATGGGACAAAAGGGTACTTTCTTTTTTATTTGCATAATCGTGGTATTTTCATTTCTCGAAATGTTATTTTTTATTACTCAAATTTTCCTTACAATGTGAATCAAGCCACTATTTGCAATAGTGATTTTATCAATCACCCTAATCATTTGTTTCTTTTTGATGTACCTGCGGATGTTCATGTTACTAGTCATGCTCCTCATACCGAATTGAATTTTAATGATTCCTCTATAAATGATAATCATGTTGATAGTTCCTATGATACAGGGAACAATACTTTCCCTGATATTAGAACTCTTAGAAAGTCTATCAGATCAAGGAACCCCCTAACTACTTGAATGACTATCAATGCTATGCTACTATTAAAAATAATTATGATGTTTTATATTCTCTTTCAGTTGTGCTTTCTTACTCAAATATATCTTCAAATCATTTTAAATACAAGAATGCTATTACTAGTTATTTTGAACCATACCACTACAAACAGGTTGTCCAACATAATGTTTGGGTCAAGGATATGGATGATGAATTTCAAGCTCTAAAATAAAATAGTACATGGATCTTCACCACTTTACCTCATGGTAAAAAAACCATCAGATGCAAGTGGGTCTACAAAATCAAACACAATGCATATTCTTTAATAAAAAGGTATAAAACGCATTTAGTTGCAAAAGGATTTATCCTAATTGAAGGCATTGATTTCTTTGACACACATTTTTCTCCTATTGCAATATTAACTATAGTAAGATTACTACTTGCTATCGCTTCTTCTCAAAATTGGTTTTTGCATCAACTAGCATACACAATGCCTTTTTACACGTCGACTTAAATGAGGAGGTTTATATGAAATTGCCTCTTGGTATTTCATATAACAAACCTAATCAAGTTTTCAAACTTTTGAAATCTCTCTATGGATTAAAGCAATCCAACATAAAATGGTTTGAGAAAATTGTTGTCTCCGTTAATTTCAAAAGGATATATGCGGTCCACTTTTGATCATTCTTTATTCACCAAGAGATTGCATTCATCCTTCACTACAATTTTGATTCACGTTGATGATGTGATTATTGCAAGAAATGATTTTCGCATGAGCACTAATAACTCTTCATCATATGCATATTTTTCATTGTTTTTAGTCGTATTTATCTTTAATCTTTAGTTAATTTAAGGAGTTATTTGATATATTTTGTTGATTTTAGTTCTTGGATTTAATAAAATGTTCATGTTATTATTTCCTTGATTAATTAGAGATTTTTCGTAGTTTTGCATTGTTTCTTTGTTTTAGAGCATTGCTGAATTTTGTTGAGAAATCAACATGACCCATGTGGAGTATTTTAGCCATACCTGGAGTTGTAGATGTCAAATTGGAGTCAAACCAAGTGCAAATGAAAGCTAAGATCCCTAACTACAACTTTGATGAAGACTCCAGAACCAAATTCAGACTCAAAAGAGGAGAAAAATGCAATAAATCTCAAATAGCAGAAGTTGTGCGCCTGAAGCGCAAATTCTCGCGCCTGAGGCGCATTTCTACATCTCTGATTCTGTCTAGGCGTGCCTAGAGTGCAAATGCTGCGCCTGGAGCATGTGACACGCTACATAATGCATAAAAATGCATTTTTCTCTCTTTTTAGGTATCTTTTTAGTTTGGAAGTTTGCAGACTTGTGCCCTAGTAGAGAAACTTAGAGACGACTGTTTCTAACACAATTGAAGGAGTTTTATCAAGAATCATTCATGAATCTTTCTTGTAATTCTTCTTTAATCTCTATCTTTTGTGTCTCTGCCATGAGTAACTAAACCCTATTTGTTAGGGATGAGTGAAACAAGATAAAACCCTTATTTGTCTGATTTGATTTTTAGTTATATGAATGAGTTTATTGAATTATTTTTCTCATCTCTGTACTTAATGCTTTTTATTGCTTGATCAACTTTAAACTGTTTTACGATTCATATTTTGAAACGACAGTAAACTTTACGAATGCTTGAGATGAGAAATTCATGATATTGTAGTATAGGGATAGATGCAGGTCATGAAATCAATTGAATTATTTGTAGAGACAATAGTTTAATAAGAGAATTCTTGTACTGTAAAGCTTAATTCTAATCTTAAATCCACTAAGGAATTAGGGGTTACTTTGGAATTAAAGGTTTTGTCACTAAGACATTAGGGCAAAAATAATAAACAGAATTTGGCAATATTCAATAAAGGAATTTAATAACTAGGATCAAATTCGAAACAAAGATTGGATTCGAAGTGAAACTCATCCCTTACATTTTTCTTATTATTAAAGTTCAATTCTATTACTGTTGTTAGTTTCAAATATTATTTCAATCAATTCGGATATTTTTTGTTCAATTTTAGTAATTGAACACATTTTGGTAGTAAAACGCAATCTTTGAGTTCGACACTCAGTACTACCGTTTTAATTATTACTTGCAACGATTCAGTATACAGTATACTTGCTGGAAAAAAAAAAAGCTATCAAACACTTGAATTTCTCCAAACTTCATTCAGAATTAAGGATTTGGGAGACTTAAAGTACTTCCTCGAAATTGAAGTGGCCAAATCTAAACAAGGAATCCATATATGTCAAAGAAAAATTCACTATAGATTTATTGTCTGGCACCGGTTTGCTTGCAATCAAACCTGCCACCACTCTCATGATGAAAGAATCTAAACTCAGCAACAAAAGTGGTGCAAGATCAATCCATCTATTGACGACTAATCGACAAATTCATTTACCCAACAAACAAGGTATCAATTTATGTGTATAACAACTCAGTCAACATATGAATTCTCCTTTAAATATTCACTATGAGGTAACTATAAGAGTATTGAAATATCTCAAGTCTTCTTCTGCATTGGACATTTTTTTTGTCTGCAAATTATGTCCACTAACTCAATGGTTTTTCATAATCTGACTTGGCAACTTGTCCTAATACACGCAAATTAGTAAGCAGGATTTGGATATTTCTCGGGGACTCTTTAATCCCAAGGAAGTCAAAGAAGCAAACCATCATTTCTCGCAGTTCCTCAAAAGCCGAGTACAGGGCCATGGCCATTGCAGTATATGAAATACAGTGGCTGACTTACTTACTCACTAATCTTAAAGTTGATTTTGTCAATCTTGCTTTACTTTATTGTGATAGTCAGCCAACAAGGAATATATCGGCTAACTCCTCCTTCCATGAACGAACCAACACCCATCGAGCTTGATTGTCACTTGGTCATTGAAAAACTTCAACAAAAATTGTTCCATCTTCTTCCTGTCAAATCATCTTAGCAGATGGCTGACTTTTTTACTAAAACATTTCCAAACCCCTTCCATTCTTTTATTTCCATGCTGGCTTTAATTAACATATGTTTTCCAGTTTGTATGGGAGGGTATTAGATAATACTTAATCCCTTAATTTTAGCTTGTCTTTAGTCAAAATGGAGACTTATTAGGGACTTAATTGTTTTTTTTTGTTATCACAGTTAGTTAGATGGGTTTACCTACACCATCTATTTAATAAACAACAACAACATAATAATAATAATAATAATAATAATAATAATAATAATAATAATAATAATAATAATAATAATAATAATAATAATGTTGAGATTATTTAATATTTTTTCTTTGTCATTAAACACAAAAAGGATTAACAGTCATACATGATATGAATGTCTGCATTTACACGTAGAAAATAATTTTAAATTAAAATTAAATATATCAATTTTTTAAATATATTGTTCGAGGAAAAAACACTAAATAGAAAAAGCTTATATGCGTATATAGCCTAATATATCAATAAATGTATCATATCTCAGCTATTGTATTTTTTTTTTTTTTTGACAAATGATAATTGCTTGTAGCTTAGGAATTCTCGATATTTTTAAGTCTAAGTACACTTATGGGTGACAATTGTTGGTGTTATTTAAGTAAGTCTAGGAGTTGGAGTATGTAACTGTATATAGCTCTTGAATGATATATTGGATTAATTTTGAAAGACAAGTTGATCATTATAGTTTGTGATATCCGTTATCAACAAATACGGTAGGCTCAACCAAATATTAATCATGCTTTCAAGGTAAATTATAGCATGTAATACCATTTCTCATCTCTTTCTTTTTCTATTAATTAATTAATCAATTATTACTAATTGTTATAGTTAATTACTGTTAAATATTAATTATATGATAAATAGTATGTTTGACTTTGTTTTTTGAATGAATCCTAATTGGTCGGAATCTTTTATTATTCCTAATTAGAGGTGTTTGCCCTCATTTATTTAACTATTTATTTGTTGTCTAGTAATTAGACAACCTCTAACTGAAAACCTAAATAACTTGCCTCTTACACTTGCTCTTTTACCAACCATCTTTTTCAATTTTCATAAATAAAAATACATCAGTCTTGATCTATCTCTTAAGTAAATATGCTATAATTGTATTTGTGACTACTATTAACTTAACGAACTGAGAAAGTATCATAAAAATTATTGACACCCTTATAAATAAATGAAAAGAAATATAGTCAAAATATATTAGTGATATAACAATACGTAACAATATATTTTTTAAGTTTGTAAAAAGAACGGTATATTTTTCCATTATTCATTAATATGTCTTTAATATAAAAGAATATTTTTTTAAAATATATAATCAGACACTTTAAAGTATATATATATTTTTATTTAACTCTTATTTCAAACTTTCTCTTAAGATAAGATGATTGTTTTAGAAACATCTTAAGATAATTTTAAGATACATCTTTAGAAACATCTTAAAATCATCTTAAGATAAGATGATTTTGCAATTATTTTATTTAAAAATTATTAATTAAAATATAATTTTTTGGACAAATAATAATAAAATACTTTTTTTACTCAATTATATACTTAACTATAATAAAAATATATTTTCTTAAGTAAAATAAAAATATGCTTCAATATATCTTTTTATTATACATCGATTTTTTCTTTTCTTCTTACTTTTTTCCTCTATCTTTCTTTTATAAACCAAACAACAAGAGTTCTTTCCTTCTTTCTTCTTACAAATGTGATGTCTTTCAATAAGTTAGTGTGTGAGATGTGTTTTATTGCCTAAAATGATTAAATAAGAAGAGTTTAATTACACTTTCAATTGTGATTTGACATATTTTAATTGAAGTATCATACAATTATGATGTAGAATCATTTTGATGAATTAATTATTTATTTGTCATTAATAAAATTATAAAAATGAATAATTTCTAAAGAATAGAAATTATATATCTACTATATATAATTTTACGATAGAACCTATTAATATCGACCCCATCTATATCACCAAAAGTCAACATACACCACTTTCTACGTTGGAGTAGTGCTTTATAACTTTTCATCTTTTTTTTGTCATCACACCTATGTAAAGTTTGTACAACATTTGAAAACCACATAACGAAACAAAAACACAGCATTAAACAATTAAAGACATCATGACCAACTTCATATTCTAAAAACGTCAAGATATAAAGCTAGATTAAAATAGAAGAAAATGTCATTGTTTTTAGGATAACTAAACTATTAAAGTAACATGACAACATTGTTCGTATTCTTACACATAAACCCATTTAAAGTTATTTCTAAATTTATCTCTTACTACGTTAACTTTACTGTTAGTATTCTTATCCCACACCTATGAATTGTCAGGGTAATATATAAAAAATAGATTGCAAGCTAAATGCAAAGAAGATTTATCTACTCCCACAACAAAATAAAACACGCTAACATAACTTTTCTTTCTCCCTTATTTCACAAATGTAGAATGAAATTATGAAATAAATCTAAAATTGAAAAATAGAGAATTTGACCTAAAGTTGGCGGCGACAACAATAAACAATGTAAATAACATAAGGCACACAACAATATTGGTGACAATAATGACAACAACAAACAATGGCGATAACAATGAAAACACAGATAAACGGTGCAACAACAATTAACCACGAAAAACGCAGAAGAACCTCGACGAATGCGAAGACATAGGACTTCGGCGAGGAAGCTGATGAATGGAGAATAAGAAAAATGAAGCAGTATAAATGGAGAGAAAGGAACGAACGTGAGTGAAACAAAGAAAAAAGAGTTTTTTAGTGTTCTCGATCCATTGCAACCAGAACACGCTACGTTGTGATATATATATATATATTTTTTATTATCAATTTTTAAGTCAGTTATTGTTATAACCGCATTAAACAACTTTCACTTATTTATAAAATTGCAACTGCGTTATTTTTTTTAACTATTTATTTAAAAAACCAACTTAAACATGTACTAAGGCTCCGTTTGGTAAAATTAAGCTATAAGCTAGCTGTAAAGCTGACTGATAGCTGAAAAGCTAGATGAAAGCTGATAACTGATGACTTATAACTGAAAAGCTGATAACTGATGACTTATAACTGAAAAGCTAATTAATTGAAATTAAAGTGTTTGGTAAATTTAACCTTTAACAATATAAAATGACATAAAAGAACATGATTATTTAATTTAAAATAACAAAAAATGTGACATTTTTATTCAATCTACTGCCTATTATTTTAGTCGATCTATTTTTATTTTACTCAATCCATTTTTCTATTTTACTTTATTTTACAGAAGTAATAGCACCAAGAAGAAGATACTAAAGATAGTGAGTGAATAATAAATTAGTGGGACATTTATGTTTTATATATAAAAAATAATAAAAATAAATTAATGAGGCTATAAATGAAGAAAGTGTAAAAAAATATAAGATATAAGCTCAAACTCTACTTGAAATAGTATATCAGAATAACCTATAAGCTTGTAAGAAAAATTTGTTTACCAAACCCATCTCATTTAATCCAACAAACTTATAAGATAATTTAATAAGCTATAAACTAACTTATTAGCGTTACAATCAGTGCCTACACAACTTTCACATTTAAAAAAAATTACCACCACCTCATCTTTTTAACTCTTTATTTAAAAAACCGACTTAAATATGTTAACATAGGTAGTTGACAAATCACTCTACGCTCTCTATTAAAAACTATACTTTGTACCAGTGAATATAAAAGACTATTTTTTTTTAAATAATCAGACACTTTAAAATATATATATATATATATATATATATATATTTTGTATTTAATTCTTATTTCAAACTTTCTCTTATCTAAGTGGCCAAAAATAGCATCCCATATTAATGTCTTCTCTACAAACTTTGATTGTTTTAGCAATAATACAATTTTTTGGACAAATAATAAAAATATAATTAAATATATCTTTTACACATTTATTGTGTATATTATAGAAATGTTAAGATTAAAACTGTGTATATTATTGAGTTGAATGTGTATATTATTAAGATTAAGATAAATTTTCAATTATTTAATTTAAAATTTATTAATAAAAATATATTTTGTATGCATTAATTTTGTATATTATAGAGATAGAGAGAAATAAGCTTAAGATTGAGATAAGATTAAGACAAAGAGCCGATTTTGCATATTATTAAGATAAGATGATTTTGCAATTATTTTATTTAAAAATTATTAATTTAAAATATACATTTTTGGACAAAAAATAATAAAATACTTTTTTTAACTAAATTTATATACTTAAATATAATAAAATTATATTTTGTCCAGCGAAATAAAAATATACTTCAATATATCTTTTTATTATACACTGATTTTTTCTTCTTAATTTTGTCCTCTATCTTTCTTTTATAAACTAAATAATATCTAACTCTTATAGTGGCAAAGCTGTAAAAAAAAATTGCAAATGTGATGTCTTTTAATAAGTTAACGTGTAAGATGTGTTTTATTGCCTAAAATGATTAAAAATAAGAAGAGTTTAGTTACATGTTCCAATTTTTACAAATTCTGGGAATTGGTCATTCCAATTTGAAATCTTTCAATTTTGGTACATTTTTCAAATTTTTTGACGCAAAAATGGCAATGTAATATTTTAATTGATGCAACAAACAATCTAATGATGTAGAATCATTACATGAGTTAATTATTTATTTGTTATTTATAAAATTATAAAAATAAATAATTTCTAAAGTTGAAAATGAAATTTATAAGAGTTTTCTTGCAATTACATAATTGCTGATAATTTCAAATCATCATACTCCATTATTTAAAATATATTTAATTGTAATTTTAATCTATTTATTTTAACAATTCATAAATTATATCACATCACTATTTTTTCAAGAATAGGTAAAAATAAAAAAAACAAAACTTTAATTAAATCAAATAAGAAATATTAATATTTTAATAATGAATATTTGTGGTGATATGTGTTAGTGTCATTGTGAATTGTGATACTTGTTTGATTTTATTTTATTTTTTAGTTTCTTTTGTATATGATTAAGAATAAGAATAAAAAATTTAGATTAAGATTAAAATAAAATTAAAATCAAATTACGATTACTGTTAGATCCATTGTTAAACCGACAATTTTCAAATCATTATTTTATTTATAACGACTAAAAAAACTATTAATTTATATTAATTTATACTTTTATAAAATATCGTAATATTTACATATCGCAAGTAAGGACCACTTACCTTAAAATTTGCCTACACACAAAAGCAAACGAATTGCCTAGCTCCAAAAAAAGTCAAGTCAAAACCAAAACCAATTCTCATTAATAAAGCAGTTAAACCAACTCTTTCCCATTTTCAAGTTTGTTTATCTTTGTTCACTTGACATTCACCTACTTTTCTGAATGAACCATTTCAACTTCCTCATAAAATTGTACTTACTCCAACCACCATCCAATAAAACCCCTCTCTCATTTTTCTCTATATATAGTAATAAAAATAAAACCTCTAAAACCAAACATATGACATTGTCATATTAATTTAGAAAAAAGCAAATTAAGATTGCATAAATAAATAAATTTATACAAATTCAGAAATGGCTTCGTGTGTGTGTTCATCAACAGCAATGGCAGAGAAGATTACATGGAATTGTGCTCTATTTGTAGCATTGATGTTGGTGTTAAGTATATGTGAATCAAGCACAAGTGATGATGAATTCAATCTTCAAATTCAGAATATGCTTCAAGAGAATGATTTTAGTAATAATAATAATGTGATCAACAATTACAACAAAGTGTGTGATGAGATATATGTTGTTCGTGAAGGAGAAACACTTCAAACAATTAGTGAAAAATGTGGTGATCCTTATATTGTTGAAGAGAATCCACATATTCATGATCCTGATGATGTTTTCCCTGGTCTCGTTATTAAGATTAACCCTTTCATGTTACATCATAAATAAATATATTTCGATTTTAATTAGGACTATGTTTTTCATCTTGAATGTTCTGTATAATATATGCAACAAATTTATTGGTAAATTTAATATCTATACGTTAATTGCTCATGTTAAGAAAGGCTTGAAGCTAGCTTGCATGCATATAATATTATGATTGAGTTATGATATGAAACTGCAATACAATGATGAAATCACAAGTTTTTTTATTTATTTTTTTATTTTTATATATAAAGCGCAAGAATTTTTTGCGGTGCCTTGAGATTCCATAGCAATTTTTTATTTTAATTTATTAACAAAATGGGCTACCCAACCCACACTGAATTGACCCATTTGAGTAGTGGGATTTTTGAATTGGGCTAAAAATTCGCATTAAATATGTGCTACAAAATTCGTATATAAGCCTACCTTATGCGAGCTATGAACTTTTCATATTAACCCACATACTCTATTTATAATTAAAATTGTTTTTATCAAAATAAAAACAAAACATTATTTTTTATCATTTAAATTTTCAATTAACTAAATTTACATAAAAACAAAAATATATTGAACCTAACCATGTTCTTTAGAGCACAAAATTAAGTTTAAAATTACGATCCAAATAATCTTAAGTATGAATAAGTGAAAATATAAAAAATTAAGTTCAATAAATAATAATAAAAATTACTATTCATTGTTAGCAGCAAATATTTAATTATTTTTTAATAAATATTTAATATTTACACGTATATGTAACTATATAAAAAAAATAAGCTTAATAAATATTTAATTATTAGTAGTAACATACATCTCAATAAATAAAATTAACAGGTGCGGATATATATAATTTTTACTTTAGTTATTTTTTGTTAATATCATTTGCTAATATTCAAGTGTTCATAGCAATTTTTTTATAATAAAAATTTTAGTAGGAGGATGATGTCCTAGTCTAATTGAATACTTATAAATGGCCAAAATTATAAAGTAGTAATGTTTTTGTTAATTATTTTAGCACTTAAGAATTGAAGTTAAATAAATATTTTATAAAATGAATGTTTATACGGAGTATCTGAAGTCTATTTTAGTGGAAAGATGGTTTATTGGTAGAGTGTATTTCGTTGTTGAATAAGATTGTTGGAGGCAGGTTGTAGAAGTGTAGAAACTTCTTCTCATCTCTTTTTTAAGTGTCCAATTACTGGCAATGTGTGGTTGCTGCTTTTGAGATGGCTTATATATATATATATATATATATATATATATATATATATATATATATATATATATATATATATATATATATATATTCAGGCAGATCAACATACTCATTTTTCTTTGGTTTAATAACGGGAGGGAAGGTATTCATATATATTCTTTGGATGGTTTGTATGTGATCCATTTGGCATGCAAAAAATTACAAAGTTTTTAAATAGATAGAATTTGTTGTGGAATTAATATTTGAGCCTGATAAGATTGTATCTTGGTGGTGGTTGAAATAATTCGTACCAAATTTTAATTTCAAAATTCATCAATAGTGGATTAGCCCATTAGAGTGTTTCCTTATTGAAGTTAGGGGTTCTAGTTAATAGGTATCCTTTTGTTGTTATTAGATTTGGAAAAAACAAATCTTATATTGTTTAGGTTAAATAGCACTCGTGGTCCCTTAACTTAATTTCAGTTAATGTTTTAGTCATTTATCTTTTCTTTTTCTTTTCGATTTGGTCATTTATTTTAATTTTAAGTGACAATTTAATTTTTGTATGTTTTAAAATGTTAACAATATTATCCTTTTTTTTTACAAAAATTCAAAAAATTCATCAAAATTTTCAACCAAAACCCATAAAATTAATTATATTCTTTAATATAATATAAATTTCATCAAATTCGTAACTCAAATATTCAAATAAACTCATATTTTTATTCTTTATTTGATTTTTAAAATTCCAACTCTAACAACATCAAATAAAAAATGAAAATATGAGTTTATTTGAAGATTTGAGTTACGAATTTGATAAAATTTGTATTATATTAAAGAATATAATTAATTTTATGGGTTTTGGTTGAAAATTTTGATGAATTTTTTAATTTATTGTAAAAAAAAAAGGATAATATTGTTGACATTTTAAAACATAAAAGATCAAATTGTCACTTAAAATTAAAATAAAGGACCAAATCGGGAAAAAAAAAGATAAAGGACTAAAATGTTAACTGAAATCAAGTTAAGGGACCACGAGTGCTATTTAGCCTATTATTTAATATAGTTATATTTATTACTGTCAAACAATTATCTTGTGTTTTTTAATATTTATTAATTATAAATATGCGTCACTTATTTTTTATGTATTAGTAGTAAATATTTATTCCGTAATTTTTATATTAATTGTTGACAATATTTTTTTTTGTATTAGGGAAAAATATTATCCAATATTTTGTTTATATTTATCGATGACAAAGATTTATTACATGTTTTTTTAATATTTATCAATGATAAATATTTGTCGTGTATTTTTTTATGAATTAGCGGCAAATACTTGTACTATAAAAATTTAAATTTATCACTGACAATATTTGTCACATATAAGTTTTTATATTTATCACTGACAAATATTTGTCATATGTTTTTTAATAGTGTTTGAAATTGAAAGAAAGAAGAAAGAAAAAAAAAAAGACCAATAAATATTTATCCTGTCTTTTTTTATATTTATCACTTATGTAATTTTATTGAAACTATACAATTTTTTATATTTATTACTGATAAATATTTGTCCTACGTTTTTTTAATAGTGTTTGAAATTGAAAGAAAGAAAATAAAAAATAAAAGACCAACAAATATTTATCTTGACGTTATTTATATTTATCACTTATGTAATTTTATTGAAACTACATATTTTTATTTGTGTAATAACAATTGTTATTCTGTTAATGTATCCATTATTGTTTTTATTGCAATTGTAAATGTACCATTTAATCCTTAAATAAAACAAAAAGACCAAATTTTGAATATGCAATATTGTAATTTTCATAACACATTATTTTTTTATATTGATAGTAGATAAGGAAGTAAAAGATTCTTTAAGTGAATATTTGTCTATATCTCTATAAATAATAAAATGTAAACAAAATATTTTTATTATTTTTAAAAATACATTTTCAATAACTAAAATTTCATCTTCTTTTCATGAAAATGATTCACTTTAAAAAATCTTTAATCAAGATAAAATGAACTTAGATTTAGAAAAATAAAAATACAACATATTTTCTGAAAGTAATAAAAAGGCTTAAATCTTGGCATTTTTTAAAGAAATCGACATAAATAAATGCAAAAGGAGTTTTTTTAAAAAAGGTAGAGTCTAAAACTTTCCTTTCATTTTTTTGGTCAATTAAATAACGTTCCTTTCATTTTGTTTCACATATTTGTGTTAAGACAGAATCTCAATTAATTGTTTTGATGAAAACAAAAAAAGATTAATTAAAGATTCTAACTACGATTCTAAATTATGTATTATTTAACATGTGTATTTGAGTGTGTTAATTCAAGATAGGTATTAAGCAAAAACAAGCAAAATCAGTTTAAAGAATAAGTTAAAAATGAACTACCATGAACCAAGAACGTTCTAGATATTTTCTGAAAAAACCACGAACGTTCTCCACATCTTTTCACTTTATCAAGACTGTTAAAGCCATCTTTTTATGCAAGAAAAGATCATGCTTATTTCGAATGGATTACCAGTACATATACAAGGGATATACAACTTTAATAATAGCACATGAAGTACTCCAAAAGATCTAAGAAGAAAATATTTAAATCAAGGCAAAGTGATAAAATCAGTTTGAGTCAATCATTCTCCAGGCTGCATAACATTCTCTAGTTTCTGCCATACAGCTCCAGAACGTTCTCCAGCTTATGAAGCACAGACCAAGAACGTTCTTAAAACTTCAGCATGATTGTATGACACATATTCTCGTGATCAAGTGATCCTCAAACACTGTACATATCAGATGAAAGAGAATGCACCAAGACCAGAAAGTCTTAAAGTCAAAAAGAAGGAAAAGTTCAGTCAATAGTCTTACTTTGAAGGGTGATTATTTTAATCCAACCCTTGACCAAAGGAACCCTTCAAACGGTAACATTAACCAGACATGGACCTCCTCAAATGTCTATAAAATGAAACTCATAACTTAATAGAAATCACGACATTTAAGTGCAAAAGAAAGTTCATCAATCACTCACATTCATACTTGAAAGTCTCACAAGAAATCAATACCATTCAGTTTGAATTTATTATCATTAGTTTACTAAAACATCTTGTAAAGAATCTAACCTCAAACAAGAGTTGAGATTAAATAGATTATGTCAAACACTTTAATCATTATCGTGTAAACTCAAGGCTATAAGGATTGTTTATAGCTTGAGTAAGTTGTTTAGAAAAATCCTTTTAAGGTTAAAAGGTGAGTTGTAAAAATCCTATCAACGGTTGATAGATGACTTGATTGAATCTCTTTCTGGGTGGAAAGGTTTGACGATTGTGACAGATCAAGGTTGATCTGAGCTAGGTGTTGTAAAACCAAGAAGATTATTTGCTTTTAATAGTTAGTGTAAAATCTCATGGTTGTGAGGACGGGACGTAGCCCGGGTTAGGTGAACCAGGATAAAATCATTGTGTGATTTCTCTTCATTATCTCTATTTACTTTCAGTCTTCCATTTACTTAAGTTAAAAATCAATTTCTGCTTTTAAATCAAACCAAGGGCATTCTCCAGAACGTTCTCCGTGTTTTTGCTTTCACTATCAGGATCATTCTTCCTTTTTTAAACTAACCAAGAATGTTCTCAAGTAAAAGGGAAAATCCCAAAACAGAAGTGGATAAAAGTCACATCACATGCTTTTGATGCAACAAACTTAAACACTACAAAGCCGAATGTCCATTAAACAAAAAGACACCAAAAAGATTTCCATTCAAAAACAAATCAATGATAGCCACATGGGACGATTCAGAAGAATCAGAAACTGAAGAAGAAGAAGAAGCCAACATATGTCTGATGGGAAACACATGAGAAAATAAGGTAAATGAATCTCAACATGGCTCTCTATGTGAACAAATGGGGAAAAGAGTTTGATAATTTACTAAATGATTCAAACTTTCTTGTTAAAAAATGTAGCTCTTTAAAAGAACAATTTTATAAAGAAAAAGAAGAAAAGGAGAAAGCTCAGGCTATGAATGATGAATTTAAAAAAATCATTCACAATCTGAAACAATCTAAGTTTGAAAATTATAAAACTGAAAGTCCAGAAAAACAAGAATGTTCTACAGCACAAAAGGAGAACGTTCTCCTTAAAGTTGAAGTCAAACTTCTTAAAAATGATTTATCACAATTCATCAAAGCTACTGAAACTTTTCAAAAAATCATGAGATCTCATGTAAGTATTTTTGATAAAGCAGTACTTGGATTTGATAAGACTCAAGAAACAAAAATGTATGAAAACTTCTTTGTTCCGGAAAGTAAAGAGGATAAATGCAAAACAAAGTGCTCATATTGTAATAAAATTGGACATATAGAATTTACATGTTACTTTAAAAAGAGAGATGATAAAATCAAGAACAAAAGAAGTTTTACAAAATTGAAACAAAAATAGAAAATTTTCAAAACCAGAAATAAGGAAAATGTTCTCCAGGTGACATGAAAAAAGGAGAATGTTTTGGAATGAAACGTCTCCAAATTTTTTAAAAGGAAAACATTATGGGATTTTACCAACACCTATTAAACCTCAGTTTTCAAGGAATTTTCAAACACTAAAATGTTATCATTGTTTCAAAGTTGGTCACACTGAATCAACCTGCTATATCAAAAGAAATCCATTTTTAAAACTAACTCTCAAGGACCCAAGACCAAGTGGGTACCTAAAGTGAATGTAATACCTTATGCAGGATGAATTTCAACATGTCAAGAAAAAGTCATGGTTCTTGGACAGTGGCTGCTCAAGACATATGAAAGGAGATAAAAATTGCTTCATGTCATTTGAAAAGATGAAAGGAGGTTCTGTAACCTTCAGAAACAACTATCAAACTCAAATCAAAGGTAAAGGAACCATTGGTAAGAAAAACACAACTTAAATTTCTGATGTTCAATATGTAGAAGGTTTGAACCAATCTTTGTGAAGTTAAAACCAAAACTGGTGAACTCCTCTTTTCTGGAACAAGAAAAAAAATCTTTGTTTTATACCTTGAAGAACTACCTGAGGAATCCTGCTTCATGACCATAAATAAAGATAAATGGATTTGGCACAAGAGGACAAGACACATTAGTATGAAAACTATTTCAAAGATTTCAAAATTAGAACTTGTTAGAGGACTGCCAAAAATCAATTTTGATAAAGATAAAGTATGTGAAGCTTGTGCTAAAGGAAATCAAGTTAAAAGTAGTTTCCATCCAAAGGATTTTATTTCCACAAACAGAATCCTTGAGCAACTTCACATGGATCTTTTTGGTCATATTAAAACAACAAGTCTAGGTGGAATAAGGTATGGTTTTGTTATTGTTGATGACTTTTCACGATACATTTTGGTTTTATTTTTAAAACAAAAAGATGATGCATTTGATGCTTTTAAAAACTTTTGCAAAAAGGTACAAAATGAAAAGGATTCCAATATCATTTCTATAAGAAGTGATCATGGGGGAGAATTCATAAATGCCTCTTTTAAAACCTTCTTCGAAGAACTTGACATTTCTCATAATCTATCTTGTGCAAGAACTCCTCAACAAAATTGAATTGTTGAAAGAAAGAATTGAACATTACAAGAAATGGCAAGAACAATCTTGGAAGAACTTAATGTTGAAAAATACTTTTGGGCTGAAGCTATCAATACTTCATGCTACATTTTAAACCGTGTATCAATAAGGAAAATTATCAACAAAACACCGTATGAAATTTGGAAAAATAGAAAGCCAAACATTTCGTATTTTCATATTTTTGGTTGTTATTGTTACAATTTGAACAACAAAGAAAATCTTGGAAAGTTTGATGCAAAATCAGACAAAGCCTTATTTTTGGGTTACTTAACCAAATCTAAAGGATATCATGTTTTTAATCTCAAAAAAATAATTGTTGAAATCAGTATGCATGTATTGTTTGATGAATTCGATGATCTTGAAACAAATCAAAGAAATGATGAAGAAGAAGAACATTCTGGCCAACATCAACATAATGTTCTCCAGGAAGCCCAGATTGATAAACAATCTCCGTTTCATTCTCCACCTAAAGGTTGGAGAACGATCAACGATCATCCCCAAAATCAAATTATTGGAAATACTGCTGGTGGAATTCGAACAAAAATTGAGAATCATAAAAAATCCGAACTGAATGCATTAGAAATTTTTTTCCTGCAGAACCAAGAACGTTCTTGGTTTCGCGATCAATCTCTGTTTTTTTTTCTCCATTCAAAAACTGGAAATGTGCTGCCTGTGTTGCATTTAATGCTCTTGTCTGTTAATTTTGAAAAGCATTTGACACACTAACCTTCGCGCCTCCAAACTCTCACGCTTTTCAAATCAACCATCCCTTCATCTTCCAACCATCTAAATCCTCCCATCTTCCAACAACTCTCTAATTTTCCCTCTGTTTCTCTTTGCTCCTTCATCTTCCAAAATTCCATTTGCTCTATGAAACAAAATCTTCTCCAAAATTCCTAAAAATGTCCAGAACTAAGTTATCCGTGCGTAAGAATTCGTTCCCTAACTCACCATTTCATCATCCCCTTCGTCTGCCTCGCCATTTCAAAACGGTTCACCATCGCCGCCGCCTAGATCATCACCATCACCAAATAAGACATTTTCTGACTACATGCTTCATCATCTAGAGAATCCAGCCCCATTGTACTTTCTCTTCGACCCTTCGCCACTGTTATTCCTCCTCTCTTCTGTCAATCACCACCAAGTAATTCTCAAGCCCCTCCATACTTGAGAAAACCAGTAACAAAACCTACCAAGGCCCAACAATGCTCTATGCGTATTCTTGCTGGAATCGAAACATCCAAACCTAAAGAATCTGATCCCGTTGTTTTGATAATTTCTGACAGTGATGAATCTGAAAACGATGCCCCTCATAAAACTACACAAACATTGTTTCCTTCTCACACCTCTCCATCTTCAAAATCTTCTTATCAAACCACCCAAACTGCTCCTTCACATTCATCAGTTCCATCTCAAACAACTCATCCCAACCAAAAACGAAAATCCATCAATGAGATTTTCTCCACCTCCAAATATGTTCCTTCATCCCATCTGAAACCTAACCCTAAATCTAAAACTCAAAACTTAAGGGTAAAATCAACCCCTACCCTTGCTCAATTCTTGGCAAAAAAATAATCTTAAGAACCCACAAACGAGAACAAAAACAACTGCCCCGAAAAAGAAATCTCCAGAACGTTCAACCTCTCAAGAACATTCTCCACCCTCTATCTCTCCAGAACGTTATGCTCCTCAAAACCAGAACGTTCTTCACCTTCCAAAACTGGCCCAAAATTTCGCTTCCCATCTCTGATGCCCTCATCTCTCCAGAAAACTTTTTTTTGAAAAATGGGTTGAGAGACCCGTTGGTGTTGGAAGGGTGTTTTTACTAGACAATATCACCCTAAAAGGAAAAACCATCAAGAATCATACTGATTCTCTTGGATGGACATCCTTACTCCAAACCTCAAAAAGGTTTTACCCTGATGTTGTTAGGGCTTTTTACTGCCAAGCTCAGGTTTTTGCTGAGAAATCCTTGTTGGTGTCCAACATTAAGGGTATTGAAATTAGGCTGACCCCTGACATTCTTGCCTCAACCCTACACCTCCTTACTGAAGGACCAATAGTTTTTGGAAAAAAACAGGTTTTCTGCTCTAAACCTAAACAAAATGGAAGTGCTTTCTGACATTTTCCAATCCAACACCACTAATTTTCGTCCTCCTACTTAAGGCCTCTATGCAAAGTGTTTAATAGCATAAGCCAACATTCGGTCTTGCCACATTGTGGCAGTCATAGATACATTTATGATAATGATAGTTGCCACTACAAAAGACTACAAGAACATTGTCCCTTATGGCATGGTTCTTACAAGAATGTTTTGTAACTTCAACATTCCCCTCACCACAGAATCCTCCTTCCTTAAAATCTCCAAATTTTCGGCCAAGAACATCTCTTATATGAAGAAGATTTCCTTTTACCAACCACAACCACCAATAGGAAGCGTTTGTTGGAACCTAGTTGGTTCTTGCAATTAAAGTTTTGATGTTAACAAATGTATTTTATGAAAATCGTATTTTGACTTAGAAGAAGAATCAAAAAATTAGATGACGTAACCAGAAGTAGAAATAAGAGGATAACGTCATCAGAAACAGAAATCAGAGGATGACGTCACCAGAAGCAAAAATCAGAGGATGACTTCACCAGAGGATATCACCAGAGGATGACATCACCAGAAGAAGAAATCGGAGGATGACGTCACCAGAGAATGTCACAAGAAGATGACATCAGCATAAGATATCACCAGAAGATACAAATCAGAAGCAAAAGATGTCATCAGAAAATGACGTCAGCAGAAGATAAAAATGCATCTAGAGGATACATTCAGAGGATACCAGAGGAAACTTCCAGAGGATACTAAAGGATGTCACCAGAGGGTACCAGAAGATACCTCTAGAAAATACCAGAGGATATTATCAGAGGATGATTACCAGACGATGGTTATCGGAGAGTATCATTAGAGGAACCTGTCAGAGGATATTATCAGAAGATATCATCAGAGGATATCACTAGAGGATATCATCAGAGGATATCACCAGATAATATCATCAGAGAATATCATCAGAGGATATCACCAGAGGATACAATCAGAGGATCCCGTCGGAGGATAATTTCAGAGGATCTCATTAGAGGCAAAAATCAGAAGCTACATCATTAGAAGCTAAAAGAAAAAGACTCTAGAAACAAAATCTAGCTAAAACTATGTTCAAAACAGAATCTGAGTAGAATGCTCAAAATAGAATCGGAGCAAAAGACTCCAGAAACAAAATCTGAGCAAAATACTCCAGAATATTCTCAAAACATAATTAATCGAAATACACTCCAGAAGTAAAGCATCAGATCAAAGTGAAGCCCTAATTTCAACTATAAATAGAGGCTTAATGCTGAATAATGAAGCATAAAAAAATCGAAGAACTCGAGCAAAAAATTTCTAAGTATTCAAAGAGTTCAAAGGAGAGAAACACTTGCTTAAAAGATAAATATTTTCTAAGTGTTCTTTTCTAAGAGTGTGAAACAGATCGTCATCATAAATTTTCAGAAAGTAAACACTCTAGTTCACTTTAAGCTTATTGTGAGTATCAACTTTCTAGAAGTAATTACTCAGTTCTAATTTCGATCCCTTGTATAAAATCCTATAGTGTTGAAGTTCCTTCTAAAATCAAGGGTTTCCAGGTTGTTAGAAAAAGACTTAGCTTGTAGGTTTAAGGTTGTGAAGTTCCTCAAAAGTCTAGGGTTGTCAGACCGTTTGAGAAGACTTGGCTGGTATAGTCAAGGTGTTGTTGTTCCTCAAAAGTCTGGGGTTGTCAGACTATTTCGGAAGACTGGCTTGAAGAGTCAGTGGTGTTGTAATTCAAAGGAGTTTGAATTAGTGAAAAAGGCCTTCTGAAGGAAGGGACTGGACGTAGCCTAGTTAACGGTGAACCAGGATAAATTGCTGTGTTCTTATGTTGTGCTAAATCTAATTATTTATTCATCAAATAGTTTGTATCAATTCAACATAACAACAAAAGAATTCAAGTTTTGCAAACACAATTCAACCCCCTTCTTGTTTTTGCACCTTCAATTGGCATCAGAGCTTGGTCTCAAGGCTGAGACCTTGATAGTGTTTGAGGAAAGATCCAAGGGTTCAACATGTCTGGAATCAATGAAGAAGCTGTTGGAGGAAACATCAACAGACCTCCTTGATGGAGAACGATTTGAATATTGGAAGGACAGGCTGAGAAGTTTTTTTTATTTCACAAGATCCTGAACTTTGGGGCTTTGTGGAAGACGGTTATACTGCTCCAGAAGATGCTGATGGTGTTAAAATTTCCAGGAGAGATATGGATGTTGACCAAAAGAAGATGTTCAAGTTGTATCACAAATCCAAAACGTTCCTGATCAATGCAATCACATTCAAAGAGTTCGACAAATGCACTAATAGAGAAATAGCGAAGAGCATATATGATAGTCTGATTCTGACTTACGAAGGCAGCAAGCAAGTTCAAGAAGCAAAGGCCAACATTCTAGTCAAGAAGTACGACTTATTCAAGATGGAAGAAGATGAAGACATTGAAGCAATGTTTTCCAGATTCCATACTCTGGTCTCAGGATTAAGAGTAGTCAAGAAGAGCTATACCACTGTTGACCACGTGAAGAAAATTCTCAGAAGTTTGTCAACCAAGTGGAGACCAAAGGTCACTACCATTCAGGAAGCAAAGGATTTGAACATGAAGTTGGAAGAATTAATCAGCTCCCTCAAGTCACATGAAATAGAGCTGGAAGAAGATAAGCCCAAGAAGAAGAACAAAACCCTAGCCTTAAAATCTAAACAGAATAAAGTTCTAAAAGCAGAAGCAGAGTCAAAATATAGTGATTCTGAGGACCAGAATCAGAAACCAGAAGAAGAAGACATTGCCTTCATAACCAAAAAGGTTCTGAAGATATGGAAAAACAAAAGGAAGAGGTTTCCCCAGAGGTGTTCCAAGCATTCCAACAGAGGAAAAAATGAACATGGCAAAGATAGTATCATCTGCTATGGATGCAATGAACCTAAACACATCAAGTTAGAACGCACAAACCTGGAGAAAGGAAAACGCCAGAAGAAAGACTCAAGACCCAAAAAGAAAAATCTAATGGCAACATGGGATGATTATGATGAATCTTCTGAAGATGAAGAAGCAGAATTAGCCATGATGGCTCACATAAATCCTGCCTCTAGATCCAACATAACATCTAACTCTGGAAGTGAATCAGAAGAAGCAAAATTGGCTCAGACAGTTTGCACTCATTCTGCCTCTGGATCCAACTCTGAAAGGAAATCAGAAGAAGCATAATTGGCTCTTATGGCACACATTCATTCTGCCTCTGGATCCAACCCATACTCTGATTTTGAAAGTGAATTAGAAACATAACTGGCTCTGATGGCTCACACAACCGCTGCTTCTGGATCCGATACAGAATCTGATTCTGGAAGCGAATCATCAAAAGATGAAAAATAGGTATTTTCTGAACTTACTCGATCTGATTTAACTTCTGCAATGAATGATATTTTAAATATCAAAACACTTAGGGAAGAAAATTTAATTCTAACCAAAGAAATCGATGTTTTAAAAAATCAAAATGTAGAATGTAAAATAGAAAATGCAACTCTTAAATCTGATATTGTTGAGCTTAAGTCTGAAAACCTAACTCTAAAAAGTAATCTTTGTTCAACATCAAGTAAAAATACTGTATGTAATTTTGATATGCATGAACAAGTTTTACAAGATTTTATTGCTAATGGTATGGAATGAAGCAAATATGCTTATATGATCTATGGAGTTAGTAACAATGGTAAAAGAGGCTTAGAATTTGATGAATCTGTAACTGTAACTGAACATATTCCTTCTAATGTTTTCTGTGCTGTTTGTGCTAAGAAAGGTCACTCAAAATTATCTTGTCCCATGATACAATCAAGGAAAGACAAGAAACCATTCAAGACTAACATACTTGGACCTGACCAGATTTGGGTACCAAAAGATAAAATTGTTTATGTTGCAGATGTTCTGAGCAACCAAAGTGAAACACCAGTCATGGTGCCTGATCAATGGATGCTGGCAATATATGAAAGGAAAAAGGTTTATGTTCCAATATCTACCAAGCAGAAGCAAAGTAACTCTCCTATCAGAACCAAAACCATATGAGGAAAAATAAATATCAAAACAGACAGAGAAATCACACATATCAACGAAACTGGAACTACCAGAGGAATCAGAGTTATCATCAGTTCCAAAATTATCAGAGGAACCTAATACATCAACATAAACAAAAGTGGCAGATTAAGAATCAGAATCAGGAGACTTATTTGAAGACTCCAATCAAATTCATCAAGACTGCAAACCTGGAAGGGAAATCAAATTCCTTCATCCTGACTCTCTAATAACAGAATATGCGAGTTCAGAATCTGAAATCCAGAAAAGAAGAAATACAAGGGTGTTTAGAGTGAAACTAAAACTGGTCATATAGGTTATATCTTTCTTTAAATATTATTATTATTATTGATATTTTGTTTATTGTGATAACAAAAAGATTTATCTTAAAAATCAAAGCTAGATAGGTATGTTGCAGTTTCTCAAATATTTAAAGGAACCAGGTGATCCACAAGAATTGAACACTTCAATAGAAAGAAAATTCCAGTGGTTTTAAAAACAAGCATAAACCACCAGAACCAGAATTAATGGTTTGGATGTATTAAATTCATTTTTAAATTATTTGATTTTTATTATGTTATATGACAAATAGCTTGACCTGAAAAGTCAAAGCAAGATGAAGCTGATGCAGGTTAACCAGAACTAGAGGAAACTGATGCTGGTTTACCAGAACCAGAGGAAATCGAAGCTAGTTTACCAGAGCCAGAGGAAACCGAAGTTGGTTTACCAGAACCAGAGGAAACCGATGCAGGTTTACTAGAACCAGAAGCTGATTTACCAGAACCAAAAGCTGATGTAGACAAACCAAGAGAGCTTGGAAAGATGAAAGCAAAACAGAAGAACCTGACAAATCTTCAAAGGATGAATCTGAAGATAAGTCAGAAGAAAGATGGATGGAATTACAAATCTTCACATCCTGAAATGCTAATCATTGGGAGTGCAAGTGATTACTTAAGGATCAGATCATCACTTAAAGAAATCAATTTGTTTGGCTTACTCTCATCTGTTGAGCCTACTTTTTTGATGAAGCACTGAGGGAAGATGGATGGATTCTTGCCATGCAAGAGGAGTTAAATGAATTGAAAAGGAATGATGTTTGGGATCTAGTTCCAAGACCAGAAAAGAACATTATTGGAACCAAGTGGTTTTCAGAAACAACCTGAATGAAAAAGGAGAAGTTGTCAGAAACAAGGCACGACTTGTTGCACAAGGCTACAGTCAGCAAGAAGATATTGACTACACTGAGACTTTTGTTCAAGTGGCCAGAATTTTCGAAATTGATGCAGCAGGAATTTCAAATGAGTGTGATGGGAGAACTTAAGTTCTTCATAGGAATACAAATTCAGCAAAGTCAAAAAGGTATATACATTCATCAATCAAAATATACAAAAGAGCATTTCAAGAAGTATAAGATGAGTGAATGCAAACCTATGGCTACTCCAATGCACCCTACCTGCTCACTTAAAAAGGATGACTCAGGACAAAAAGTTGATCAAAAATCCTACAGAGGAAAGATAGGATCTCTACTCTATCTCACTGCTTCGAGACCTGATATCATGTTTAGTGTATGCGTATGTGCTAGATTTCAGTATGATCCTAGGGAATCTCTTTTAACTGCCATTAAGAGAATCCTTATATACCTAAAAGGCATTACCAACCTCATCTTGTTCTACAAGAAAACTCCTACATACAAACTGAGTGGATACTGTGACTCTGATTATGCTGGAGATAAACTTGAAAGAAAGAGTACAAGTGGAAACTGCACATTCTTAGGAGAAAATTTAATATCCTGGACAAGCAAGAGACAAAGCACAATTGCCATGTCAACAGCAGAAGTTGAATACATTTCAGCAGCCAGATGCAGCTCCCAACTCATTTGGTGAAACATCAGCTGAAAGACTACAAAATCTTGGAAACAAACATCCCTTTATATTGTGACAACACTTCAACCATCAACCTAACCAAAAACCCTATCCTACATTCTAGAGCCAAACACATAGAGATCAAACACCACTTGATCAGAGACTATGTTCAAAAAGGGGTACTTAACATTCAATTTGTAGACACTGACCATCAATGGGCTGACATATTCACCAAACCATTACTTGAAGATAGGTTTGACTTCATCAAGAAAAACCTCAACCTTACCTTCATCCCTGACTAGTTGCTTAGTAAGGTTGTAGTTTATTTTAATTTTCATGTACTTTTATTTAAAAATATATATATTCAGCAACATTCATTTTTGTTTGATGACAAAGGGGGAGAAGATGTAGTATTTGATAAAATATCTGGGAAAAGATGATGTATTTGAAAGGGGGAGAAGATGATGTATTTGATATGATATCTGGGTATTAGACTTAAGGGGAGAAAATATAAAATGAAGCTTAGTCTTAGGGGGAGTCAAAGTCAAAAGAAAGAAAAAGTATTATAAAAAATACATGGTGTTGTCATCATCAAAAAGGGGGAGATTGTTGGAACCAAGTTGGTTCTTGCAATTAAATTTTTGATGTTAACAAATGTATTTTATGAAAATCGTATTTTGACATAGAAGAAGAATGAAAAAATCAGATGATGTAACCAGAAGCAAAAAATCAGAGGATAATGTCATCAGAAGCAAACATCTGAGGATGACGTCACCAGAAGATGACATCACAAGAAGAAGAAATCAGAGGATGATGTCACTAGAGGATGTCACCAGAAGATGACGTCAGCAGAAAATAAGACGATACAAATCTGAAGTAGAAGATGTCATTAGAAAATGACGTCACTAGAAGATAAAAATGCATCCAGAGGATACCAAAGGAAACATCCAGAGGATGTCACCAGAGGGTACCAGAAGATACCTCCAAAAAATACCAAAAGATATTATCAGAGGATGATTACCACACGATGGTTATCAGAGAGTATCATCAGAGGAACCTATCAGAGGATATCATCAGAGGATATCACCAGAGGATATCATCAGAGGATATCACCAAAGAATATCATAAGAGAATATCATTAGAGGATATCACCAGAGGATACAATTAGAGGACCCCGTTAGAGGATAATTTCATAGGATCTCATTAAGGGCAAAAATCAGAAGCTACATCATTAGAAGTTGAAAGTATGCTCAAAACAGAATCTGAGAAAAATGCTCAAAATAGAATTGGAGAAAAAGACTCTAGAAACAGAATCTAGCTAAAAGTATGTTCAAAACAGAATCTGAGCAAAATACTCCAGAATATTCTCAAAACAGAATCAATCGAAATACACTCCAGAAGTAAAACATCAGATCAAAGTGAAGTCTTAATTTCAACTATAAATAGAGGCTTAATGCTGAAGAATGAAACATCGAAAAATAAAAGAACTCGAGCAAAAAATTCATAAGTATTCAAATAGTTCAAAGGAGAGAAACACTTCCTTAAAAGATAAATATTTTCTAAGTGTTCTTTTCTTATAGTGTGAAGCATATCGTCATCATAAATTTTCATAAAGCAAACACTCTAGTTCACTTTAAGCTTATTGTGAGTATCAACTTTCTTGAAGTAATTACTCAGTTCTAATTTTGATCCCTTGAATAAAATCCTATAGTGTTGAAGTTCCTTCTATAATATGGGGTTGTCAGGTTGTTAAAAAAAGACATAGCTTGTAGGTTTAAGGTTGTGAAGTACCTCAAAAGTATGGGGTTGTCAGACTATTTGAGAAGACTTGACTGGTATAGTCAAGGTGTTGTTGTTCCTCGAAAGTCTGGGGTTGTCAGAATGTTTGGGAAGACTAGCTTGAAGGGTCAGTGGTGTTGTAATTCAAAGGAGTTTGAATTAGTGAAAAAGGCCTTCTGAAGGAAGGGACTGGACGTAGCCTAGTTAAAGGTGAACCAGGATAAATTGATGTGTTCTTATGTTGTGATTATGCACTGCTAAATCTGATTATTTATTCATCAAATAATTTGTATCAATTCAACATAACAGCAAAAAAATTCAAGTTTTGCAAACACAATTCAACCCCCTTCTTGTTTTTGCACCTTCAGCGTTCAGCTCGTGGCAAAGCTGCAACATCTTCTGCTTGAAAACATTCTCCAACAAGACCTCAAGAACGTTATCCACCTACCATCATTCTCCCACCCCTAGTTCTACGAAGACACATTCCTCCCTTCTTCAATCAATCTCCATCCGAACCTTCTCCCTTCCATTCCAACCTCTTTCCTCTCCAAAGCAACGTTTGCTCTCAGCTTCCACCACACCAAACCTCCACCATATCACCCGCCTTCGTATCCCCCCAAAAAACCAGCTTATCCATATTTTGAATAAGCCAGTTTTTGGTTTTTCCAAATATTCCAGGACCATCCGTTAACCACACCCAAACACCCTCAGATCGTCTTCCCCCATAGCCACTTCCTTTGCCTCCCTTTCAACCTTCTGCACTAAACATGTCCATACCTTCAGCTCCCTACCTTTCACTCCCAAGGTTGATTATGCAAAACCATCCAAGCAAAAGAAGACTGAGAAGGATACTTCTAACTCAACCATCCTAGCTGCTCTCGAGACTATCATGGCTAGACAAGCTCTTCAGGATAGAGAGTCTACCATTCTAAGAGAATTGATGACTACTCAGCTTGCTCTTAAGCTTAGTATTTACCTTCCTCCTCATTCTGTATAGCAGGTCCTTGATCATTCGTGATCATCTTCTTCATAAGGATCCTCTCTTTCCCTCTCTGTGTGAAGAAATCACGTGGCTGTTTTTCAGTTTTGCTTCTCTTGTTGAAGTAGCAATGTCGATTTACAAGAAAGGGGGGTTTCAATTGTAAATTCTCCCTTTTAAAATTCCTGTTAAAAACTTAAGAAAATAACTCAAGATTGATCTTGGTTGTCAAAACAGAAAACGGAGAATGTTCTTGGTTTTCACTAGAAAACATAGAACATCTTTGGTTAGTTAAAATCAATAGTTCAGTTTATCTATTTGACTTGATAATTAAAAGACTGAAAGTAAATAGAGATAAGGGAAGAGATACCACACACAGATATATCCTGGTTCACCCAATCCGGGCTACGTCCAGTCCTCACAACGGTGAGATTTTCCACTAAGTGTTCAAAACAAAAAACCTTATTGGTTTTACAGCACCTAGCTCAGATCAACCTTGATGTGTTACAAACTTCAATCTTTTCCACCCAGAAAGGAATTCAATCAGGTCACCTATCAACCTTGATAGGATTTTACACTTCACCTTTTAACCTTAAAATGATTTTCTAAACAAACTGCTCAAGCTATAAACATCTCTTATAGTCTTAAGTTTACACAATAGTGATGTAGAGTGTTTTTAAATCTCAACTCTTGTTTGAGGTTTAGATTCTTTACAAGAGATTTAAGTAAGCTAATAAATGAATTCATGAATGAATGTTATTGATTTCTTGTGAGACTTTTCAAGTATGAATGTGAGTGATTGATGATATATCTTGGCACTTGAATGTCTTTGATTTTTGACAGAATCTGAGTATGCTCAGCTCGTGTTAGAGATTAGATTCTTGAAAAAAGAATTCAGTAGAATGATTCTGATATGAAGAAGAAAAACAGAACTGAATCTTTTGTTTGTGATTGAGAAGCTTTCAAGTATGTAGATGTATGTAAGTGATGTATTGCTTTGTACTTGAAGCTCTGTTTTTTTCTTGAGCATTGGCCTTCCTTTTATAGACTTGAGAGCAGTAAATGAAAGTCAATAGAGCCGTTGGAAGTGCTCTTGTCAGGCTTGACCAGAGCCAATTTTTCTGATTAAAAATAATCCAGCTTTTGACTATTTTTAATTTCTGTTTTGACTGGGCTAAAACCTTTGTTCTTGATCAATATTGTTCTTTCTTACTCTGATTTTTTTTTGCACCTGATGGTATCCTCTGATTGTATTTTATGGAGGTATCCTCTAATAGTAATTTTCTGATTGTATTTTCTAGAGGTATCCTCTGGTATCGTCTTCTGGAGGTATTCTCTGGTGACGTCTTCTGGAGGTATCCTCTGGTGACGTCTTCTTGAGGTATCCTCTGGTGACGTCTTTTGGAGGTATCCTCTAGAGGTAACCTTTGGTAACATCTTCTAGAGGTATCCTGTAGAGATATCTTCTGGTATCCTCTGGAGGTATCTTCTGGTATCCTCTAGTGATATCTTCTAGTATCCTCTGGTGACATCTTCTGGAGGTATTCTCTAGTGACATCCTCTGGTGACGTTATCCTATGATGTTTATATACTTTAAGATCGTTTGATGTTCTTGGCAGTCAAGCTGGAGAAGGATGTAACAAGGCTGGAGAATGATGTTCAACATGCTGGAGAATGATTGTATCATTCTGGACTGATGTTATCATACTGGAGGTTAATGTTTGATCATTCTGGAGATAGTTGTTAATCATGCTAGAGAAGGATGTTTGCTAGAGAATGATGGTAAACATGATAGAGATTAATGTTAGCATGCTGGAGATTGATGTTAACATACTGGTGAATGATAATCATTCTAGACAGAAGATCATTTTGGACAGCAGATCATTCTGGACATTCTGGAGACTGATCTGATCATTCTGGACATTTCTAGAGACTGATCTGTCTTGTTGGAACAACTTGATTCATAGCCTTTTTCCTTAAACAAAACTCAAGTGCAATAATTAGTAGATCACCATTCATAAAACTTAATCATTTAATTCAAAAGGTTTGTTGTCATTAAAACATATATCAAAAAGGTTTTTTCCTTAACACCTGTCTCTTTTTGTAATGACAAAGGGGGAGAAATTAGTTTAGATTTTATTGCTTCTTACTGCTATGTGAAGTTTCTTTTGTATATTGAACTTATGTGAAATCTGCTTGTAATCATCCTTATTTACATATTAATGGAATATCTTATATTTTGGATCAATCATCTATAGCATATTTTGAGGGGGAGCTTTTAAGCTCAATGTGATTAAAGTTAGAATTAAAATTAAAATCTAACATAAACTATGTTTGTCATCATAAAAAAGGGTGAGATTGTTAAGACAAAATCTCAATTAATTGTTTTGATGAAAACAAACAAAGATTAATTAAAGACTCTAATTATGATTCTAAATTATTTGTTATTTAATATGTGTATTTGAGTGTGTTAATCCAAGATAGATACTAAGCAAAAGCAAGCAAAATCAGTTTAAAGAATAAGCTAAAAATGAACTGCCAAGAACGTTCCGGACATTTTCTGGAAAAACCAAGAACGTTCTCCACATCTTTTCACTTCATCAAGATTGTTCAAGCCAACTTTTTATGCAAGAAAAGATTATGCTTATTTCGAATGGATTACCAGTACATATACAAGGGATATATAGATTTAATAATAGCAAAGGAAGTACTCCAAAATATCTAAGAAGAAAATATTTAAATCAAGGCAAAGTGATAAAATTAGTTTGAGTCAATCATTCTCTAGGTTGCATAACATTCTCTAGTTTCTGCCATACAGCTCCAGAACGTTCTCCATCTTATGAAGCACAGACCAAGAACGTTCTTGAAACTTCAGCAGTATTGTATGACACATATTCTCGTGATCAAGTGATCCTCAATCATTGTATAGATCAGATGAAAGAGAATGCACAAATACCAGAAAGTCTTAAAGTCAAAAAGAAGGAAAAGTTCAGTCAACAGTCTTACTTTGAAGACTGATTATTTTAATTCAACCCTTGACCAAGGGAACCCTTCAAATGGTGACATTAAGCTAACATGGACCTCCTCAAATATCTCTAAAAGGAACCTCACAACTTAATAGAAATCACAACATTCAAGTACAAAAGAAAGATCATCAATCACTCATATTCATACTTGAAAGTCTCACAAGAAATCAATAACATTCAATTTCAAATTTATTATCATTAGTTTACTGAAACATCTTATAAAGAATCTAACCTCAAACAAGAGTTGAGATTAAACAGATTATGTCAAACACTTTAATCATTATCGTGTAAACTCAAGACAATAAGGATTGTTTATAGCTTGAGTGAGTTATTTAGAAAAATCCTTTTAAGGTTAAAAGGTGAGTTGTAAAAATCCTATCAAGGGTTGATAGGTCACCTGATTGAATCTCTTTCTAGGTGGAAAGGATTGACGATTGTGATAGATCAAGGTTGATCTGAGCTAGGTGCTGTAAAACCAAGAAAGTTCTTTGTCTTTAACACTTAGTGGAAAATCTCACGGTTGTGAGGATTGGACGTAGCCCGGGTTGGGTGAACCAAGATAAAATCATTGTGTGATTTCTCTTTCTTATCTCTATTTACTTTCAGTCTTCCATTTACTTAAGTTAAAAATCAATTTATGTTTTTAAACCAAACCAAGAATGTTCTCTGTTTTCCAAAACGTTCTCCGTTTTTCTGCTTTCACTATCAGGATCATTTTGCCTTTTTAAACTAACCAAGAACGTTCTCTGTTTTCTGTTTTCTTAACCAAGATCAATCTTGAGTTATTTTTAAGTTTTAATAGGGAAATTTTAAAAAGACAACTTTACAATTCAAACCCTCTTTCTTGTAAAGCGACATTTCTAGTTCAATTTGTTTGATTGGTTCAAGTCACTCAAGAAAGTTAGTATTGTGGTTCATAAATTATTCTGGTGGTTTTGTCTTGGAGTCTATATTATTGAAACTAAAAGGTGTAAACTATATCTTTAAATTGATCAATTCAAATAAAATTTAAAGGTTTCTAAAAATATGTGGAGAGAAAAGAAGCTCATTTTATTTATATCCAAGTAGACCAAAATCTTGACCAAAAGAATTAATATATATTAAAAGAAATAAAAAATAAAATAAACTAAATATTTTGAACTTTGCAAGTTTTTGTTGTTATATTCACTAGTGTATTTATTAACATTTTATTTTCACTGAAAATAATTTTTTTTTAAAACCAAATATTAGAGATTAAAAATGACTTTTATAAGAACTTAAGGAATCATTTGTTATTGATTAATAAAAATAATTTTGAAATTCAATAATGTAGATATTTAATATTTGAGATTTTAACTTGATAAAAATAACATTATTTTTAAAAATGTATCTCTCAAAAATAATTTTTATCAAATTTTTCTATTTTAATTATTTTTTAAAATTTATCATCCACAAAAAATTATAACAAATACTTAAAATGATATTTTATAATAAAATATTTAAACCAACTTTTTATTTGAAATTTTATTTTTAAAATTCTTTTTTTAAAAAATTATAACAAAAAGAATAGAATACTATAAAAATTATTTTTGAAAAAAGCTATAACAACATACCATTATCACTTAATATAAAGTTAAATATCCTATATCGCTATAAAAAAAACTATTACCAACGGTTTTAGTCATGTAAGTAGGCAAGTAGCCAAAAAAAATCATTTTAAATAAAAGATTTTCAAACATGTGTCGTAGAATATATCAATAATGTTTTGAAATGGTGGTTGGAAACTACATACGACAAATAGCCATAAAAAATTGAAAATCTGTTGAAATTGGAAACGCCTGTTGTCACTTGAGATGAAAAAGCTTCCCAATTCCCATTACCAAACAATATAATATACACACGACACAATCAACAAATTAACGAACTTAGAGTAAAATATAGACATTTCAAATATGAATTTACAACATGCAGTATTAAGTAAACAAAATATTAAAAAAATATTGCAAATGGATCAAAGCAACTAAATATATAAAATTAAATATATAAACTAACTAACTAACTAACTATATATATATATATATATATATATATATAAAATGTCATAAAAAAACTATATATATATATATATATATATATATATATATATATATATATATATATAAACTAACTATAGAGATATATATGTTGCAGACAGATTCATAAATCATTTTCCTACCTCTAAACTTATAAACTTAAACTTACGTCCCTCAAATATTTTGATCCATAACATGAATTTTGAATCATCTTTCTATTAATTATGTTGAATTGTTATTAATTCTGACACATTAAACACTGATTTAGTATAACATCCCTCCAAATGTCATTTGCCACGCGACAAATGTCATCTCGCCCCACTCTTTGGCGGATAGATGATTTATTATGGGGAAACCCATTTAATTTTGTTTTAAACTTTTTTTCCTGTTTTTGTTTTGTTTTGATAAAAGTTTCATGATTTTTCTAATTAACAAAGAAGATGAACATGATTATTTTTCTCAAAAAAGATTAGGATGAGCAACCGGCGTCTCCTGATTGTTACACGTTTGATGACCATGATTATTTTTTAGCGTTTGACTATTGTCAAGAACTAAGATCAAAAGTGTTCGATTTTACAACTTTTACTCTTTATTTGATGTCGTTAGAGATGGAAATATGAATTTATTTGAAGATTTGAGTTTCGAATTTGATGAAATTTGTATTATATTGAATAATATAATTAATTTTATAGATTTTGGTTGAAAATTTTGATGAATTTTTGTAAAAAAAAAGATAACATTATTGACATTTTAAAACATAAAAGATCAAATTGTCACTTAAATATAAAATAAAGGACCAAATCGGAAAAAAAAAAGATAAATGACTAAAATGTTAACTGAAATTAAGTTAAGGGACCACGGGTGCTATTTAACCTTTATTAAACTATATAAAAAATAACTAAATTTCTTTTCTCCACCCGTTATTTCTTTGTTGTACCGTGTCTATATTGTTATTCAATGTCTCCTTCTACCATTTTTCACCATCTCTCTCCTTCGTTATGTATCGTCTATCTTTGTTGTTAGTTCATCAAGAATCAAAGACGAACTTGGAAATAATGGTGCTGCGATGATGGTGTGTGGTCGACGGCACTAATATGACAGCGACGCAAATACGAGCGAATTGCGAGTGAGACAGAAGGGGATCTTCTTGTGGAAAAACGATGGAGAGTTCTTCTCATGATGGTGGAAGGACAGTGAATGAGAGCGATTTCCTTTGGTGATGGAGCGGAGAGGAATGGAAGAAGTTCTAAACTTCTGAGTTGATAATGATTTTAATTTTAATTTTAATTAAAATAAAAAATTTTAAGAAAAAAACTTGTTAAATTTGAAATGATTAAATTGAAAAAACTAAATGAACCATTATAAATAATTTGGTCAACTTAATATATAATATATATATGATGATGTGGATAAAGTAACACATTAATTGGTTAAAATAATAAAAGTACCGACACACTCTTATTTTTAAATAGTTCAATAGAAATTGTCGTTTGATTTTGCGAGGACTAGATTAATAAAATATACACTACAACAAATTTGAAATATTGCGTCACATGTTCTGCGACGGATTTTAGAAAACTGCATGCGTTCATACACTGTGACGGTTCCTGCGACGTTTTTTCGCAACTGTCGCCACATTTTGTTGGAAATTAGAAACACCATAACCATTCTGACATCCCGCGTTAGTTCTTTTTCCCCTCAAATCTCTCTCTCAGGTCTCATAACTAAAAACCCTTTTACCGTAAAATTTCAGAACTAAAATTTTGTGCCATACCGTTCACTTCTCTCTCCACATTGTTTAGTTTCCACTTTGTGGTAGAGTTTTTCGGCCTCCTTTCTGCTTGCGGTTTCAGGCCTCCATTTTTCTTGCGTTTTCTGGCCTCCGTTCTGCTCGCGTTATCCGGCCTCCATTCTGCTCGCATTTTCCAGCCTCCATTATCCTCGCGTTTTCCGGCAACGATCCTGCTTCTTTGCCCAGCAGCTGTTGCACACCCATTTTCTGGTGCCTTAGGTTAATTTCTCTTTTCTGGAAAATGTTTTTCATGCTCACGTTTTTTATTTTTCACAGTTATGATTTCAACATTCTAATTGTTCTTTTGTTTTGAGCCCTTTTAACTTGTATTGTACAATGATTAAGTTGAGTGTTTTGAATCTTCCTCTACAATGATGATTTTGAATGTTTTGAACTGTTTTTAATTTCAATGATATGATTGTTACGCACAAGTTCAAATCTCTCGTTGCGACGTACAGGTTGAAACTTGTATTAAAATCTTAGTATTCAAATTCCTTTCCCATAAAATTTCAGAACTCAAAAACCTAAAATTTATTGTATCCCATAGAATCTATTGTGCTCGGATTAATTTGAAGCTTATTTTTGCGTACAAGTTGAATGTCGTTGCAACACAAACATTGAAGGTTGTTGCTGCGCACAGGTTGTTGCTCGTTGTAAACTCAAATATCTCTTGGCTCTCAAGTAACAACTCGTTGCCGCATCTTTAGTTCCAATAGTTTATGTTCAACAGTTTTTAAATGCCTGAAGATATGTACCATCACAACACAACATAGAATACTTGGATGTATAAAGTTTCACTACATTTTCTAAAAACAACTTCCAGATTTATTTTGAATTAAGAATACTTTAGATTTATGTTGAACAAATTTTGTTTCTTGGTTGGCTGATTGATTTATGGTTTTGAGTCCTTGCTAGTTGAATGAAGCAACAATAAATATTGAGGCTAATGCACAGAAAAAATAAATATTGTTATTTATTATTATTGTTATTCATAGTTTAGTTCACTAGCTTGCAGGGACTTCAATATAGATTGAACAATGGATATTAATAAAAGAAGTCTATATTCTTACCGTTATAAGGACATTTTCAACTTTTTATCCTTTCAAATCATGACTTGATGGGCGATGAATTGAAATTTTGAGCCATGAAAGCAAGCATGTTAGATATGAAATTTATTTAAATTTGAAGTTGATTGTAATGTCAAGTTATCAAGCACACCATGTTTGTTTACATAATTCAGTGGTAGAAATCTATATTTGTTTACATTTATCATGTTTATATTTGTTTACATAATTTGGTAGAGGCATACCTGGTCAGAACAAAGAATTTTTTACATAATTATTCACTATTTTCTGCTTGAATTTTAATTGACTTCAATTGTTTTTCTTCAATATTTTCTTTGGTTTGATCATTTTGTGGTTCTATGTAGCCTGGCTTTTCAGATTAATCTATTAGGAGTTCTGACATCAGAAGCCCAACTTATTCAGATTAAGGTATATGTTGCTTTCCATTCTTTAAATGTACTTTCTAGTTTGGGTTCTTTTACAATTTTTTCATGAATCAAATCAACTATGTGAATAGATAATATTTGCTGTGTAATTAGAAATTTAGCCTTTAATGGGAGATCTTTTATTTAGGTCCCTTATGTTGTCTTGCTGCATATATACATACGTACCTAGGTCCCTTAGGTTGAGATAAAATTAATGTCAAATGTGGCCTCAACTACCACATGACATCATTGAGATTTTTTTTTTGTAAACAAGTACTCCCTGTTCTAGTGAATATTTCACTATAAGAAAATTTAAGATTTGCTTTATGAATATGCTTTATGACTCTTTTGCATGTTTTGTTCCTTTATGCATAGTGAATCTATTATGTTCCTTTATGCATAGTTAATCTTCTTTGAAGCAATGGATAAGTCATGGATTATGAAGCCACACACATTGGTTGAATATGATCAAGGGATAAAGGGATTTATTAATTTTGCCTTTCGAGATGAATTAGAAAATGGCGAAATAATATGCCCCTGTAAACGTTGTGGTTTCAAAAATCCGCACAGTAGAAGTGTAATGTATGATCACTTAAAGTGCAAACCATTTTCAAAGAGATATACAACTTGGGTACATCATGGGGAGTCCAAAGGAGAAACTAATACTATCTCACCTAGTAGTGTTTCAAATATAGTTCAAGACACAGTTCAAGACACAGTTTTCGTTGATGATCATATTCAGAAAATGATCAACAATGCTTTTGGAGTTGCAAAGCATGCAAACAAAGTACCCATTGAATCAATTGTCGAGATTGATCGGAATGAAGATATGGTGCTAAATGCAAGTCAGCAAAGGTATGAAGAGGCCAAAGAGTACTATGAATTAAGTAGAGAAGGAGAACAACCTTTGTATGAAGAGTGTGTTAAATATTCAAGACTATCTTTTTGGTAAAGTTGTATCACATCAGGCTCTAAGACGCTTGCAAGGAAGAGGGATGAGTTGGTAGGATTCACTCAGTCTACTATTGATTGCATACTTAATTGAACAACTACTTATTACATATGTTTACTTGTAGGAATTGAGAGATGGTCGAAAATACAGCAGGGGTGAAATGTATTCAATTTGTCATAAAAAGTCTGATGGGTCATTTGTCAATGACGAGGCCAAGGAAAAATATGTAAGTGTAAAGAATAGAAGTGTTATGTAATTGTAATATTTCTTATTGACCACTTTATAAATCAAAGATGCAACTGTTAGTTTTGGTAATATTGAGTTGCAAAGTTAAAATATTACTTATTTCGGTTGGTAATAGTGAGTTGCAAAGTTATAAAACTATAACATTACTTATATGAGAATAGATGTAGTTAGTTTAGTTCCAATTTGGTCATTGAATACATTGATTGTATTGATGAGCTTGCTTCAATGTTACATAGGCTTGATTTGGTGCATTATGGTTGGATGTAGTTAGTTTTGGTGCTTCTACCAATATAGTTCAATTGTTTATTGTCTTAGATGATATCAAATTGATTGTTTTTTTGCAACACATACTTGAATGTACTACATGGTGTTTTTCTGTTGAAATGGTTGAGAATTCTAGACCTTTCTGTTACAGAGAGGAATTTAGTTTGCTTCCTTTGCTTGTGAATGAACAATTGCAAGCTGAAATTGGGAAGACTCATTCTCCAAATGAAGCATTTGTTAATGTGTTTGGAAAAGAACATCCAGGATATGTTCATTGTATGGGACTTGGAATAACATTGTCTTAAATCACTACATCTACTTCTCACTCTATAAGATCAATGTCTTCCTCCGAAGCTAATGAGAAGATGGAGAAAATGCAAGCTGAAATCAATAGGCTTAAGAAAAGGAATTCTGAATTTGATATGTTGAAGGAGCAAATTGCTTTCTTGTTGCAAATGCAAAATTCTAGAGAAAAAAAGGTAAAATTGTTTTCTTAGGAAACCTGTTTATGAAATCCCATGAGAATTGTTTGTCTTTGGTTAAAAATATCAATTGTGTAATGATTGATATTTGCTATATGAGAAATTTAGTTAATTAGTATTTGACAATGTTTATCAAGATTCATTGAGGTTAATATAATTTTTTTTCCAGGTAACAGACATAGAATCGCCAATAGATGGTAGACATTCATCTGTTTCTAGCCACCAACCTGATGATTGTGGAGCAACATCATTAGGGACTTATTAGATATTTTGATGAACTTTTATGTTTCATGGAGTTGTTTTGTATGTTTAGCCACTCCACTAATGTTTTTAATATTTAAACTACTTTATTTATTATTTTAGTTAAGTTCAATGTATGAATTGGTGTTATTTCTTTTGAAAAAATTATATAAATTGAATTTAGTTACAATAGTTATATAATTGTGTATTTAAATTATGTGGATGAGATTTATGAATATTTTTTATTTTAATTAATAAAAAATAGGAAAAAATTGTATCATAATTTTTTAATTTAATTTATAAGGCTTGCGACGGTTCAAATTGTCTCAAAATGAATATAGCGATAGTTGATAAATGTCGCAATATTTTAAAAACAAATAAAAATGAACGTGTTTTGTGATGCGTCGCAAAACGTATATTGAGGCGGTTAAGAACCGTCGCAAATGTTGCCGACGGTTGGAACGACGATTTTCTGAACCATCACAAACTGGCCTCGCAACACACGAATCTGCGATAGTTGAAGAACCGTCGCAATCTTCCATTTTAGGTGGTTATAACCGCCGCAGGTGTCCTTAAAAATCGCCGCAAATCATTTTTTTTGTAGTGATAAGGATTAAAATAAAAAAAAAACAATTATATTTGCAAGGACTAAATACATATTTAAACTTATAAAAAATTAAGTATTTATAAATTTTTCTTAGTTTAAATTTGTCTTTGGGTCTCTGCAAATATACTACTTTTTGATTTTAGTTCTCGTAAGTTTTTTTGTTTGGACTTAGTCCCTATAAAATCAAAGACCATAGATTTTTGTCCATCACGTCAAATTAAACGTTACAAAAAAAAAGTTGACAAACCGCCGTGGTAGGGAAGAAGACGAGTTTTCCAAAACTCCTAAACTCCACTTTTAATTTCTATTCATATATTTTTTTTATAAAATAACACTAGTTATTAACTGATAATTAATAATATAAAATATTTTAATTTTTAATATATCATAAAAGAAGATGTGTTCATGTGTATTTATAGGGCCACATGTCTCAACGCTAATTTTTTGTAATGTTTTTTGATGTTAAGGACCAAAGTCGATCGTCTCTAATTGTACATGAACTAAGTCTAAACAAAAAAAAAACTTATAAGACTAAATCAAAAAATAATATATTTGCAGGATAAAAAATATATTTAGTCTTTTCTTTTATTATAATGTAAAAATGCTAATATGTTTAGGATTTGGAGATCTACTTCAAGTTATTTTGATCTTTTTTCTTCCATTTATGTGAACATAATTAGTAAAATATAGCTTCATGTATTTACGATTTTCTATGATTCTTGATCAGTAATAATATTACGATTCATTGTACCCAAAAAAATAATATTAATATTCTAATATACTAATATTTAACTACAAATTGAAAAATTATGTTAAATATTATATATTTCGAATTCAAAATTCAAAAGTTTAATGAATTTCTTTATTATTTTCTCAATAGAAACTAAACAATACTATTATTACAAGATTAATCTTCAATTCGAATAAAAAAGATTATTCTTGAAATCAAAGCTAGCTAGCGCACCTTAAATTTTGGATCTTAAACATTAATCAAATTCAAACCCACTATTGTTTACATTATTATCGTTATGGTATTGGAACATTTATAAATCAAAACACGCTCGCTAAGATCTGTTGGTTATGAAAAGAGAATACACTTATGGAGTTTAAAATTTGAAAAGCATCTCATCAAACAAAAATATTTGAAAAGCATACTTTAACACGTTAAACATTTTATTATCATTATAACTCATAAGATTAAAACAAAAAGTTCTAGATTATCTTTATAGAATTGTGAATAATTTATCCGAACATCCAGTAAAATATATTGCATAAATAAATTTATAGATATTACTTACACATTTATTTGCATATTTTTATTGAATGACAGATAAATTATTCATATTTTAAAAAAAAAAAATTAAAGCAACGTTTCTTCTTAAAAAAAATCATTACACACAAGTAGTCTAAAATAGACCAAGCCATACCAACTTTTTGATTTTACTCTCTAGTCTTCAGCCTACCACCGTGTTTTCACTACGCAGCCCAATGACAAAATCAACCATATTCATATATATTCACACACTCAACCATTGAAGTAATCCTTTTTTAATTGTGTGATTATTCACACATTCCAAGTCTTAGCCACGTCTTAATTAATTTATTTTTTCCCTATAAAACCCCATATTCTCCATCATGTCTTCACATTCTCTCAACATCCACAGCTATTTCCAATATTCTTCATTCAATTATACTTTCCTCTCTTTATCCAAAAATATATTTTATATTTTCCTCTCTCCTTTCTACCTTCCTTTGAAAACTCATGATGGATTCACACAAACAACTTTTCTTCCTCATATGTCTTTCCCTAGCACTTGTACTTCTCTCAGGTATATATGTATGATGATCAATGTTTGAATTCATGATGAAATACTTTGTTTTAGATAATCATGTTAGTATATTAACTATTATGTTAATACATTTTTTTTTCTTTCATCATAATTTGAACTCTCAATTTTTTAACTTTTTCAACTATTTCAACCGTAACTCAAATTAATTACAATTTTTAATACAAAAACAAATAGAAGTATATACTATAATTTTGTATATAATATTATAAATAGCTAAATAAAACACGAGATAAAATAAAATGTGACTATAGCTAAAAAACACTACATTCTATGGTCCCCTTGACTTAAAGCTAATCATACAAGTTATTGTTTATTGTTAATTAGGGCTGGAAGCAGAGGCTAGTCGACATCTAAAATATCCTTCCAAAGAATTGTTCGTTTTTGGGGACTCGTATGTTGATACAGGCAACATCAATAAAAGTAAACCCGGTTCGTGGAAAGACCCTTATGGCATAACCTTTCCCCATAAACCCGCAGGAAGATTCTCCGATGGTAGAGTTTTAACCGACTTCATTGGTACGTGTTTTTCTTTGGTTACTTGTTAAATATCTAAATATAATTTTTTTTTAAAAGTATTAGATGTTATATTCAAAATTTTAAAAGTTTTAAATTATTATTTTTAAGATAAAATTACTATTTTTGATTCTTTAACAAGTATTCTTAAGACTATGTTAGCATGAATATAAAAAAAAAATCAATTTCAAAGATGGAATGTGCATGCTTTTGAATTAGCTTTATTTTATTATATCTTCACATTTCTTAATTAATTTCACGTGAAAAGTGATGCGTTTGGAATTGATTCAGATGCTTTAGTTCATTTCTTCGCTGGCTTGCAACGTTACCTTTTTGGTTTTATATTTATATACTAATACATATTATAATATATGTGTATGCTTAATTTGTTTTTATTTCCTTGAGGTAGAAAGCCTTGTTTCTTAAAATTGTGGAATTCAAAACACAAATTCACATGATAAATGTATAGATCACATGGAAATACTGGCAGTGCATACTTTATTTTTATTTTTTATGTTAATGTAACGTGTAGATGAAACAGATAATTAAATTTGTGGGATTTGAATGAAATAGTTTATTAATTAAGTAATTAGAAAGATATGTGTCGCGTGTACTTCTTTTATTGCCACGCGATTAATTAACAAATTATATAATTAATGAAATTATTAAACCACATTACTTTAAGTTTATCTTATGCTAACTAATAGAATACTTATAGTTCAAATTCAACGAATAAAATTCCCTTTATTAAAAAAAATAAATCAAAATCTTTGACTTTAGACAATATAAGTGGTTCAAATTTTAGATTATATATATTCATTTTTTTATTTATATTATAAGAGGGATGTATAATTTTAGCGCTTTAACAGCCATTAGTTCTGTTATGTATAACGTATCATTGCAGCTTTGCCCGTAAATTAAACGCTACAGCATATTGTCGTTTATAACGCATCATATTCATAAGCTTTATGAACTTTTTAATTAGTAACAAAACGCTTTATGAACCGACTAAAAAATAAGATCAATTGGTATAAAAAAATGTAGTGAGTTTTTGTTTTTTGTTTTCTTAATACATAGTGAGCTTCTTATTTTCTCCTTCTGTATTTACTTCAAAATCTTCAACTTTTACTTAGATTAATTAATTCAAAAGTATAATTTATACGGTTAGATATTAGTCAACATAAATATATATTTGAGAATCTAATGGGCACAAGAAGAAACCACCAAAATATATGGATTCATCCAAGTTTTGAACTTGAGTGAGGACAACTATTAAGCCTTTATCTTAACTAAGTTTAGTTAACATTTATTACTAATTTGTTAATCTATTATATATTTATAACTAAATTTAATTTTTTTTTGAAGCATTTTTCAACCGGAAATTTTAAGGTTTAAAGCTCTTACTTAGACCGTTTGATTCTTGGACTGGTCTGGATTCATTTCAAGCAAACAACTCATTTCAATAGCTGATATGATATATGCATACAAACTTTTGGATAGTTTAAGTATTTATCATATATTTCTTTATAACAAAATATCAATCCTTAAGTTATTTTTAAGGAGCCATTTGAAGTAAATAACCCTATATTATGATTAGTGCTCTCTTGTAATTACAATTGACTAACAAAACTACATATATGTGATGCAGCTAAGTATTTGAGAATAAGGTCACCGATCCCATACAAATTCAGGAACATAGTCCCTAAACATTATTTAAAGTATGGGATGAACTTTGCATATGGTGGTACAGGTGTATTTGATACATTGTCTACAGGCCCAAATATAACAGCCCAAATTGATTCCTTGAAACAGCTCATCAAAGATAATGTCTACACAGTCCAAGATCTTGCCAATTCTATTGCTTATGTCTCTGTTGCTGGAAATGACTACAATTTTTACTTGGCCACAAATGGTTCTCTCCCGGTAAATTAATCAATTTCAATCATCATAATACTTATTGGTTTCTATGTTTTTTAATGAGCCTCTAGCTTTTTATGATGTGAATGAAGTAAGAAACTCACATTAGAAAATTTTAAATAATTTCAAATTTAAAATAATATACATTAGTTAATATTAATAATATATTTTATAATTGTTACTATCGTATACTCCTCCGTCTCATTTGTTAATTTTTTTTTTAAAAATAATTTGTCATTTTAAATATATACTCTTATTTATTGTATTTCAATTCATTAAACTTTTTAAGTAACTATAATTAATATAATTAATAAGAGTATTAGAATAAATGACATTTATTTTACCAGTAATCATTTTATTAAGAACTGCACATAACTCAAATTAAAATGAGATAGAAGATGTCATATTTGCTCAATATCTCGACCACACTAATAGTTGATGCACAAAACTTTAATGGTTGATTTACAAAACTTGTGAGAGTGTTGTAAATTCTAAATATGAAATTCTATTTCTACTCCTAAAAAAGTAAGCTCAATATCCCAAATACATAAGTTAAAAAATCTAAATTTAGATATAAACTAAAGTATAAGTATGACACGGACTCCTTAAAAAAATCGAATTGCACACATGAATCAACGTCTTTATGTTATATTTTTATGGAAATTAACTTTTTCATACACATATCAGGTCCAATTACTTACGTATAAAAATATAATTAATTTATCGAATTAGTTTTTTTTGTCGTGATTTGAATTAACTATCTATTAAATTGACTTAATCGTATTTTTATATGTGATTAATCGAATATTCTGCTTTACACAAAAAGAGATGGTTTAGGGTATCATTGTTGTTTTATATTGCTCTCATTTATTTCTTCTACTATTGTAAATGAATGTTAACAAATTAATTTCATTGAATATATGCAGGGCTTTCCATCTTTCATTGCCTCATTGATTAAACAAATCACCACTCATTTGATTAATCTCCAAACCTTGGGATTTAAGAAAATTGTTGTAGGTGGTTTACAACCCCTTGGTTGTCTACCTCAAACCACAGCTCCAACATCATTCCAACGTTGCAATAGTACATTTAATAACCTCGTAGCCTTACACAACAATCTATTAAACCAATCAGTCACAAAATTGAACCAACAATCCAAAGATCACACCACATTCGCAATTCTCAACATCTTCGATAGTTTCGTGTCGGTGTTGAACAACACTTCAAACCATAAAAACATCAAAGAACGTTTGAAACCATGTTGCTTTGGAGTAAGTAGTAAGTACAATTGTGGAAGTGTAGATGCAAATAATGTTAAGAAATATTTGGTTTGTGAAAATCCTGAATCCAATTTCTTTTGGGATTTGTTGCACCCAACACAAGCTGGTTGGAATGCTGTGTATGATGAGTTGAAGATAAAAGGTCTTCATCAAATTTTCTATTAGAGCTATGTTGGATTGTGCCATGTATTTGTAGCATTTTGAATATTGTTTAATAAGGCACCCCTTCTTTTTACTAATTTGTTAATTTATCTATGAATTTGATTTGTTTGTAACTATTCCATGTGATTTCATTTTAAAGGGTGCAATGTGTATACTGATTTTTTCTTCTTCATGATATTATTGTTATTCAATGGTGAATGATTGTTGGAAGCAAAATTTGTTAGAAAATGATCTACTCCCCCTCCCACCATGAGTGACTTAATTGACAATTTCATATAGATTAAAAAAATGTATAGATGAAAGCAAGAGATAATGGTATTTACACTAAAATATGTTTATCAACTATTTGTGTATTCATTATTATCGTTATAAATTGGAAAATATTGAATTGAAAGTAGTATCGATTAAATGATACAATTGAAAAAAAATAATTAATGTTACATTATAAATTGAAAACAATCATTTACAGTGTTATAATTATTTTTGCATAATCACTCATTGAAGAATATGGAGATTATTACTACCTCTATTCTTATATATAGGAGAAAGTTGAATCAATAAAAATTGATGTATTATAGTTTAGCTTTTAGACTAGATACATTCATTTTTATTAACTCAAATTTCTCTTATATACAAGACTAGAGGTATATATAGTACAAACATCATTTCTGTACACAATCACAAACTGAGAAATTTCAAATTCCAAATTAACATTTTGAACTAGAAAAAAGATTAAAATTGAATAGCATGCAAAAACGTTGTATACCAATTATTAAAAGGAAATTATTATTTTATTCATATTAAAGGGAAATGATAACAAATGTTCTAAAACATTTGTTACGTAATTAAATATAGAAATTTTGTATTAAAAATGTATTAGAAGTTGCTTGTTGGAATGGAACATATTTGTGCCCATTTATTAAAAGTATTAAAAGCATTCACCCAAAGTGTTTCTTCGAATGGAACATATTTGTGCTCACTTGAATATCATTTTGTCAAGAAGACAGACCATTATTAGCCTCAATAACAAATGAAGATCCTAATGTTCTGATTTGAGCTAAAGAGTTCAGACCATAGTGTGATAAAAAATATATCCTAGAGTTTCACAATTACATCCTTGCAATCATATTTGTTTTTAAAAAGTTTCATTCCTATATATACTTGTATTTTAAGGCTATGTTGCATAAAATAAATAAGTTAGAGTATTTACATGTAAAGGAATAGATGAAGAATTTTTCAACGGAGATGTCGCATCCTAAAATTTTGATTGTTTCTTGGATTTAATAGAGTCGCCAATAAAGTTTATTTTTTAAAATAGAGAAAATATTAAAAAAAAAATAAAAAATAATAGTCTTGGAAACCATGTTTAGAGTTCAGGAGTCGATTATGTGGAGGGAATGTATTAGCACCCTACGACAACCGAAAAAAAGGTTACCTATAATTATTTGTGCAAAATTAATATTAACTAAAATATATTTATTTCTCCTTTTTATTAAATATGAATATTAATTGTTTTTTGAATGTAATTTTGAAATAAATGTGTGTTTAAAAAAAAGCGGGAAAAAAAAGAATTTTTTTATTAATGGGCTGACAAGAGTATAGTCTTACTCCTACATATCTCCCGGTGCGTTGGAGAAATTAAAGCTACATAGTTCCTAGTAGAAAATGTGGATGTGTTGATTGCTTTTAAAAGTGTGTTTTGTTGTGGATAAGCAAGTTAAAAAAAACTTTATTTTGAGAAAATGAGTTTGTTTTATTTGAATTAATATTTTGGCTAAATAGAACCCGTGGTTCCTTAACTTAATTTCAGTTAACGTTTTAGTCATTTATCTTTTTTTTCCCCCCAATTTGGTCATTTATTTTAATTTTAAGTGAAATAAAAAATGAAAATATGAGTTTATTTGAATATTTGAGTTACAAAGCTTATGAAATTTGTGTTATATGAATGAATATAATTAATTTTATAGTTTTTGTTGAAAATTTTGATGAATTTTTGTAAAAAAAAAGTTATAAAAACATAAAAGATCAAATTGTCACTTAAAATTAAAATAAAGGACCAAACCGGGAAAAAAAAAGATAAAGGACTAAAACGTTAACTGAAATTAAGTTAAGGGACCACGGGTGCTATTTAGCCTAATATTTTGTATGTATTTATAAAAAAACGAGTTTTCAGGCTAACAAGTTGTATCACTTGGGACTTAATAACTCAAAGATTAAAAGATGTCACATCTCATTAATCCTTTAAGAATATCTTTATTATTTTTAGTTATAAAAATGAGTTTTAAAACCACCAACTTGTACAACTTGTGTTTTAACAACTCAAAGATAAAAAAAATGTCACATCTAATTAACCAAGTTTAAATGTGATTGTATGGTGAAGATAAAGAACAAACAAGAAAAAATACCTTGCCTGTTTCTCTTTGTTTTTTCGTTACCGCTACTCCCTTTGTTTTCTTCTTATTCTTCTTCTTTATATGCTTTTTTTAATAGAATTAGTATCAGATCTCCACTGAAAAATGCCCTCCTTTTTTAAAACAAATGAAGGTGTATTTAAAGTGTTTTTTCACTTGTTCAGTTGCTTTCCTGCTCTTCCCTTGTGCTTCCCCATTAGTTTCATTTTTATGTTTTATTTTCTTTGTTCATAATCTATGTTCTTCTGCATATCTGATGCATTCACGTTTTTAACTTATTTGTTTTTATCTGAGTGTGTTTATTCTTTTATTATGTTTGAGAAATAAAGCAGGTTTTGGATGAGCAAAGGTTACTCTCTATATGTGTCTCTGATTGTGCAGAATGTTGTCTTCTTGCTTTTGTTTCAAACTCAAAGTTTTGTCTTCTTCTTTTTGCATCATAACAGCAACCAAAAAGGACAATGGGAATTTATTTTATTTATTAATTAATTAAATATGTATCATTTTGTATTATCTACTCTAATGTTGTTATAATTGTTGTTTCATGAGATGGTGAGACAAAATGAGCATCAGTATTTATTACTTTTAGCTATATCATTTTTATTTCCAATTTATATATTTTTATCCTTTTTTGTATTAATAATTATTATTACAGAAATAATGGCAAACATAAAATTATTTGATATATTGTGACTATAATTTAATGGGCCGAACAAAATTGGGGTAGTACAGTGCCCCTTATTTAATTATATTTTATTTGAAAAATATGAACAAAAATGGTTTTCATATTATTTGTGTAAAAGATAAGTAAACATAAGAACTTAAATTTTGTCCCATAAATGTTAATGCAAAAGTATGTGAAATCCAAAAGTAGAATAACTATTAATTCAAAAGTATGAAAGTAGAACAAGCTAAACAAATGATTAATAAAGATGCAAAATAATTGTCTCCGAATTGGTTATCGATGCGTAGATCGACAAGAATGAAAATGATTGTCTTCAAATTGATTACCGATGCGTAGATCAACATGAGTGAAAATAATCATCTGGATTGGTTACCGATGCATAGTTAAAATACAAATAATGAGCAAAATGTAATACTGAGCAAAATGTAATACAAGGTTGTTGAATATAAATAAAGTATAAATATAAGGTATCAATGATTCATTCGTGTGTTATGCATTATGCAAGGTTGTTGAGTATGGAAAAAGTATAATGAAGATGCATGAATCATGTGAATATAAGTAAAAAATGAATGTAAGATGCAGAATTTATGTGTGTTCTGCATTATAGATCAATTCTTGTTCATTTCTTTAATTCCCCAATCCTTATTATCTTCTACGCCCCCATGATTCAATGGATGAATGAAGACAACTATCATTTTCACATGATGAATCTTCGTACATCTCGTGTGATCCATTTTTCGAGGCGAAATGAAGTGCATTGTTTAAAATGATTATCCTCCCTTTTTCTTATACATCCATATATTTTGAGAATCTATCAAGTTCATGTGTATATTTTTCAAGCGTCAAAATACTTAAAATATTTTTTATGTTTTCACATATTTCAAATTCCAATATTTATTATCATAAAACATTTTAAAATGCTAGAACAATCAACCATGTAACTTAATTAATTTAGAAAAAGTGTAACGTACAACATTGAATGACAACATTGGAAAATGTACATTCATTATATTGAGAACAAAACAATTGAGGTAGGGGTTTCAATGTAGGATGATTGTGTTTAGCTTTAGTTGGAAGGCTAACAAACACTAGTCATTCTTGTAATTTAGGACTTTTGTTGGTCAGCTTCCAAGAATAATAATTTCCCCAGTTTTAACCGCATGATCTTTTTTTATTATATCCTTAACTTTTGCATGGATCGCTCTTTCAAATTTTCAATCCATTAGGATGCTCTAATTTTTGTCTAGGTCGCCCTTTTAGGTTTTCAACCTAACGAACCCATTTTTCAATCATTTTATTTAAGCATAATATTTTTTAACTGCATCTGAATTTACTAGAAGTGGAAACTCATCTCCATCAATTTCTGCAAGTATTAGGGCTTCCCCAGAGAAAGCATTTTTCACAACTTATTGTCTCTCATAGTTTTGGGTCCATTTTCCACGAGAATCCTTTTTTACGGGCAATACTTTATTTAACATTAAGTCCCCTTCTTGAAACTCTCGAGGACATGCCTTTTCTCTTAGGCTTTTTTAAGTCATTTTTGATATAGACGACCAAGACACAGAGCTATCATTCTTTTTTCTTCTATGAGGTTTAATTGGTCAAATCGTGATTGAACCCAATCTGCCTCTTCTAGTTTTGTTTCTATCAAGACTCTGATGGAGGGAATTTCAACTTCAATGGGAAGTACCACTTCCATTTCATACACCAATGAGAAAGGAGTTGCCCCTGTTGAGGTGCAGGTTCTATAGCCATGTAATGCAAAGGGAAGCATTTCATGCCAATCCTTTTATGTCTCTACCATCATTTGTAAGATTTTCTTGATATTCTTATTTGCTGCTTCTATAGCCCCATTCATTTTCGGACGATACGGTGAAGAATTATGGTGTTGAATTTTGAAACTATCACACAACCTCTTCATCATTTTGTTATTCAAATTGGTCGCGTTATCAGTGATAATCTTATTTGGCAAGCCATATCAACAAATCAATTCTTTTTGATGAATCTGACAACCACACTCCTCATCACATTGGCATAAGAAGCAGCTTCAACCCCATCTTGTGAAATAATCAATAGCTACTACAAAAAATCGGTGCCCATTTGAAGCTTTACGCTCGATGAGTCCAATAACATCCATCCCCACATTGAAAATGGCCATGGTGATGTTAAGACATTCAAAGAGGTGGGCGGTGAAGATGCAAACACGAGAAGGGGGGTTGAATTGTGTTTGTACTACTTGAATTCTTTTTCTGTTTTTGATGATTATTTAAAATATGATATATAAACAAGTAGAGTTAGCAGCGGATAAAGTAAAATAATCAATGATTTATCCTGGTTCACCATTAACTAGGCAACATCCAGTCCCTTCAGCTCGAAGGATTTTTCCACTAATTCAAAATCTTTGAATTACAACAACACTACTGACCCTCCAAGTCAGTCTAACAATCCTAGACTTTTAAGGAACACAGCACCTTGACTTCACAACTCAAGTCTTCTCCTACCAATCTGACAACCCCAGATTGTAGAAGGAATTACAACACCTTGAATCTAATTGCTAAGTCACCTGCTACTTCTTCTGACTCTTCAGACTGTAGACTCTACTTCAACAATATAGATTTCACACAAGGGAACGAAAGACACGAGTACTTGCTTATGGAAAGCTGAAACTCACAATTAACCTTACTGAAAACTCGAGTGTTTGCTTCTGGAAGTGTATGACTCTTTTACTGATTTTCGATGCTAAGTTTTCTGCCTTGAGCCTCCTTTTATAGATGAATAATTAGGGTTTCTTCCATGCTTAACTTCAACATGAATCTGCCCAGATTCTCTTGCAAAAATAACTTGGCCAATCGGGTTTCACTTAAATAAAAAATGTATCGTTTTAGCTCCATATTGCATTTTAAAATTCTGTTGATCAATCATGTTTCTTTTAATTTCAAACCATATCTTTTTAAGCTTCAGATTGCATTCGAATTTCTTCAAGTCTTCAGTAATTTTTGAATCAAATCCCCTTAATACTTTGATCAAATTTCTATCAAAATTTAATAAAGTCTTCTTCGAATTTTAATCAAGTTATCACTGATTTTCATCACGATTAAAATATGGACCGTATGATCTTTTGATCTCGACCACCTCTGGACCATATAATCTGATCTGCCCCAATTCTGTGATCCTCTGATCTCGTCCAACACTGGACCACATGATCTGATCTTCTGATCTCGGCCAACACTGGGCCATATGGTCTGATCTTCTGATCGCGGCCAATACTGGGCCATGATGCTTAAATCTGGACCATTGATCTGAACATTTTCCCTCTGATCTGGACCAAGTCTGGACTGATTTTGGATGGAATTTGAATTAAATCTGGACTTATGATATTTTAATCTAGACATTTATCTTCTGATCTGGATCAAGTATGGATTAAATCTAGACAATCATTTCTTCTGATCTAGACTGAGTTTTATGCTCTGGACCATGCCATCTTCTGGTCTGGAACAAGTCTGGACCAAGTCACTTGTTCTGGACCAGTTATCTTCTGCTATGGTTAAGTCTGGACAAATTCTTATTTCACGACCATGCTATCTTCTGGTCAGGATTAATCTTGGACCAAGTCTGACTTATGATTCCTTCTGGTTTGGACCAAGTCTCCTTCTGGACTCTGCTTCCTTCTAATCTGGGCCAGGAAATATATCCTCTGATGATGTTATTTGATCTTTGATGACATTTTCTGATATCCTCTAGAGGTGTATCCTCTAGTGCCTTCAGGATGCATCCTCTGGTACCTTCTATATGCATTATATGGCCTAACCTTCTGATGGCATTTCTATCTTCTGGTTGCTTCCTTTGGATGTATCTTCTGGTGGTGTCATCCTCTGATTTTGCACAGCTTCGGATTTGTTCTTCTAAGTCAAAATACTATTTACATAAAATACTTTTGTTAACATCAAAACTAAGTATAGAACCAACTTGGTTCCAACAGGCGGTACATGTACTTTGTTAGCATAGATTTGACATTTATGACATTTATTTACGTAACTAAAGGAATCAGACTCCATGGTCAACCAATAGCAGCCAACCCTTAAGATTTTTCTTGCCATTGCGTGCCCATTTGCATGAGTTCCAAAAGAACCTTCGTGAACCTCTTGAATGATTTTCCGTGCTTCCATTTCATCCACACATCTAAGGAGACCATATCTTCATTTCTCTTATAAAGCACTTAACCATTTAAGAAGAAGTTCATTGATAACCTCCTCAAAACCCTCTTGTCGTTCTCTGAAACACCCAATGGATATTCCTTATTCCTAACATTGGATTTGATATCATAAAACCATGGCTTGTTGTTAAGCTCTTCTTCTATTGAATAGTAATATGCTGACTTATCCTTTTGTTGAATTTTTATGACTAGCACATCCTAACTGATGCTTATTTAGAACATTAATGACAACGTGGCCAGGGCGTTGGCCAATTGGTTTCCTTCTCGAGGAATATGGTGAAAAGTGATTTTCTAGAAGTGTTATGTCAATTCATTTATATGCGTATGATATGGAATCAATTTTGGAATCTTGAGTTTCCCACTCTCCTTTTGTCTGATGGATGACAAACGATGAGTCTCCAAATACCTCAAGAAGTTTTATCTTTGATTCAATGGCTGATTTAATGCCCACGACACATGCCTCATATTCTGCAATATTGTTTGTGCAATCAAAACACAATCTAGCAGTAAATGGAGTGAACTGGTTCTCTGGGGAAATCAAAATGGCTCCAATTCCATGCCCTAATGCGTTAGAAGCACCATCAAACACCAACGTCCATATTTCTTTATCAAATGATTCAGTCCCTTCAAATAAAGTCATTATGCCTTCATGGAGGAATTCTCATTGCATTAATTGATAATCTTCTACAGGTTTTTGGGCCAAATACTCTGTTAGTGCGCTTCCTTTTATAGCCTTTTGTGTAACATATACCAAGTCGTTTTCTGTTAACAACATCTGCCAACGGGCAATCCTTCCAATAAGAGCAGGTTTCTCAAATATATATTTGATTGGGTCCATTTTAGACACCAACCAAGTTGTATGACATAACATGTATTGACTCAACCGATGAACAACCCATGTTAATGCACAACATGTTCGTTCAAGCAGTGAATACCTTATTTCACAACTAGTGAACTTTTTGCTCAAATAATAAATAGTGTGTTCTTTCTTACCAGATTCATCATATTTTCCTAGTACACAACCCATTGACTCATCAAGTACTGTTAAGTACATAATAAGTGGTTTCCCAGAAATCGAAGGAACCAAGATTGGAGGTTTTGACAAGTACTGCCCAAAATGTTTTTTGACAATTCTCATTCCATTCAACCTTTTGGTTTTTGCGCAACAACTTGAAATTTGGCTCGCATGTTGCGGTGAGATGTGATATGAACCCCTCAATGTAATTCAATCTACCCAAAATGCCACAGACTTTTTTTCCATGCGTGAAGCCAGCATTTCTTATATTGCTTTTACCTTATTAGGGTTTACTTCTATCCCATTTTGACTAACGTTAAACCCAAGTAACTATCTTGATCTCACACCAAAAGTGCATTTAACAAGGTTTAAATGGAGTCTGAACTGAAGGTGCAAACACGAGAAAGGGGGTTGAATTGTGTTTGCCAAAGTTGAAAACTTTTTGTTGATTTGAGGAACGTTGATATAAATTACTTGGAGACAATGCAATCAGATTCGACAGCAGTGGATAATAAGAGCATAAGTATTTGGACACATAGATTTATCCTAGTTCACCATTAACTTGGCTACATCAAGTCCCTTCATTCAAAAGGCTTTAATCCACTAATTCAAACACTTTGAATTACATAGCACCTGACCGTCCAAGCCAGTATTTCCAAACAACCTACACCCTAGACTTTTGAGGAACAACAACACCTTGACCCTACAAGCCAAATCTTTTCCTACCAATCTGATAACCCCAGATTGAAGAAGGAACTTACACCACGTTGACCCTACAAGCCAAGTCTTCTCCTAACAATATGACAACCCCATATTGAATAAGGAACTTACACCACCTTGACCCTACAAGTCAAGTCTCCTCCTAACAATTTGACAACCCCAGATTGAAGAAGGAACTTACACCACTATCAGGTTGGATACAAAGGTTTGGAACTTGAGTAGTTGCTTCTGGAAAGCTGATTATAACGATGACTCTCTTGAGTAGTTGCTTCTAGAAAGCTGATTATAACAATGACTCTCACACTCTAAGAAAAGAACACTTATAAAATATTTATCTTTCGCACAAATGTTTCTCTCTTTGAACTTTAAGATGAATTTGGATTTTAAGCTTGAGTTCTTCTGTTTTTCGATGATTTCTTCTATGGCCTGAAGCCTCTATTTATAGTTGAGATATGGGCTTTCACTTGGTCCACGTTTAATTTTGAATTGTATCTTGCTCAGATTTCTTTTGAAAATTCTTCAACCCGATTCTATTCCTTTTTAAATTTGAACCAAATCTTCTTCATACTTTGATCAAATGTCCTTCAAATTTGAATCAAGTCTTCTTCGAATTTCAATCAAGTCTTCTACGAATCTGAATCAGGTCTTCTTCGAATCTGGACCATGTCTTCTTCCGATCTAGACCATGTCTTCTTCCGATCTGGACCATGTCTTCTTGTTCTGATGTTTGCCTCAGATCGTATCATTTGATGATGTCCTCTTATTCTTGCCTGTAATGAAATCCTCTGATTTTTGCCTCTGATGATATCCTCTGATTTTTGCCTTTGATGATATCCTCTGATTTTTGCCTCTGATGATATCCTCTGATTTTTGTCACTGATGATATCTTTTGATTTTTACCTCTGGTGATATCCTCTTGGCTCCTCTGGTGGCATCCTCTAGTGACATATTCTGGTTGCATCCTCTGGTGACGTCATCCTCTAGTGGTATCCTTTGGTGACATCATCCTCTAGTGGCGTCATCCTCTTGTGACATCTTCTGGTGACGTCATCCTCATGTGGCATACTTCTTCGAAGTCAAATAATTTATTCTCATAAAATACTTTTGTTAACATCAAAACTTTAAGTGTTAAACCAACTTGGTTCCAACAATCTCCCTTTTTGATGATGACGAAACTTGTATTTTTTATAATCATTTTTCTTTCTATTTCTTTGACTCTTTCAATTTCTTTGACTCCCCCTAAGACTAAGCTCCACTTTGTATCTTTCTCCCCCTAAGTCTAAGCCGTAGTTTATCTTTTCTTTATCAAATATCTTTCTCCCCCTTTTGCCATCAGACAAAAAGGATTGAATGAGATCTTTTTTTGAATAACATGAGCATAACATATTACAAGAAAATAAAATGAAATAAAATAAAAGACTAACTAAACTATCAGTCAGAGATGAATGTAAGGTTTAGGTTTTTCTTGATGAAGTCTAACCTATCTTCAGGTAATAGTTTGGTGAATATGTTAGCCCATTGGTGTTTAGTGTCTACAAACTGAATGTTGAATACCCCTTTTTGAACAAAGTCTCTAATGAAGTGATGTTTGATCTCTATGTGTTTAGCTCTAGAATGAAGGGTTTTTGGTTAGATTTATGGCATAAATGTTGTCCCAATAGATGAGAATGTTGGTTTCCAGGATTTTGTAGTCTTCCAGCTGATGTTTCATCCAAATGAGTTGAGAACTGCATCCAGCTGCTGAAATGTATTCAACCTCTACTGTTGAAATGGAAATTGTGTTTTGTCACTTACTTGACCAGGATATTAAGTTTTCACCTAAAAATGTGCAGTTTCCACTTGTGCTCTTTCTCTCAAGTTTATCTCCAGCATAGTCAGAGTCACAATATCCACTAAGTTTGTATTTAGTAGTTTTCTTGTAGAACAAGGTAAGGTTGGTCATGCCTTTTAGGTATCTAAGGATTCTCTTAACGGCAGTTAAATAGGATTCCCTAGGGTCAGATTGAAATCTTGCACATACACATACACTAAACATGATGTCAAGTCTAGAAGCAGTAAGGTAAAGTAAAGATCCTATCATTGCTCTATAGGTTTTTTGATCAACTTTTTGGCCTGAATCATCTTTTTCAAGAGAGCAAGTAGGGTGCATTGGTGTAGCCATAGGTTTGCAGTCACTCATCTTAAACTTCTTGAGAAGCTCTTTTGTATATTTCGTTTGATAAAAGTATATACCTTTTTGACTTTGTTGAATTTGTATCCCTAAGAAGAACTTAAGTTCTCCCATCATACTTATTTGAAATTCATGCTGCATTAATTTAGAAAATTCTTAGCAAAGAGTGTCATTAGTAGATCCAAAAATAATGTCATCAACATAAACTTGAATAATATGAATATCATCTTCTATTGATTTTCTAAAAAGTGTATTGTGTACTTGTCCTCTTTCAAAATTATTTTAAGCAAGAAGTTACTAAGTCTATCATACCATGCCCTAGGTGTTTGTTTTAGACCATACAAAGATTTTCTAAGTTTAAAAACATGATTTGGAAATTCAGAACTTTCAAAACCTGGGGGTTGTTTAACATAGACTTCTTCACTTATATAACCATTTAGAAAAGCACTTTTAACATCCATTTGAAATAATGTAAGGTTATTATTTGAAGCAAAAGAGAGTAAGATACGAATAGCTTCTAACCTGGCCACTTTAGCAAATGTCTTAGTGTAATCAATGCCTTCTTGCTGACTGTAGCCTTGTGCAACAAATCTTGCCTTGTTTCTAACCACTACACCTTTTTTATTTAGCTTGTTTATGAAAACCCACTTGGTTCCAATAATGTTCTTCTCTGGTCTAGGTAATAGATCCCAAACATCATTCCTTTCAAATTCATTCAACTCCTCTTGCAATCCAAGAATCCATCCATCATTTGCCAATGCTTCATTAATAGAGGTATGCTCAATTGATGAGAGTAAGCCAAACAAACTGGTGTCTTTAAGTGATGATGTGGTCCTTAAAGGACCACTTGCATTTCCAATGATTAGAGTTTCAGGATGAGATGACTTGTACTTCCATCCACATCTTTCTTCTGACTTATCTTCAGATTCATCCTTTGAGAACTTGTCATATTCTTCTAATTTGCTTGTATCCTCTACTTTTTCAAGTTCTTCTGGTTTGTCTGCATCAACTTCCTTTGGTATTGGTAAACCTGCACTATCATCATCTTGCTTTGACTTTTCAATGTCAAGCTGTTTGTCATAACAAAAATCATATAATTTAAGAATGAAATCAATACAGTCAACACATCAATTTTGTTTCTAGTAGTTTCTGCATATTTTTGAAACTACTGGTAAGCTATTTCTGTTGAAGTGTTCAAATTATGTGGATCGCCTGGTTCCTCTAAATTTTTGAGAACCTGCAAAATACTTATCTAGCTTTGATTTTTAAGATCAAGCTTCTTGTTATCACAGTAAACATAATATAAAAACAATAATAATATTCAAAGAAAGATATAACCTATATGTCAACAGTTTGAATTTCACTATGAAAACCCTCTTATTTTTTCTTTTCTGGTTTTCAGATTATGAATTTGCATATTCTATGATTATAGGGTTTGGATAAAGGGATTTGAATTTCCATCCAGGTTTGTAGTCTTGATGAATTTGATTGGAGTGTTCAAAGAAGTCTCCGGATTCTGATTGTTAATATGATGCTTCTTTTTATGTTGATATATCAGGTTCCTCTGATAGTTCTAGAACTGATGGTAATTATGATTCTTCTAGTAGTTTTAGTTTTGTTGACATGTGTGATTTCTCTGCCTATTTTGATTTGGTTGATAAGTGTGATTTCTCTTATATGTATTGTGTTGACCAGTACTTCTATCACTAGAGTCAATTGGCTTCTGTTTGTTAGATGTTGGAACGTAGACCGTTTTCCCATCATATATTGCAAGCATCCATTGACCAGGAACCATGACTGGTGTTTAAATTTGGTTCCTTAGAACATCTGCAACATAAACAATTTTATCTTTTGGTACCCAAATCTGGTTGGGTCCTGGTTTGTTAGTTCTTAAAGGTTTCTTGTCTTCTCATGTGGTTAACATGGGATAAGATAGTTTGGAATGACCTTTCTTAGTGCAAACAGTACACAAGACATCAGAAGAAATAGGTTTAGTTTCAGTTACAGGTTCTTCAAATCCTATACCTTTTTTACCATTGCTACTAACTCCATAAATCATATAAGCATATTTGCTTCTTTCCATACCATTAGCAAGAAAGTCTTGAAATACTTGTTCATGCATATCAGAATTACATGTAGTATTTTCACTTGATGTTGAACAATGATTTCTTTTTAGAGTTAAATTTTCAGCCTTAAGTCCAGCAATATTAGTTTTAAGAGCTGCATTTTCTGTTTTACATTCTGCACTTTGATTCTTTAAAACATTGACTTCTTTGGCTAGAATTTTATTTTCTTTCCTAAGTGGGGTTGAATTGTGTTTGAAAAACTTTAATTCGTTTTGCTAATTAGTTCAATAATGAGCAATCAGAGTAACTAAGCAGTGGATAATAAAAGTTAACACCTCGAATTTATACTGGTTCACCTTTAACTAGGCTACGTCGAGTCCCTTCCTTCAGAAGGCATTTTCACTAATTCAAACTCCTTTGAATTACAACACCACTAACCCTTCAAGCCAGTCTTCCCAAACAGCCTGACAACCCCAGACTTTTGAGGAACAACAACATATTGACTATACCAGCCAAGTCTTCTCAAACACTCTAACAACCCCAGACTTTTGAGGAACTTCACAACCTTAAACCTACAAGCTAAGTCTTTCACTAACAACCTAACAACCCCAGATTTTATAAGGAACTTCAACACTATGGGATTTTATACAAGGGATAGAAATTAAAACTGAGTAACTACTTCTGGAAAGTTGATACTCACAATAAGCTTAACTTGAACTTGAGTCTTTGCTTCTGAAAAATTTATGATGACAATCAGCCTCACACTCTAAGAAAAGAACACTTAGAAAATATTTATCTTTTAATCAAGTGTTTCTCTCCTTTGAACTCTTTGAATATTTAGGAATTTTTGCTTGAGCTTTTCTATTTTTCGATACATTATTCTTCAGCATTAAGCCTCTAATTATAGTTGAAATTAGAGCTTCACTTTGATCTGTTGCTTTACTTCTGGAGTGTATTTCGATTGATTCTGTTTTGAGAATATTCTGGAGTATTTTGTGAAGGTGCAAACACGAGAACGGGGGGTTGAATTGTGTTTGACTACCTTGAATACTTTTTCTGTTTTTGCAGTTTTATAACAAAACCTGATGTATGAATCAAACAGAGTTAGCAGCGGATATAAAGCAAAAATAAAATCACATAATTTTATACTGGTTCACCGTTAACGAGGCTACGTCCAGTCCCTTCACTTTGAAGGATTTCACTAATTCAAAAACCTTGAATTACAACAATACCACTGACCATCCAAGTTAGCCTTCTCAAACAGTCTAACAATCCTAGACTTTTGAGGAAAAGAACCTTGAATCTAATTGCTAAGTAATCTGCTACCCTTTCTGACTCCCTCAGACTGTAGACTCTACTTCAACAACTTAGATCTAACACAAGGGAAAGAAAAACACGAGTGCTTGCTTCTGGAAAGCTGAAACTCACAATTAATCTCACTGAAAACTCGAGTGTTTGCTTCTGGAAGTGTATGACTCTTTTTGATTTTCGATGATAAGTATTCTGCCTTGAGCCTCCTTTTATAGATGAAGAATTAGGGTTGCTTCCATGCTTAAGTTCGAGCTGTATCTTGCTGGATTCTCTTGCAAAAATAACTTGGCCAATTAGGTTTCTCTTAAACAAAAAACATATCTTTTTAGCTCCATATATGCATTCGAAAATAGCTTTGGCCAATCATGTCTTTAATTTAATTCTAGATCAAATATTTCTTCCCGCCAATAGCTTCTGAATTCCCACAAGACTTTAATTTATTTTTGAATCAAATCCTTTTAATACTTTGATTAAATCTTGACTATTTGATCTTTTGCTCCCGTCCACATCTGGACCATACAAACTGATCTACTGTGATCCTCTGATTTCGGCCAATACTGGACCACACGTTCTGATCTTCTGATCTCGGCCAACACTGGGCCATATGGTTTGATCTTCTGATCTCGGCCAACACTGGGCCATGATGCTTAAATCTGGACCATTGATCTGAACATCTTCCTTCTGATCTAGACCAATTCTGGACTGGGTCTGGATTGAACTGAAATTAAGTCTGGACATAGGATATTTTAATCTGGACATTTACCTTCTGATCTGGATCAGGTCTGGATTAAATCTGGATATCATTTCTTCTGGTCTGGACTTAGTTTCATACTTTGAACCACGCTATCTTCTAGTCTGGGCCAAATCTGAATTAAATCCCTTGTTCTGGACCAATTAATTTATGCTCTGATCAAGTCTGGATCAAGTTTGGATTGATTATCATTTCACTACCAAGCTATCTTCTGGTCAGAATGAATTCTGGACCAAGTATGAATTATGATTCCTTATGGTCTGGAACAAGTCTCCCTCTGGTAGGCTTCCTTCTGGTCTAGTCCAGGTCTCCTTCTGAACTTTGCTTCCTTATGATCTGGGCCAGGAAAGATATCATCTGATGGAGTTTTGACATCCTGGTGTATCCTCTGGTGCCTTCAGGATGCATCCTCTGGTACCTTCTGGATGTCTTATCTGGTATCTTCTGGAGGTGTATCCTCTGGTCTGTTTTTATCCTCTGGTAACTCATCTTCTGTTTCTGGTGACTTCATCTTCTACCTCTGGTAACTTCATCTTCTGGTGGAATTTAATATAATAATTCTAAGTACAAAATAAGATTACATGGAGTGCTTTTGCAAACATCAAAATCCTAAGTACTTAGAACCAACTTGGTTCCAACATTTTGCTCTGATTCTATTTTAAGCATTTTGCTCATATTATGTTTTGAGCATACTTTCAGCTAGATTATGTTTCTGAAGTCTTTTGCTCCGATTCTGTTTTGAGCATTTTGCTCAGATTCTGTTTTGAGCATACTTTCAGCTTTAATGATGTAGCTTCTGATTTTTGCCTCTAATGAGATCCTCTGGAATTATCCTCCAACGGGATCCTCGGGAATTATCCTCCGATGGGATCCTCTGATTGTATCCTCTAATGGGATCTTCTTATGATATCCTCTGACAGGTTCCTCTGATGATATACTCCGGTGATATCCTTTGGTAATTTCCTCTAATGATATCCTCTACTAATATCCTCTGATGATATCGTCTGATGATATCCTCTAGTGACCGTCGTCTGGTGATCATCCTCTTGTGATCATCCTCTGGTGACCATCCTCTGGTGACTTCATTCTGCTTCTGACTTGTATCTTCTGGTGACGTCATCTACATCTTCTGGTGACATCATCTTCTGGTGACGTCATCTTCTGGTGGCAATTTTCATTATTCTTCTAAGTCAAATATGTTATTTTCATAAAATACTTTTGTTAATATCAAAACTTTAAGTGAAAGAACCAACTTGGTTCCAACAAATTCTTCAACCCGATTATGTTCCTTTTTAATTTTGAACCAAATCTTCTTCAAATTGAAATTAAATATTTTTCAGACTTTGATCAGATGTCCTTCAAATTTCAATCAAGTCTTCTTCGAATTTGAATAAAGTCTTCTACGAATCTGAATCAGGTCTTCTTCTAATTTGGACCATATCTTCTTCTGATCTGGACCATGTCTTCTTTTGATGTTTGCCTCGGATGGTATCCTCTAATTCTTGCCCTTGTTGATATCCTTTGATTTTTGCCTCAGATGATATCCTCTAATTTTTGCCTCTGATGATATCCTCTGATTTTTTCCTCTAGTGATATCCTCTAGGATCCTCTGGTGGCATCCTCCGAAGGTATCCTCTGGTGGCATCCTCTGGGACATCTTCTGGTTGCATCCTCTAGTGACATCTTCTGGTGACATCCTCTGGTGGCATACTTCGTCGAAGTCAAATAATTTATTCTCATAAAATACTTTTGTTAACATCAAAACTTTAAGTCTTAAACCAACTTGGTTCCAACATGAACTTCCTTATTTGCACAAACAAATTTTGAGGGTTGACAACATGGTCTTCTTCTGTCCGAGATTTTGCAATCATATCGTCCCCATAAACCTCTATCTTCTTATGCATCATGCCATGAAACAAAGTTACCATTGCTCTTTGATAGGTTTCCCCAACATTCTTCAATCCAAATGGCATCACTTTATAATAGAAAGTTCTCCATTGTGTGATGAATGTAGTTTTCTCCATATCCTCAAGAGCCATCTTGATTTGATTGTATCCTGAGAAATCATCCATGAAGGAGAAAAGAGAATATTGAGCAGTGTTATCCATTGGAACATCAATATGAGGCAAAAGGAAATCATCTTTAGAATTAGCTTTATTTAAATTCGGATAATCAACGCATATTCGAACATTTCCATCCTTTTTTGAAACTGGGACAATATTAGCAACTCATTGAGAATATTTTGCCACTGCTAAGAAACTAGCATCAACTTGCTTCTTGACCTATTTTCTAGTTTTAAGTGACATATCATACCTCATCCTCATTTATTTTTTAATTGGAGCACGATCAGGCTTGAGTGGTAGCTTGTGTTCAACTATGTTAGTATCTAGCCCAAGCATATCCTGATATGACCATGTAAAGACATCCACGTAGTCAAATAAAAGTTTAATCAACTTTTCTCGTTCACTTTCTTTCATAGACATACCAATTTTAATTTCTTTCTTATCATATTCAGTCCCCAAACTGATCACCTCAATAGGTTCTAGTTATGGGGGGAGCTCACAATCGTCTTCACAATCCTCATAAGCGTGATTAATTGGGCATTCAAAATTACAAGAATGGATTCTAGCACTGCTATTTTCAACATATTCATTTTTGACTCTACATTGTTTAAATTAAGAAGAAAAAGGAAAAAACAAAATATGAATAAATATTTCCATTTCAAGAAAAAGAAATGGTTGGAGGATTCCAAAATGCATTTATTGATAATAAGTACAGAATTGAAATACATGCGCCCTAATTTGTTATCCTTATAGCCTTGTGCAGAGCAAAAGGAGTTGAAATACACAATTACTTTGAACATGAATTAACAAACACGGGAAACTCGATGATCTTCCAATTGTTGAAATTGGTATTCGGAAGACAAGGGTACACTAATTTGACGGTATCATCACCAACATGATCTTCTTCTGCAACAACCACCTGGTCAGCATATATTATTCCGAAGCTTTGAAAGGTTTGGTGAATGTCACAAATAAAAATCTTATGTGAATTCGACACCTGGTTTTCCAGACGAGCCATCTTGTTTTCCCTTTTTTCATTCACAGCCTTTTCTTTATCAGCTTGGGTAGGTACATATCCTAACTCGTACCTATCGCTCTTTTCTAGTATTTCAAACAATTTCCCCAATTTAACAAAAACTCCTCCTTCCAACATGGATTTGGTAAACTTCAATGATGTGGTAGACAATTTTGGTTCCTTTAGGCGAGGCCGTTCACCCATGAAGATAGCATTGGAGATAGATGGCTCACTATCATATCTTTTTCCCCAGATATTATTACCAATTTATTGTTCACTGCTCAAGCAGCATGAGTCCACGATCTCCCTAAAAGGCAACTGTACGCCGGTTTAATATCCATCACTTGGAAGGTTATCCTAAAGTTATGGGGTCTGATTTGAATCGGCAGGTCATGTTAAGAAAAACTCTCATTTAAAGTTTTGATGAAAATAAACATAGGTTAATTATGATCGTTAATTATGATTCTAAATGTTATGTTAATTTAACCTGTGCTTTTGAGTGTATTAATCCAAAGATAAGTTCCAAGAAAAGAAAAGAAATCAACATAGTAAAGCATAAATCTGAACAAAGAACATTCATAACAAAATCTGGAAAACAGAGAATGTTCTCCAAGTTCAAATATGGCCATGATAACATAAAGACCAATCAATCTCCATTACTTAATTGAAGTTATTGCCTCTGGAATTTACATCATTATTAAGAGTACTTGACTTCATAATTCCATAGTATTGCCTTTGTATTTTCATAAGGAAAAGGGATTGGTGCTTGGACAATTATTGGATTTGGCCCGTTTGGAGTTGGCTTAAGATTCTATTTTCTATAGAGCATTTCCAATGGTCTTGGCAAAGATCATTATTTTCCAGGCACGACTCTATGGTCCACACATGATTATCTTTTGCACAACTTACTTGTATGAAATTCATGTCCATTAATCCTTGAAGGAATTCCTTGATCTCTTCACAATTTTTTATGGAGCGTGAACCAATTGGGGGAACGCCACAAATATTAACCTCATTGTAATCGTCTCAATAAAGTTTAACTTGCATACCTCAGCAAAAATAACTTTCATAGGGGTTTTCACATGTTCTATATTCTTAATTGCACATTGGTCTACCTCATCTTCAATAGCATTGATAGAGGTATTCTCGTGGCCCGGAAAGGGATTACTCCCTATGTTGGGACCATCTTCCTTGAAGGTAAGCCATTTTGCATTTATTAGTTTTTGCACTTTAGATTTTAGGGCATGGTTTTCTTCGACAAAATGCCCTACAACTCCTACATGGTATTCACATTTGGCGTTTGGGTCGTACCATTTTTGGGTATTGTGGTTCCAGAGGTTTCATTGGTCTTAGGACTACCATTGAATTCTGGAGTAGGTGGGGCAACAATTGATTGTATGTATCGGGAATCGGGTCAAAATGGGTTATCTTCTTTTCTTGATTGACTAATGGTTTGTATTGATTCGGGCTTGTATTTTGGTTCTGTTGGTTTTATTGGGAAAACGTGACAGGTGGTGGTTGGACCAGAGGTGGTTGATGATAAGGTGGCCTTGAAGGGTGATATTGGGGATATGGAGCTTGTGAGGTCGCAGCCACATATGGATAGGGAATTTGGGGTATCGGGGGCTGAAAATTTGGAGGTCCATAAGGGTTCATGGATGGAGAATAAAAGACCCTTGGGTTTGCCATTACAGCGTTAGCATCCCCTTCTTTCTTCAATGTGAATCCCATTTGGGGTTTCTTCACACCACTCGTTCCACATACAATTTTACCACTCGTCATTTCACTTTCTACTCTTTCTCCTTTCATGACCATGTTAGAAAATTTTGATGACATACTCGCAATCATCTTATCATTAAAGGGAAACTAGATAGTATCCATAAACATACCAACCATTTCTCTTTCAGATAAAGGAGGATCTACTTGCGAAGCCACTTATCTCCACCATTGTGTATATTCTTTGAATGTTTCACTGTCCTTTTTCAAAGAATTTTGCAATTGCATCATGTCAGGGGCCATGTCAATGTTGTACCTGTATTGTTTCAAGAAGACATCAACCAAGTCTTTCCACAAACGAATTCGATTTCGCTCGAGATGCATATACCAACTTAATGATGCCCCACTCAAACTTGTTGGAACCAAGTTAGTTCTTTCAATTAAAGTTTTGATGTAAATTGTATTTTAACTTAGAAGAATGAAAAATCAAAGGATGCATGACATCACCAGAGGATGTCATCAGAGGATGATATCAGCAGAAGATACCTCCATAATATACAACCAGAAGATACCTCCAGAAGATACAAATCAGAAGCAGAAGATGTCACCAGAGGATGACGTCACCAGAAGATAAAAATGCCACCAGAAGATTCGGCCAGAAGATATCACCAGGGGAAACATCTAGAGGATGCATCTAGAGGATACTAGAGGATGTCACCAGAGGGTACTAGAAGATACCTCCAGATAATACCAGACTTGGTCCAAACTTGGTCAAGATCAGAAGATCAATGGTCAAGATCAGAAAATAAATGGTCCAAATCTGAAGATCAATGGTTCAGATCAGAAGACTAATGATCCAGATTAGAAGATAAATGGTCCATATTAGAAGATCAATGGTCCAAATCAAAAGATCACAAAATGGTACAGATCAGATCGCATGGTCCATAGTTGGTCGAGATCAGAAGATCATACGATCTAGAATTTAAATCATGATGCAGATCAGTGAAGACTTGATTAAAAATCGAAGAAGACTTGATTGAATTTTGATAGAAATTTGATCAAAGTATTAAGGGGATTTGATTCAAAAATCACTGAAGACTTGAAGGAAATTTGAATGCAATCTGAAGCTGAAAAGATACGGTTTAAAATTAAGAGAAATAAGATTGGTCAACAGAATTTTCAAATGCAATCTGAAGCTAAAAAGATACGGGTTGAAATTAAGTGAAACAGGATTGGCCAACAGAATTTTCAAAGGAAATCTGAGCAAGATTCATCTCGAAAATAAGCTTGGACATAGCCCAAATTTCAGCTATAAAAGGAGGCTTCAGGCAGTAGCATTATGCATCAAAAAACACGGAATTCAAGCTTCAAATTCAAAGTTATTTTAGAGTTCAATAGAGAGAAATACTTGAGTGAAAAAGCAATATTTTCTAAGTGTTTTCAAGAGAGAAATTCAGTGCAACAATCAGCTTTCCAGAAGCAACAAAAGAGTGCAAGCATCAGTGCAGCAATCAACTTTCCAGAAGCAACTTTGCAGAGTTCCAAACCCTTGTAATCAAACCCGTTAGAGTTGTAGATTCCTTCTTCAATCTGGGGTTGTCAAATTGGTAGGAGAAGACTTGACTTGTAGAGTCAAGTGCTGTTATCGTTCCTCAAAAGTCTGGGGTTGTCAGACTGTTTGGGAAGACTGACTTGGAGGGTCAGGTGTTGTAATTCAAAGGTTTTGAATTAGTGGATTAAAGCCTTAGGAGTGAAGGGACTGGATGTAGCCAAGTTAATGGTGAACCAAGATAAATTGATGTGTTCTTATGCTGTTATTATCTACTGCTAAGTCTGATTATTTATTCATCAAGTAATTCACATCAACATTCAACAACACAACTAAAAGAATTCAAGTTTAACAAACACAATTCAACTCCCTTTCTCGTGTTTCCACCTTCAAAACTGTCTTGAAAAAATTGAATGAGAAGTTTGTCATTATGAGCATGAGAAGCCATTTTACTACAATACATGGTCAAATGATTTTTAGGACATGTGGCACCTTTGTATTTTTCAAACTCAGGTACCTTGAATTTTGAAGGGATCGCCACATCGGGAACCAAACACATATCAAAAGCTTTGAGACCATAAACATTATTCCCCTCAATTGCTTTTATTCATTATTCTAAAACATGGAATTTTTCTTTCGATTATGTATCATCACCGATAAATTGAGATTGTGGCCAATTTCAGTTAGCATCAAAATAGGTTTGGGTTAACTGAATGGAATATTTTCTTAGGGTATAGTGTTTTGGGGGGGCACGTAGCCTAGAGGAAATGGGATTTGTGGTTTGTCTAGGCTTTGGGAGATGATAGTTTAGTGGTTTAAGTTGTTGTCCATGGGGTTGATGACTAAGGGCGGAGTATAACCAAGTGGAATGAGTGGTTTAGTGTTCTTCATTTGCAACTGGAGGATTCTCATATGTATTCTCCTTCCATGTCAATGCCTGTATGGACTCTAGGATTTTATCGACCTTATCCTTCTATTGACTAACATCCGTTCTCATCACTTCTTGGTTTTGCTCAAGTTCATGTATGATTTTGGAGTTTGCACGAGTCCGATAAGGGTGTCGGGGAAACAACTTCATTGATTTTTTTTAAAGATCATACGATGCTAGTTAAAAAAAATGAAGATTTATATGCATGCATATGGGTATTAGAGAACTATTGATTTCACATCCTAGGCACATACATCTATTTTGGATCATGCATCAAAACCAAACCCATACGTAGAGAAAACTCAAAATAAACTCATTCATTGATAATTAAAATGATACAAGTGCAACATTTTTCTCTATATTTGAAATACATTGTTTCTATCGCTCTCAAAGAATTAAAGCATTCATTGCTTCTATCAAACTATTACAATGTTGAATGAAAGTATTAATGTCAGTAGGTGTAGTGGATGGAACTATGCTTACTTCTACTTTCTTTAGGAGTACTGGGACCCTTTCGATGGATTGGTTGGCTATGAAAGTGAGTCTTTCACAATGATCCATCCACATTATCCCTTCTTGCCCAAGCATCTCTATTGCTTCCACTTGATCCACCATTCAGTTTCTTAACATATTTGCTTCCTCTTGTTCCTTCAATCATGCATCTTGGTACATGGCAACCACTTCTTATTTTTCATTCTTTTTTTTCTATCCTTGTCCTATATTCTGCTACCACCCTCTCCAACTGTTGTTTCAAATCTTCCAATTGTTTGTTTGCATTTCTCTCACGAATTTATGAATCTTTCAACCATTTTCTCAAATTCTCAACCTCCTATCGTGCTTCATCTCTTTCTTGTTTTCTTAAACATAAAGACTCGTTAGAAGCCCTTAAATTGCACCAAAGCTTAAGCCTACAATCTTCCTCCACCTTTGCCTTCTTATTTGATCTTTCAAGGGAAATTGTCTTCTACTCATTTTCCAACTGGGTAGTCTCATATGCTCGACGGACTACCTTCAATTCTTCTTGCAAATTCTTCTTTTCTTCTTCCGCCTCTAGAATGGATACTTTCAACCTCTCAATCTCTTCACTAACGATAGTGGGTTGCATCGGTGTTTCAACGACTGCCTCAAATGTACGATGAAAGGTAGCTTAATCTTTTGGACCTTATTCTTGACCCATTGTCGGTAGCAATCATCTGCACCACAACTTCTTAGTCCTAGTTCCTTCCCTTTTCTGATTATCGTATTCCATGATTGATGTACTCTCTTCACATCTTCAATGTTTTCTAGACCCATGTCATAAAGAATAAAATGGGTTATCAGTTTTGGCATTGGTTCTCCTATGGTAGGATACGCAAGTTGTCTCAGCCAATATTGGGTTATAATTCACACAACCTATGGTCCCCATAAGTGGCTCATTAGGGAATGTTCCACATTAGTATATTACTTCTTTTACCTCTCGCCATCTCGCATACCATCAAACTATTTTTTCATTAAGATCTACCAATCTCCGAGCCCATTCTCGATTATCCTTTATGTCAACGTAACAATTCTTGAAATCATTGATAGGGCAAGACTCTTGGCACCACTATCAAACATATGATCCATCAACCAGATGTACAAAATAGGTAAACAACACAAAATTTGCTTGCCTTTTTTCTCATGAAAATAGTTAAATGTATAGTACACACCAGCGAGGACGACTGTTGAAGGATTTTCTCCTCTATTCTTCAAAGCTAGGAATACATCGATTGCTGCTAAATCTATAATTTCTTCATCACATGGAAATAGGACAATGCCATAGATGGTAAGAGCTAGCAGTTCCATAAAAGCACTCCAATCTTGGGCTTTAGCTAAACGATGTGCTTTTTCCTCAAAAAAGCTTATTAGAAAACCAGAAGTCCCTTTTTTCTTTGGGTTAATCAACTCTTTCTCTTCAACCCTTAGTATCTTAGCTACTTTGGTTGTGGGTGGATAATTCCCCATGTAACGATAAGGTTTCCTTTTTTCTAAGGAGTAGCCTAAAATTGGTCCAAATTCTTCCAAAGTATGCGCAAGTTGGAAAATCTTGAAAGGTGAAACATCTCAATAGAGTGTCGTAGAATTGAGCCAAAGCGGTAATAGCCCCTATTTGTACATCCATATCCAATAAATCAAGAATCATTCCATATTTCTTAGTAAAGGTTAATCAGTGATTAAGCTCCAACAAGCTACGAAGTCTTCTTAAAATGTCAACCTAAGGCTTTTTGGCTTTCACAATCAGAGTTTTCTTTAGCATTAGGATTGTGGTTTCATTGTTGGATCCCATTTTCAATCAGAGATATCCATGACCTAGCTTAGAATTCAATGGTTCTCTAATGGACCTACATAAAAACAAATAAATATGAATGTTGTATGATATGGTATTTTGAAAATAATTTTTAATGCATGAAGGGAATGCATGGTACTAAAAAAAATTATTATTAACAATGAAATCTATTTGCATAGATGCAACAAAGAAAAACTAACAGGTATCCTAACGTCAGACGGTGAAAAACAATCCTGCCATTTAAAAGCAAGAAGGATATGATATGAGTTAGATGCATTATATCCAAGATTGAAGAAATCTTGAAGTCTATAAGCTTCTTAATTCATGAACACTTTCCTGGGTGGGTTCTACAATCCTAAAATTCATTGGTCTCTAGAGTCAGGTACTCGTATTGAAACATTACTACAAATAGGAAGTACATCCAAAATGTAGGTATTCCTGATGGAGTCACACTCTAGACGAGATCTATGTAATAACCAAATAGGATGTACATCCAAAATGATTACCACTAAACCTCTAACTAAATTTAAGCTTCACTCAGACCCAGGTATAGGGTCTCACTCATAAGTGTGTTTGTAGATGAATGTGTAGTGTGTGAAGAGAATCAATAAACGATGTAAAATGCTCAACACACATATATAAATATAGATATATATATATATATATATATATATATAAATATATTGACTACAAGAAAATAACTAATAAACAATAAAGGCATAAAGTAAAGAAAATGAAAGGAGAAATAAATATAAAAGAAGTAAAAAATTTGCATAATTAATTATACTAGGCTTGACTTTCTTGAAGTCCCCAATGGAGCCGCCAGCTGTCGCAGCCTGAAATTTCGAGTGTTTCTCGAATTTAATAGAGTCGCCACCAAAGTTTATTTTAAAATACGGAAAATATTGGAAAACCCTTAAAAATAAAAAATAATGATCTTGGAAACCAATTTTAGAGTTCGAGAGTCGATTATGCGTAAGGAAGGTATTAGCACTCTACGACATCCGTAAAAAAAACGGTTACCTACAATTATTTGTGCTAAATTAATATTAACTTAAATGTATGTATTTTCTTTATTATTAAATATGAATGTTAATTATTTTTTTAATGTAATTTTGAAATAAATGTGTGCTTAAGAAAGAGAGGGAAACAAAATTTTATTAATGTGTTTGACAAGAGTGTGGTCTTACTCCTACGTATCTCCCGATGCGATAGAGAAATCAAAGTTACGTAGTTCTTAGTAGAAAATGTGGATGTGTGATTGCTTTTAAAAGCTAGTTTTGTTGTTGATAAGCAAGTTAGAAAAAAAAAACTTCATTTTTAGAAAATGGGTTTGTTTTATTTGAATTAATATTTTTTATGTATTTATAAAAAAGGAGTTTTAAGGCTAACAAGTTGTACAACTTGTGTCTTAACAACTCAATGATTAAAAAATGTCACATCTCATTAATCCTTTAAGAATATCTTTACTATTTTATTTATAAAAATGAATTTTAAAATCACCAACTTGTACAACTTCTGTTTTAACAACTCAAAGATAAAAAAAATGTCGTATCTAATTAACAAAGTTTAAATGTCGGTTTTAGATTAATAACTTATTTACAAAAATGAGTTTTATAACTAACAAATTGTACAACTTGAGTCCTAGCAACTCAAAGATTAAAAGATGTCACATCTCATTAATCCTTAACGAAAGATTTATTTGTGTTTTTATGAAATTTCATATTTAGTTAGGAAGCAAATTAAATTTGAAATTTAAAAAAAAATTATAACTCTAAATGGGCTGAGCTCCCCCCACATGAACATTTTTTTTGAGTCCAATTTAACTTAAGTTTAAAATAACAAAAAAAAAAAGTTGAAAGATATAGTACTCGAAACCCTAGGATGGACACTTACAAAATAAAAAGTGGGGGGCTGCTGATTTGATGCAGAAAACACACACAAAAAAAAACAAAGAAGGACAGAAGAAAAAAATAAAGAGGAAGATATTAAGAGGGAGAAATAGGAGGCCAGGAGAGGGGAAGAGACCGAGGAGGAGAGCGTGGCGGCGCCAAAAGGCATGGTTGTCGTTCCGGCGGCGACAACAACAACATCGTCGAAGGTTTGAGTTTTGGTCTTATCTTTTCTATTTTTTCATTCATAATATTATCTTATTATTACTCTTACAAATCAAAACATTACATTCTTATAATAATAGAGTGATTGTATGGTGAAGATAAAGAACAAACAACAAAAGATACTTTGACCCTTTCTCTTTGTTTTTTCGTTACTGCTACTCCCTTTGTTTTCTTCTTTTTCTCCTTCTTTATATGTGTTTTTTTAGTAGAATTAGTATCAGATCTCCACTGAAAAATGCCCTCCTTTTTTAAAACAAATGAAGGTGTATTTAAAGTGTTTTTTCACTTGTTCAGTTGCTTTCCTGCTCTACCCTTGTGCTTCCCCATTAGTTTATTTTTTATGTTTTATTTTCTTTGTTCATAATCTAAGTTCTTCTGCATATCTAATGCATTCACGTTTTTAACTTATTTGTTTTTATCTGAGTGTGTTTATTCTTTTATTATGTTTGAGAAATAAAGCAGGTTTTGGATGAGCTAAGGTCACTCTCTATATTTATCTCTGATTGTGCAGAATGTTGTCTTTTTGCTTTTGTTTCAAACTCAAAGTTTTGTCTTCTTCTCTTTGCATCATAACAGCAACCAAAAAGGACAATGGGAATTTATTTGATTTTAATTTATTAATTAATTAATTCAATATGTATCATTTTGTATTATGTACTCTAATGATGTTATAACTATAGTTTCATGAAATAATGAAACAAAATGAGCATCAATATTTATTACTTTTAGCTATATCATTTTTATTTCCAATTTATATATTTTTTATCCTTTTTTGTATTAATAATTATGATTGCAGACATATATATCTTTTTTTTTCAAGATTTCATAAAGACAAAAAAAATAATGGCAAACATAAAATTTGATATATTGTGATTATAATTTAATGGGCCGGACAAAATTGGGGTACTACAGGAGATACAAGTCATATCATATCTACGTATAAATAAATAGACGAAGATTTGTGTATCTTTTGAATCCATGAGAGTGAATAAGGATTTGTAGTGATGAATAGTGAATTGCCCTCATTGTTGTGTAGGTTCTCAACATTATATTAATTGTCTAATGGGTAATGATTAAATAGTTAAACGGTTGAGGACAAACGGACCTCTTATTGAGCTTAATAGAATGGTTCATTGTTGAGGTAAAAAATCTTTTTGATATATGTTTTAATGACAACAAACTTTTTAAATAAATGATTAAGTTTTATGAATGGTGATCTACTAATGATTGCACTTGAGTTTTTTTTTTAAGGAACATGAATTGCATAAGTAAACAAGAAAGAAGCCAAGACGAACAACACCAAGAGAAATTGTAGGAAATGTTGTTTCAACAAAAGAATGATGGAAGAACATTCCCCATAATGTTTTGGTTGCTATATTAAAGAACAATTGACAATAAGAATCTTTTTGGAAGAGCAATATGCAGTAAATTAGTTAGCATTTCGCACTTGAGCTTTCCAACATTTAATGAGCAATTAAAAGTCAAGATTTGAAGGCCTACTTGCAAAAACAAACATGTAGAATGTTCTGCAGATTGATCTTCAGATTTATTAAGATCATTTTGGTTTATCAAATGATCATTCTATTTTATCAAAATATCATTCTGGTTTATCAAAGGATCATTCTGGTTTACCAAATGATCATTCTGGTTTATTACAAGATCATATTGGTTATTTCATTTATGGGTAGAAGTAAAATGAATCATTTTCCATAGTCCAGACCTTAAGATAAACACATGTCAAGACTACTCAAAACAATACTAAGGCCCAAAAGTCTAGCTAAAGGCCCAAAGAAGCAAACATCATCTAGATTGATGGCCTATGAAACAAGTACAGTTAGGACAACAAGGATAAAAAGGACATTGATGCTGCATCTCTGCAGAAAGGTAGCTGGCGTACAAAGTAGAAAAAGACTGATACCAAACAGCTGTCAAAAGCTCTCTGTCCAGTACTCACTCAAAACAACAACGAAGAACGTTCTGGTTTTACAAAAGAACATTCTGGTTTTACAAAAGAACATTTTGGTTATTCTCTTTTAAAGACAGAATTAAAACAGATCATTTTCCACAATTCAAACCACAATTTAAAGAATATCAAGATTGCTCAAATTAGTGGTGAAGCCCAGAACTCGAGTTGAATGCCCAAAAAAGGAAAACAACCTCAAGATTGATGACAAGATTGATCTCCAAATTGATGAGTTGTGAGCAAGGATGCAAGTACATTGTACTTACATTATTCTGTAGAAAGTTCTGCATAATTCTGATTTGAAACAGTATAAATTGACATTTGACAGCCCATTCACTCATTATTCACGTTTTCCATTGAACTCAAAAGCAATAATGTTCTTCGTTTATCAAGAACGATCTGGACAGCATATCAACACATGTTTAATTGTTTTAAAACATATATGCCACTTGGAAAGTGTGTCCAACGACTATATTCAATTTAAACTAAACTTGTTTTCCATTGAACTCAAAAGCAATAATGTTCTTCGTTTATCAAGAACGATCTGGACAACATATCAACACATGTTTAATTGTTTTAAAACATATCTGCCACTTGGAAAGTGTGTCCAACGACTATATTCAATTTAAACTGAATATTCAAAGTCTTTTATCATCTATAAATTGAAGATCAATTGGAAGATGAAGGCAAAAGTTCAATTTACAAATCTATTCAAGTAAGAACAAGTCAAAAACTCTTCAAGCAAACTTCAGCTCTCTTCACTATATTTGTGGATCATCATTTACTAAGTTTGTCTTTATTTATCTCAAACAAGTGTTGAGAAGTTTCAAGATCCCAAACACTTTTATCATACACATCATTTGTAATTCAAGTATATCTTTTATATTAGATTGAGTGTGATTGTAAAAAATCCTTTCAAGGTTGAAAGGTGACTATAAAAATCTTTTTTAGGTGGAAAGGTGAAGATTATAATTGATCAAGGTGTGATCAAGAGAAAAGGTGTGAAGGAGAACATTTTGGTTCTGAAGCACATAGTGAAAATCTCAAAGTTGTGAGAACTGGACAAGCCCAAGTTGGGTGAACCAATATATTTTGTGTGTGTGAACTTTCTATCTCTTATCTTTAATTATTTGCACACACAAATCACACTTTACTATAAACTAATCTATTTTATTTACTTCTAACATGTCCAGAACATTCTGGACATTCTGTTTTAACCAAGATTGATCTTGAGTTAATTTAAATTAAGTACATGAATCAAAATTTTAAAAGGATCACAATTCAAACCACCTTTCTTGTGATTGACATTGCTACTTTATTCAATTCAGAGTCCATTCTGAAACAATACGCTACATATATTCATCAATTAATTCATATTTGATAACAATTGACCATATTATATGTTAACAATAATTCAAAATAATTGATTATTGTCAATTCACAATTGAATAATTAAATTATTAATCTAACATGAACCACTAAATTTTTCACTAACTTTGTAAGTCGCTCTCAAATACGTCGTGAGATTATAAAATTTTTAACCATGTTTGTTATTGTGTCAAATGTCACGCATATTTGTTTGAAATTGAGGCAGTTAATTATGTTAAAGAGGGATGAAGAAAAATGCATAAGAGAGAACGTTTGAGCTGAATATTCCTTGTATCACTTGCATTCAATTACTGATAGCATATCTCTATTTATACAATAAGTAATTTTAACATTGAATTAATACTTTTAAACATTATAACCAACTTAATAGACTTACTAACTAACTTTGAATTAATCTATTACAACACGCCCACTTAATTGAAAGCCTCTGATGAGTCAACATTCAACAATTCTCTCAACTCTTTAAATCTCTCTATCTACATTGGCTTGGTTAGAACATCTACTTGAATTTCTGTTGAGCAGTGAATCAGCTCTATCTTTTCTTATTTCACATGATCATGTATGAAATGGAGAGATATAAGTCAAAAAATTTATTCTTTTTCTTGTCTTTAAAAGCATTGATCTCACTTGAGTTGCTCCATAGGATGAGTAAATCATCAACATAGACAATTTAGAATCACCTCACCCTTATCACCTTGACAAATGCCAAATGAATGAGACAGTTATATATCTTTCTGTTCCAAGTTAAAGGAGCTTGTCTTAAATCAAGAGGGTCAGCATGAGGGTAAGGTCATTAAAACATGTTTTGAAGTTTATGAAAAACAACATTTTTAAAATGTCTCAAAAAAAAATTTATTTAATAAAAAAATCTCAATTTTTAATATTTTTAAAATTAAAACATATAAATATTTTCTAAATTTAATATTGTTTCATCAATATTAAATCAATTAAAAAAAATTATATGACATCAATTATATTAATTCAGTGATGTCATGTTAAAATTTATAAAATTCGCTTTAACCTCATATTAAAATTTACTTTAACCCTCCACATATGTTGGATTGACCATGAAAACATATAACTTTAATCTAACAACTAAACCTTATGCACCTTCTATAGCACAACTTCTTCATTTTTTGCATTCCAAGTTATTTTCATTATGTTCTTTATTCTAATTTCATTTATCAAGTTTTTTACATTTTTGCACGTTTATTCTTTTAATTTTTCTACATTGTTTCCATATTTCATTTTAATTTAGTTCTTTTAAGTTTTGTGCATTTACAATTCTGCAATTTACCTTTATGCCTTAAATTTTCAAAAGAAGTTCATTTCGATTTCATTTCTGTAATTTTATTACATTAACTAGTTTTTTATATTCATTTACAGTTTAATTTTTGTTTTTTTGCATTAGATTCATCATGTTACTTGTTTAATAATTCATTTTTTATCATCTATTTAAACCAAATACGTTTTGTCCGAATGATTTCCTCATAAAAATTATATGAAACTAGAATGTTAAACTTGATCAATCTTTGAAATGTATGTATATATACGTTGAAGCTTGCTTTTTAATTTGTCAAGATATTAAACTAAACATTCATTTGTTGATGTTTCTAATAGATTTCTGCCAAAACAAAAAATCAACGGTATTAAATTGACACATCCATTGTGACTTTTTTAAGTAACTTATATATTTCATAACTATTCATGTTGACACCTAATTAAAATTAGATTTTTTTAATTATTCACAAAACATAAAAATAAAGGACAATTTGGACTTTTTATCCATAACTTTTTTATTTCAATAAAAAAATCTAGTTCTTTTATTCTTTTTCCGCTTGTTAGACTTTTATTTTTTTTATTAATCTTTTAGGTCAACATATAACATGATAATAAAACTGGTTAAATATGTTTAATCCTAATAAAATTTAACTTTTTAATTGTAGTTCTTGTAAAATAAAAATACAACTTTTAGTTTCTATAAAATTATTGAGCAAATAGTTTTAATTTCTGCTGAATTGAAACATGTTTAATTACCCTTTAACTTTAACGTTTTTGAATTATTTTCTTCAAATATGTTTAAAACATGATTAAAAGTTTCTTCACAAAAGTTTAAACTAAACATTCATTTGTTGATGTTTCTAATAGATTTCTGCCAAAACAAAAAATCAACGGTATTAAATTGACACATCCATTGTGACTTTTTTAAGTAACTTATATAATTCATAACTATTCATGTTGACACCTAATTAAAATTAGATTTTTTTAATTATTCACAAAACATAAAAATAAAGGACAATTTGGACTTTTTATCCATAACTTTTTTATTTCAATAAAAAAATCTAATTCTTTTATTCTTTTTCCGCTTGTTAGACTTTTATTTTTTTTATTAATCTTTTAGGTCAACATATAACATGATAATAAAAATGGTTAAATATGTTTAATCCTAATAAAATTTAACTTTTTAATTGTAGTTTTTGTAAAATAAAAATACAACTTTTAGTTTCTATAAAATTATTGAGCAAATAGTTTTAATTTCTGCTAAATTGAAACATGTTTAATTACCCTTTAACTTTAACGTTTTTGAATTATTTTTTTCAAATATGTTTAAAACATGATTAAAAGTTTCTTCACAAAAGTTTAAACTAAACATTCATTTGTTGATGTTTCTAATAGATTTCTACCAAAACAAAAAATCAACGGTATTAAATTGACACATCCATTGTGACTTTTTTAAGTAACTTATATATTTCATAACTATTCATGTTGACACCTAATTAAAATTAGACTTTTTTAATTATTCACAAAACATAAAAATAAAGGACAATTTGGGCTTTTTATCCATAACTTTTTTATTTCAATAAAAAAATCTAGTTCTTTTATTCTTTTTCCGCTTGTTAGACTTTTATTTTTTTTATTAATCTTTTAGGTCAACATATAACATGATAATAAAAATGGTTAAATATGTTTAATCCTAATAAAATTTAACTTTTTAATTGTAGTTCTTGTAAAATAAAAATACAACTTTTAGTTTCTATAAAATTATTGAGCAAATAGTTTTAATTTCTGCTGAATTGAAACATGTTTAATTACCCTTTAACTTTAACGTTTTTGAATTATTTTTTTCAAATATGTTTAAAACATGATTAAAAGTTTCTTCACAAAAGTTTAAACTAAACATTCATTTGTTGATGTTTCTAATAGATTTCTGCCAAAACAAAAAATCAACGGTATTAAATTGACACATCCATTGTGACTTTTTTAAGTAACTTATATATTTCATAACTATTCATGTTGACACCTAATTAAAATTAGACTTTTTTAATTATTCACAAAACATAAAAATAAAGGACAATTTGGACTTTTTATCCATAACTTTTTTATTTCAATAAAAAAATCTAGTTCTTTTATTCTTTTCCGCTTGTTAGACTTTTATTTTTTTTATTAATCTTTTAGGTCAACATATAACATGATAATAAAAATGGTTAAATATGTTTAATCCTAATAAAATTTAACTTTTTAATTGTAGTTCTTGTAAAATAAAAATACAACTTTTAGTTTCTATAAAATTATTGAGCAAATAGTTTTAATTTCTGCTGAATTGAAACATGTTTAATTACCCTTTAACTTTAACGTTTTTGAATTATTTTTTTCAAATATGTTTAAAACATGATTAAAAGTTTCTTCACAAAAGTTTAAACTAAACATTCATTTGTTGATGTTTCTAATAGATTTCTGCCAAAACAAAAAATCAACGGTATTAAATTGACACATCCATTGTGACTTTTTTAAGTAACTTATATATTTCATAACTATTCATGTTGACACCTAATTAAAATTAGATTTTTTTAATTATTCACAAAACATAAAAATAAAGGACAATTTGGACTTTTTATCCATAACTTTTTTATTTCAATAAAAAAATCTAATTCTTTTATTCTTTTTCCGCTTGTTAGACTTTTATTTTTTTTATTAATCTTTTAGGTCATCATATAACATGATAATAAAAATGGTTAAATATGTTTAATCCTAATAAAATTTAACTTTTTAATTGTAGTTCTTGTAAAATAAAAATACAACTTTTAGTTTCTATAAAATTATTGAGCAAATAGTTTTAATTTCTGCTGAATTGAAACACGTTTAATTACCCTTTAACTTTAACGTTTTTGAATTATTTTTTTCAAATATGTTTAAAACATGATTAAAAGTTTCTTCACAAAAGTTTAGAATTTTTAAACTTTGGATGAATTAAATATGAATATTTTAAATGTAAAAAACTAAATATAAAAGTAAAAAAATATGGACTTAGAAATTGAATTTTAGCTCATTTTTTGTGAATGAACTTTTAAATTATTGTAAACATACTTGCTAAAAATTCATTTGAAAATATATGTTGACTTAATACTAAAGACTCAAATGGCATGTATAATAATTTTGTAGGAATTAAAAGTTGTATTTTTATTTTACAGTGACTAAAATTAAAATATTAAAATTTTATAGAGATTAAAAATATATTTAACCCCCCTTAAAAAAAACATATTTAACTCTAATAAAAAATAAGTTAAATTACTATTATGGTTCCTTCACTATTTTTTTAGTTACACTTTAGTTCTTTAATTATTTTTCGGTTAGTTTGAATCCATTAACTATATTGTCATGTAAGACCTTTCCGATTATTTTTATAAAAGAAGGTTAAATTTTGTCATCTCTTTCATCTTCAAACTCGTAAACATAAAAATTTATGATCTTTAGTCTAAAAATCTGATAAATTTATCAAGTCTATAACCTTCAAACTCATAACTTTTCAAATCAACAAAATTACAAATTCAAATCAATAACATTTTAATCTCACAAAAATAAATAAAAAGATCTCATAGTAATATGGGGATATATAATACAGATCATTGGTATGATTTTAAATAACAAAACTCTAACTCATGGATAAGGGGTTTGAAAATAAACATTAAGGTGAGTTGACTCGATCCAAGTTGACGAGTTAGAACGAGTCAAGTGAGTTAGAATCGTTTGGGGATAGTAGTAATAATACTAATGGCGGTGGTGGTAAAATTGGTGAAAGGGTTGTTGCTGATGAAGAAAAAGGGTCGATGAGAAAGGATTTGTGAGTTTCATTGAAGAAAGGATTTGGGGTGTTTGGAGATAGTGAATGAATTTGGATGAAGATAATTTCATAAAAATTAAGGTCTCCTTTACTTTGTTTTTTTTATAAAAGAAATTCTGTAAATTAATCATCACCCTGCAATTATTAAAAGGGAATGTAAAATGTTTGTTTGGTTAGTTGGTTTTAAGAGTTTTGTTATTAAAAATCCATAAACAAGATTATTGAATTTGAGGATTTTTCATAATTTTTTAGAGTTTGAAAGTAATGGATTTGAAAGTTTATGAATTTGAAGGTAATAAGTTTGATGAATTTTTAAATTAAAGAAGTTCATCAGTTTTTGGGTTTATGGGTTCGAAAACGAGTCAGATGAAGGAAATGACAAAATTTGTCATTTTTTTGGCCGAAATTAATGAAAAATATCAATTTGACTAAGGAAATATAGTTAAATGATCAATATGAAACTAAACATATTTACGGGTCTAAAATGAAATTAAAAAATAAGTTAAGAGACTAAAAGAGTAATTTAACTTAAAAAAATCATTCAAAACTTTTTATTTTATGTAAAAAAGAAAACATAAATACAAAATAAAGATTTTCATTATTTTTGAAATTTTTTAATACATTTTTTTAATTAATTAAGGAAGTTTGGAATGGGAAGATCAATCTTGGTGATTGGCCCTAATTAGCAATAATGGCAAAAAATTAAGAGTTTGTAATAGGGTGTTGATTTACCCCTAACCAGCAATGATGACAAAATTTATTTTCTAAGGTTCGTTAACCTAATATGCTGGTATAAATAAAAAGTCACATGTGACTATGAAGGGGAAATGAAAATCAGAGGAAGAAAAATAGAAAATCGAAGAATTGTAATTTGTATTCTACTTGAATTTGATCATCGGTGAACCACTTTTGGTTCTCTGTATCATTTTTGCACAATCTTTTTTATAATAACTCATTTCAATTAATATTAAAACGAGAGGATTGAATGAGTGTCTTCTAGATGTTTCAAGTTGTCTTGGAGGGTGCTCCAAGAAACTTGGTTCAAAGCGTTTAGGGAAGAAATAATTGGAGTACGTGTTTGGAATAACTACTGAAGCATCTTGTAAATGTTCAAATTGAAAATAAATAAAGAAACTCTTATTCTTCGAATGGGGATTGGATTTATTGTACAAGCGACAATGAAGTAAATGGACCAATAAAAATCCTACTTTTTTTTTCTGTTTCTCTTAAATCATTTAATTTATATGTGTTTTTTCTTTATCAATTTGATATATTTGAGTATGGTGGCGTCACAATTTTGTTTTCTGTTTGTAAATGATAAAAGGATTTTGAACACTAAAAAATTTGTTTTTTAATCAATTTCATGTTTTCAATTGTTAATATGGGTATACATGGATTGGATTGGGTCGTTTTTTTGTCATATTTGATACTCGAACTGGTCAATTTTATTTAGGTTGGGTTGAGTTCTCAACCCATGATTTTTCCATCAAATCAGAACCAAACCAACCCAATTATGAGCGGGTTGGGTTGAGTTGGATTCACAAGTAATAAAAAAAAATTATTCTAAAAAATGTAATTAAACTAAAATACTTGAACATCTAAAAAATAATAAAACTATATCGCAATATATCATTTAATATTTAAAATACATCCACAAACACAACAAAACACTTAAATTAATTAAATTAGCAACAAATTCTCAATTACAATCCAACAACTAAATTTTAATTATACATCAATAGTAAAAAAATAAATAAAAATATATATGTCACGTCAATGGTTAGATTCGCAAGTTCATAGGTTCAAAAAGTTAAATCTGATACCCGAACCGAACATAATTGTGTTTCAATTGGTTAGTTCAAGTTAGACTTGAACTTAAATGGGTTGGGTCAAAATGCAGTTGGATTGGATTGAGTAACCAGAATTGTTAAGCAAGAAATCTCTTTTGAATCATACTTAACAATTGTGATTTGTATTCTCTTTTGAATATTGAGTTAAACATCTTTTTAATCCCTATACAATTTCGACATTTCAATTTTAGTGCTTTTAAAATAAAAATATATATTTTAATCTTTACAAAATTATTCAGCAATTACTTTTAGTTTGTACTGAAAAATGTTAAAATATTAAATGTAGAAACAAAGAAAATATGAACTTAGAAATTAAATTTTGAGCTCATTTTTTGTGGAGAAACTTTTTACAATATCATAAACATGCATAAAAAATTCATTAAAAAATATATATTGCCCTAACAGTAGTGTTTAAAACTATATGCATGATAATTTTTTAAGGAATAAAAATTATATTTCTATTTTACAATGACTAAATTTAAAAAATTAAAATTTTATAATGATTAAAAACATATTTAATCCTTAGTTATCTTTTTATTTCTATCATTTGTGTATCATTAAGTGGATCCATATCTCTTCACAATTTAATTGAATCAAAGTTGTTTTAAAAAGAATCAATTAAGTATATTTTTCTTTATGTTAAATTGTCACTAATTTTTAAAAGTTTTAAAACTAATATTTCAAGACAAATACGTAGCTTCGTAATCAATAAAACTCTAAAAAAGAAGGAACATAAATTTGTTCTAGTTTGGGGTAGTGACTCCGGCCCCGAAATGTACATAGATTTTGTAGGTTGTCATAAATTTCCTTTATACTAGGAATATGATCTTGTGCCCCATTAAGGGGTTTGACTATAACCAAGATAGAGAGAAAGTCAATCGAGTTGTGGTAGCAAACACAAACAAAAGGGTTCCATTTAGCCTCTGGGTGAGATCAAGCAAACAATATCAATATTAGTAAAGAAACCAATTATATATATATAATCGAACAACTAGGCCATAGGATACTAGTACAATTTCCTTTCTGAGATGTGATAGGCACCCCGAAGATCTCTACATGTCCTCAACCCTTTAGTGAAAAATTATCCTTATGGTTTCCTTTTTTTATTTTTATTTTTATCTTGTTCTTTTTCGGTCTTGCTTTCCCCACCTTTGATATAACATTCAGCACAAGTCATCACCTCCTATGTAGTGATTGCAAGCTTTTGGGTGAGAGACTCGTTGAAATGTCTTCCTGCATAGTGTTCTGTCACAGGATACTCTACAATTTCCATTCTAGGTTGCAAAAGAAAACATTCTAAAAAATCCTTTAAAATAAGTTAATTAACAGTACATTTACAAGGTTCCAAAATCAACTTTATTTCAAATGTAATTTACAATAAGTTAAAAAATATAATCATAAAGAGTATCGACACTAATAACTCGATTACCCCTAAGTTGATCATAATACACTTAAACGAAAGCTATTGGGTACTATTAGTCCACTAGCTACATCAAGTTGTCTTCATTGGATTGGAAGTGGAAGTCGTGGTTGTGCTACAACTTCACTCTCATCCTGAATTCTGCATGAACCACTCTTAATAATTTGAGGCGTTCAACCTGGTCCACAACAAAGTAAATGGTCATCAACTGAATTCGACACATAACAATTAGCAATTATGAAACATAAAACACAACTCATGCATCAAGGCTCCCTAATGCAATACATACATGTCACTGGAAATAATTCTAGAATATCACATCCTCTTCGCAAAGGGTGGTGGATCACTATCTAACATGATCTACAAATGTGAAGTCTTAGGACCCGTTGGATGCGCAATATATGATAGAGAAATATTAGGATATAAAGATAGGATAGTGATAGGATAAATATTATTATATCATGTCTTTGACACAACGTGATAATCAACAAGATAACATTTTATTTTGTCATGTAATTGGTACACATCTCATCATTACATGACATAATATATATTATATTTAAATAAAAAATTATCATCGTGAACAATTACATATTAGTTTTTTTTAAATTAACTTATTATATTTTAAATATTATAAATTAACAAAAAAATACTAAAAAATTAAATAAGTAATCAAATAATTTTATATTTAAAACTATCAATTGACTCTTCTAAATAAAAAATTTAAATTTAAAAAAAAATCATGAGTAACCAAATAATTCTATTTTATTTGTTAGAATATAAATAAAGATATGATATATATTATATGTAAATGACAAAAATATCCTTGTAAACAAATTATATTTATTTTAAAATTTTAATTAGTTTTCATATTTTTGTAATTTTAATTACTAATTCATTAAATTATATAAAAAGAAAAAACTACACTTGTGATAAAATTATAAACATTTTTTAAATTAGTTATTAATATTTTATTTTTAAGTTTAATATCAAATTCTATTAATTATTTTTATATTTACACTTGATTAGATTTATATTTTTTATATTTTAGATTATATTTTATAAATTGTTTTTATATTTATATTTTATTAGAGTAATTGAGTAAATTACTATTTTTATCATCTCCTGCTGGTTTCTAACTCAGGTCATATTCATAATTGAAATTTCAATTAGAGAGACATAATATGAGAGTTCTGTATTAACTTATAAAATCATGTTGATTCATCAAACACTAGATTCATACATGATATGATAATTTAGTTATATCTTGTCTCTTATATTATCCCTCAAACGAGCCTTTAATAGATATTCACGATTCCAATTCCTATTATGAGATTGTAGGCTGCAACCAATTATAGACGCACCACTATGACTTCAACTAGTTATGGACTTCGGTGTGACTTCAATCAATTATGAAAGTCACTTACTATGTACGCATTATTCAAGAATGATCACTTAACACCAAGAAATCAAACATAAAAAAGAAAACACCAAAGAATCTAGCACCAAGTAATAGGAAACCAAATCCATTACCAAGTAGCCAAACACTAACAACAGGTATAAGCTGAACATGTTATTATTAAATTGGTCATGAAAAATATTTTAGTTCTGAATTTTGACAAATTTTTCAAGGCGTCTAATATAAATAAACTGGCCATAAAAAGTATTTTTCCTCATATTTTACCTATCTCTCAAGTCAAAATACGTTGTTAAAATGAAAGAGAGATTTCAGTCACAAATTTCCTTAAGATAATTTTGAAAAGATGTTTAAGGAATCAAAGAACATTTCTAACATGTGGTTTAAGTTTTATTTAGCTCTAAATCTAATGTTTTTAACCTCGAAAAAAATACAAACTCACTCCACAACATCAACAATTAAATCTAAAGAGACATATTTAAAGTTTCATCAAAATCAAAGTTCATCTTAATCTCATGTGTCAAATATTCCGCCTATATGGCCTTTGCATAGTTGGCCAAGTTATTTTTTAAAAATACGAGGACGATTTACATTGCCTCAAGCATGCGTCTTATAAGAGCGAGATGCTTAAATTGAACAAGACGGTCCAAAACATCTCAAACTTGAGACATCTAAAGTGAAGATACTTAAATTGAACATGACAATCCAGTTTTCAATCAAAGTCTTTTTTGCAATTCTATGCGTTAACTAATTTTTTACATTAATTTTTTGTTTGATTTTTTTTTTTGCATTAAATTTATTAAATATTGCCATAAATGTAGTATTTCTATTTATTCATCAAAAGAGACGCATTCTTTGAAGCCAGAAAGAATTTTCCTTTATATCTAACATAAGAATGAGAGGATCCTTATTTTGCTTGTTTAATAATTCATTTATCATCCATTTAAACCATATATGTGTCAACATAATGGTTTATTCACATCCATTATAAGAAACTTGGACAACAAATTTGCATCATCATGGAAACATTTATATATGCATTGAAACTTACTTTTTAATTTGCCAAGATTTCACACTAAATATTGATTTGTTGATGTTTCTTATAGATTCCTGTCAAAATAAAAAAATTAATGTTCACAAGAGTGAAATAAAAGATTCAGAAGATACTAATTAAACATGTCTATGGTGAAGTTACTAATATCCTGCTACATCTAAATTTATTTCATTAATACTTAAAAGTATACAAATATATGTAATTCTAGTATCTAAAGAATAGTAAGAACATAGAAAGCTGTCCTGTCAAAAAAAGAAGAACATAGAAAGCTGTAAACAAAATTGTACCTTTAATTTTATTAATTTGTAACATGAGACATTTAATAATCATACAATCAACACAAACAAGTAATAATTAACTTTTGTGGCGCACTAAAGTAAAATCATTAATGTTGGAAATCCACTTAGCATATTCACGTGCACAGTCAAAAAACAACAGCGCTGCAGGCTGCAGCAACCTCAAACATATAATTTTGTACCCTAATCAAGAGAATCCACTTGCCACAACATAGTGGTTTTATGAAGTTTTTCTCACTTCAAGTCGCAACATATACTAGCTAGCTAAAGAGGAGGTTATCTAATATGGTTTTGGTTTAATAGTATATGTCGCTATTTTTTTAGTAAATTTTAATAAAATATTATATTTACTCATATTTTTTAATATTAAAACTTTCAGTTTTTTATAATATTTGTAAATATAATCTTTTAGAATTTAGATCCTATACAACTCTCACAAAACCGATTTTGTAAGGTAAAGATTATCAACTATTTATAAACACTTATTTTATTCAATGTAAAATTCTTTACATAATTTTCAAACAAAATCAACTATAAACATTCAAGTCCCCAAATCAAAATTTCTAAATTTACTAAGTTTAATTGTCATACAATGTAAGTAAAAATATTTACAGTGTAAATCTATCACAATCATTAATAGACATGACTTTATACGTAATTATGGTAAAAATTAAATATTAATTTAATATTTGTGATTGACTAACAGTATAAAAACTATTTATACTGCCTGTGTATATAAAAGCATAACAAATACCTTCTATACACATATATGGTACGTAGTATAGTTTAAACTCACTTTTATTATTGGTTTCCTCTTTCACGAACAAACACATGAAGCCCAAAAGCAAAAGTGGCAGTGAGTCCAGGAGAGAATCTTGGAAGATCATTAAAACCATGAAAAGTATTTTCCTCCGCCAATTCGAAGTGAAACTTTGTAAGCAAAGAAAGTACCACACTTTTGAGTTCCATCAACGCCATTTCTTTACCAATACAAACCCTTAACCCACCTTGAAAAATAGGATACTTGAATTGATTTTGAGGTTGAAACACACCATCTTTCAACCACCTTTGTGGCTTAAACTCTAAACAATCTGGACCCCACAATTCCTCCAACCTACCCATTGCATATGGATGGTAAGTTACCCTAGTTCCACTTTTCACTTTTGTACCATCCGGTAACACATCATCCTCCAAACAAAACTTTGAATCAAATTGAATTGGTGGGTATAGTCTCATACTTTCATGTGTTGCCGCATGTAAATAATGCAATTTCATAAGTTGTTCGAAGTTTGTGACAACATTAATATTATTATTTTTGTTGTGGTTGTGTTTTCCAATTCCAATTACTCGTTCCGCTTCTAACAAAATTTGTGACTCAACTTCCGGATTTTTCGCTAACAACCAAAAAAAACTTGTGAGTGATGATGCCACGGTGTCACGACCAGCCAATAAGAAACTTATGACTATGTCTCTAAGAAAAATGTCATCTTGAACCGTACTCATGAACCGTGACAACAAATCTTTGTGCTCACAAAAACCCATTTTTCTTCTTTGCTTTATCACAAATTTGGCTAACGTATTAATCATTGTAATGGATTTTGTTAGCTCTTTCTCACTACCCAAATTGAAAATTCTTTTGATTTTCCAAATTAATGGTGACACGGTCATGGCTCTTTCAGCTGATAATTTTGATGCTAAGTCAAATGAAAGTGCAAAATCCGACATGGGTAAGGATTTTTCTAAACACATAGGGTCTAAACCAAAGGAAAATCTACAAATAGCATCAAAAGAGAATCTTTTGAAAACGTCTTGTAAATCTAAAACGACGTCGTTTTGGTTTTGAAGGAGAGGGATGAGTCTATGTTGGATTTCATTGTTGACAACTTCAAAAGCAAAGGATCTTATGGAGTGTTTGTTGAGTTCCAAACTTGCCATCTTCTTTTGAAATTTCCATAATTCACCATCCACGTTGAAAATACCACGACCAAGAAAATCACTTAAGATCATTGAAAAGGGTTTTCCTTTTGGGTAGTTTTCGAATTTTGTTTTGAGCATGTACTCAACGTTTTCACAATTTGAAGTGATTGTGTTTCTTAGGACGTGTATGTGGATGGTTTTTGTTGGAGATTTTTTTAGAAGATGTGTGTGCCAATCACAAAGGTTGTGGAAATCTTTTGACCAACTTGAAGTTAGATAAGCTTGGCAAATTTCACAACTACAAAAGACACTACTACTCATCATTCTTTGGAAACATGATGAGAGAGATGGAAAAAAAATAGTAAACACAAGGATTAATATAATTAAGGTGAAGGTGATGAGTGGAAAAATTATAGAACGATCAAGGGTCATGGGAATTAAAGGTTCATGAAGTTGATCCATATTGATGGAGAATATTAATTAAAGATTAACAAGAGAATAGTAAATGGATATGGCTAGAAATCAAAGGGGAGGAATGAGAGATATGTAATAAGAGTCTAGAGGGGGACAAAACAAGTGGGATTGGCATTGGATGTGCATTCAATTCAATAGTTTATATAATTGATTGGATGAATATTTTCATTAAGCACTCAGTGTACTATCAATTAATCTTCAAAAAGGAACTTATTAACAAGTTATTATTTTCTACTCTATTTTTTTCAAAATAGTCAGCACACTAAACCTTTGTTTAATAAAAAATAGATTAATCAACTGGTTAATAATTTATATCTGATAAGTTAATTAAAGAATTTGGTAAAGTTAGTAGTTCAATCAACTATTGATTTTACTCATATGATTCAATTAATTTTAAAATACAAAATAATATAAAAGGACATTTTTAATAAACAATACATTTATATTAATTAATGTTTAAAATATTTTAAAATTAGAAATTTAATTTTTTGTATTTACTTAACTAGTTTATTTATTTTTAACTATTTATTTTAAATTTTTATTTATTTATTCAAAAATATTATTTATTTAGCTAGTTTATTTATTTTAAATTATAATAAATAATTTATTTTAAATTATTTATAGATGTAGCTAGTTGATTTATTTAAAATGATAAAGGGTAAAAAAAAATTGTTATCATAAGAAGCATAAAATTGACAGAAAAAATGATGAAAAAACTAAAGTAAGTTATAAACTGAAAAGCTAATTCAAGTAATTTATCAAAAACGTTATAAACTATAAGTTAATAAATGAACGTTATCGCATTTTCGAATTTGTGCCCTTACATATCAAATATTTGCACAATCTTATAATAATATTATAGTTACAAAATATCCACATCCTAACTAATCTTCATAAAAAATCTAAGACACATAAGGTGGTTTTCTCCTTAAACAAGTTTTTTTGCATACAGAAGAGTCAAAGATTAAATTTTGTATCTCTTGGTTAAAGTGTATGAGTCCCTTACAACTTAGATTGACCATATGTACTATTTATAGTGTAATATGCTAATATCGTGATATATTTTTATGGTTTAAATATAAATTTGGTGTTTTATCTTTTACCAAATATTTGTTTTGGTCTTTTATCTTTTTTTGAGTTAATTTTTGTCTTTTATTTTTTATAAGTAATAAATTTCAGCTATTTTCACAATCGCAACAAAAGTTATAACCATATATGATCATTAGAATCTCTTCTAACAATTGTCAATATGTGTCAATTATAGTATCTTTTCAAAAATCAATCAATTTAATCCAATAATAGTCTTGTATTATTGGTAGGAAAAAAAATTGCATGTTTTGAAACATATGCAGACTTTTTGAAGTAAAGAACATTTATCAAAGTCCTTTGTATCTTTATCTCATCCTTGTTAAAGATTGTTAAGATTAGACATTGTGTTAGACATAATAAAGTTAGTTAGAGGTAGTTAGTATTAGTTAGTTTGTTAACTTTCTACTACCTATATTTTTCTATTAGAGATAATAAAATTAGTTAGAGGTAGTTAAAAGTAGTTAGTTTGTTAAGCCTTTACTAGTTTTATATATAGAGTATTTCATATATTCTTTTAGTATCTTTTTAATCATAGATATAGAACATTCTAAAAAAATTTCTTTTGTATCAAGTTCTCAAATTTATTTTTAATAAGAGATTCATCTTCAATTCTATGATCTTGTAGTTTCTAATAAAGATTGCACACTTAACTTTATAATTAATTCAAAATTAAATATCAAATATTTGTAAAAATAATCATACAATTGTTTGAAATAGTTAAGTGAAAGGACTAACATTTATTATTTATAAAAGATAAACGACAAAAATAAACTTAAAAAAAAAAATGAAAACAAATTACTTGCACTTTAAAGTAAATTTCTTATTTTTGGGCTAATGCAATCTTTAAGGGTGTGTCTATGTGCACACTTATACACACTCCTATTCAATATTAAGTTGGTTCGAATTGAACTGAAGTTGGATTCGTTAAATAATAATGTCTCAAGTTCAGAGTTTTTTTTTTTTTTTGTCTGTTGTTCAAAGTTTAATTATGGATGGGAAAAAAGTGGTTGAGAAGGGAGATCTTATGAAATGGTTAGACAATTAGTTCTCCGATGAAAATTAATCTTATGAAAAACCATTAAATACTTTGTACTAATAAAAAAGGTTATAAAAAATTACTCCAAATTACCCCATACTTGTCTTCTTTAAGTATGTGTTTTTCAATTTCACATCATTGTGCATAAAATAATATTTATTGAAAGTACTAATTTTTTTAAAATATATTTTTGTATCTTGATAGTTTAATCCATAATCCAGTTTTACATATCCTACTCTTATATCTTCTATTTGACAAAATTAACTCGGACATAATTTTTAATAGAAAACTTATAGTTAAAAATTAATTATATGCATCAAACCAAATAGTCCGGTTGAAGTAGTTAATAAACTTAAATAAAGGATACATCATTTAGAAAAATCTAAGATTGATTTTTGACTAAAATAATCGTAGATAGATTTTACTTACTTCCTGAACGAATTTTGGATTAAAAAAATATTGCTAAATGAATGAATGTTTGGTAAATTTGGCATGAACTAGTTATTAATAAAAATGAATTAGATAAAAAAAAATACATGTTTATATAATAATATTGAGTTTTATATCTATATATTTTTTGGATTTTTTTTCTACATAGAACTTATTTTTATAACGTGTCATATTCACTAATGATAAAAATTAAATTTGATGATATGACATTTTTATTTGAATAAAAGTAGTATATCATAAACCTTATTACAAGTTTTTTTCTTGAGTTTAATCGATCATTTCATTTCTCTTAAATTCATTGTTTTTGGTTAAAATTAGAAGTATCACAATATCTTTAAATATAATTCTACATCTTTATGAATATGTGTACACTTCAAAAAAAAAATAAATACTGTGTGTAAAATCATGAAATTATGAAAAAATAAACTAGATTTTTTTAATAAAGGACACTAAAATCGTTGATTCAAAAATGGAAACTAAAATATCATTTCATTTAAAGCATGGAGACTAAATATTGTTTAAAATAAGATAAATGTCATTATTAATAAAATATGGATTAAAATAGAAAAAAAATTAATACTTCATTTGTTTTATAGTAATGATCTCATTTATAATTTGTCGCGATTTCAAATAATTATCATTTTATAATATTAATACAACATTTATTCTTTTTTTCAATAATATATCATGTTTATTGAATCTTAATTCAATAGTAACAATTTCACCAACTCTTATTAATATGAGTATTTTATTAAATAAAATTTATTTTATCATTAAAATCAATATAATTAATATTTTTCTAATAAGTGTGTATAATACAAATAAGACACTTATAATTATAATAAAACAAATGGAGTAGTAAGCTTTAACTATTATAAATTCTTAAGGTATTGTTATTTAACTATTATAAATATTGAAGGTAATATTATTTATCAAACATCTTTATTCAGGTGACTTATGTTATGTTATTTATCAAAAAAATCTTATGAATGAAAATATTTTGGCAGACACACTATTCCTAGTTTAGTGGTAGACAAACGCTGCAAAGAAAGTTGATTAGATGCTGAAAGTGATTAAAGAAAGTTAAGTTAGGGGGCATGATTAAACCGTGCCCACGCAACGCTATATGTTTCGTACTGTTGTTGTTGGCACACATTAATTCACGTGCTTAATTTTGAGCTCACCATACTATTTGTGTGACATCTCTTTTGGTCACTGATTGCTTCATACAAGATTCCTTTTTGTCGCGACTCATACACTAGTACCATACTACCATTGCGTCATTAGTTTTTGTCTTTACCATCGTTTGCAAAAATAATTTATCCTTAAATATATGTCTCATTTTATAGTATTAAATGTATTTGTTATGTTTTTCAAACATACTACTGAAGGTGCAAACACGAGAAGAGATGTTGAATTGTGTTTGACTTAACTTGAATACTTTTCCTGTTTTAATACTTTCAAAACAAAACTTGATGTATAATTAAAACAGAGTTAGCAACGGATAAAAATAAAAATAAAACTCACAGATTTTATACTGGTTCACCGTTAACGAGGCTACGTCCAGTCCCTTTGCCTTGAAGGATTTCACTAATTCAAACCTTGAATTACAACTGTGCTACTGACCCTCCAAATCAGTCTTCTCAAATAGTCTAACAATCCTAGACTTCTTTGAGGAAAAAAAACTCCTGTCTTCAGCCAATCTGACACCCCAGATTGTAGAAGAATTCACAACACTATGAATCTAATTGCTAAGTACCTTGCTACCTCCTACTGACTCCCTCAGTTTGTAGACTCTACTTCAACAACTTAGATTTTACACAGTGGAAAGAAAATAACATGAGTACTTGCTTCTTGAAAGCTGAAACTCACAATTGACTTATATGAAAACTTGGAAGCGTTTGCTTTGGAAGTGTATGACTCCTTTTTTGTGATTTTCGATGCTTTATTCTTCAGCATTAAGTCTCTATTTATAGTTGAACTTTTAGAACTTCATTGATGCTTTACTTCTGCAGTATATTTCGATTAATCTATTTTGAGAATATTCTGGAGTAGTTTGCTCAGATTCTGTTTTGAGCCTTTTGCTCACTGATCTGTTTTGAACATTTTGCTCCGCTTCTGTTTTGAGCATTTTTCTCAGATTTTGTTTTGAGCCTTTTTCTCCAATTCTGTTTTGAGCATTTTTCTCATATTCTTTAATCCTCATGATCAAATCTGCACCATTGGATCTTCATGTGATAGTCCACATCTGGACCAGCCTATTTGATATTCTGTGATCCTCTGATTTCGGCCATTCCTGGACCACACTTCCTAACCCTCTGATCTTTTGATTTTGGCATTCCCTGGACGCGCACTTGATATGCTAAAATCCTCTGAATTCGGCCTTTGCTGGACTGCACAGTCTGTCCCTCTGATTTCGGCCACCACTGGGCCATGGTCTGATTTTCTGATCTTTACCATCACTTGACCAAATAATTATTTCTGAACCATTGATATGGATGTTTTTACTCTGATCTGGACAGATTCTGGACTTTGGTCTGGAACAAACTGAAATTAACTTGAACAAAAAAAATTTCAGTCTAGACATTTTACCTTTAATTTTGGACCAGGTCTGGATTGATTCTGGAACTCATTTCTTTTGGTCTGGACTTAGTTCCATGCCCTGAATCATGCTATCTTATGATCTGGGCCAAATCTGAATTGATCCTTTTGTTCTGGACTCATAAACATACCTTCTGGTCAAGTCTGGAACAAGTCTGGACTGTGTAATTTTTCACTGCCAGACCATCTTCTGGTCAGAATAACTTCTGGAATAAAATTGATATTTGACTCCTGTTTGTCTGGAACAACTCTCCTTCTGGCAGGCTTTCCAATGGTATGATCCATGTTTCATTATGATTTTTCTTCCTTCTGTTCTAGGCCACCAAACATATCCTCTGGTGATGTTTTGACATCTTGGAACATCTTCTGGAAATTCCAGAATTCATTTTCCTTTGATCTCTGCTTCTGTTTCCTTCAGTTTCTGGGGCATTTAACTTAATAATTCAAAGTACAAAATAAGTTTACATTGAGTACATTTGTAAGCATCAAAATCCTAAGTACTTAGAACCAACTTGATTCCAACAACTACTTACTCTTAACAATATAGAAAGTATATAGGAAACCATAAAATTATTAGATTATTAACATATCTCATCAAATTTATTATTTTATTAACAGAGTTGGCCTAATATATATAGAAATTTAAAGCAAATTTTAATACGAGGTCTTTTAAATTTTATAATATAAAATTATTTATTAAATTAATATAATTAATATTGTATAATATTTCTTTTACAATTGATAATAAAGTTAATTTATTTAATATTTGTTGAAACAATGTTAAATTTATTTAAGATTTTATCAGTTTTAGTTTTCAGAATTTTAGTATGTGAGGCTTTTTATTAAGTAAAAAAAATTCAAGGTATTATTAAGTAAAAATTTACTTTTTATGGAGGCATAAAATAGTTGCTTTTGTGGCATTATCCTTAGGCCGGCCCTATTCATTAATCGGGAGCATCCATAGTTTGTCAATTATAAAAACAGATTTAATACTAATCCTAAACATATTTTTTTAGGCTAAATGCATTTTGATGTCTTTTATGTTTCATGAAAGTAACAATTTGATTATTTAAGTTTTTATTTTCCATATTTTGTCTTTTAAATTACATTATATTTGTATTGTTAGTCATTTGTCTCACTTTCAACAATGACAAGTGCAATTCAAAGTGTTTAATCATTAAAATCTCTGCAAAATGTTGCAATAAAATGTCTCTCATACACACAACAAGAAAAATAGTTATTACCTACGGCAGATTTTATCTTTACCCACGGCAAGTCCGTAGGTAACCTAAACTTACCCACGGATTACCCACAGACATGGGTCTGTAGCTATTTCGCTCGTAGGTAAATATTTTCCATGGGTAAATTACCCACAGATGTTCCGTGGGTAAAATACCCACAGATTTTCCATGGGTAATATGAGTAACTGATTTTCTGTAGATAAAATTACCCATAGATTTTCCATAGGTAAATTATCATTTACTCTAAGAATTTTCCGTGGGTAAATTATCATTTACTCAAAGAATATTCTTGGGTAATGAAAATATGATTTACATTCTATTTTGTATCCTACTGATTCATGTATTTTTTTTAAATGTATTTTTAAAATAAATTATAAGCATATTAAAACATCATTGTCAAAACAAAGTGAAGTTTTATATAAATAATGTTTTCAAAATACACATCGTGACTACCACAAGTCTCAAAATAAGCACACTGTCACTACCATAAGTGTAAAAATACACATAACGACACTGCCATAAGAATATATATCGATAATGCCAACAAGTCTAAGCAAAATATGTAGTCATAACTACTAAATAAAACTGACAATGAAATCAGTATTACTACTCGACATCATCATCCTCTTCATAATCTGGATGACGACGACGACGGGAGGACTCGGCCTGTATGGAAGCAACACTTTTTGCCAATGTTGCTAGCTGCATCTGGAACTCTATAGTGCGCTGCTCTGTTTGTTGAATCTCCTCTTGTCGACGTTGCTCTGCTTTCCTTAGCTCCTCTCGCGCCTCTCGTGCCTTTTGTTCTACTGCTTTTGCTCGCTCCTCAAATGCTGCTATCTGTGTAGTTATCTCGTTAGAGTGCTGAGACAAGACATTGGTGCAACCTCTAGATGGACGAGAATCTGAGACCAGACTTGCGACACCTGGTCTATAAAGGGAGGATCTATCTCCAGCACCATAAATACGCCCTTTATTCTTTCCCCCAAAAGATTGGACCCACATGTCTAAGCGAGCTTCTGCATTAACCACTTGGCTACAACTACTAGATGTTTCCGCACCTTTGGTGTGAAGCTGCAACTTACCTTGAAATGTTTCCTGCTCAAATAGAAAATAATGTAACATAATCAAATTATTTTTACAAGAAATACAAATGAAATAACAAATGATTTAATATTACTTACATATGTTTTTTTTGCTCTTTCATCAACCCAAGAGTTGTCCTTCTTCTTAGTGTGAATTTTTAAAAAGACCTCATCCAATGTGGGGTCTCTACCTAACTCTTCAGCCTTACAAAAAATAAAAAACAGCAACAGTGAAGACATTATAACTTCTTCTTAGTAAATATTAGGCATGTCCTTGAGCCAAACATTAAATTATTATACAGTGAAGACTTTGACATAGAAAACGTACCATCCGATTGGCATGTTCAGCAACAAATATAGATCCACCAGTATGGAAAGCTCCTTCTTTAGAAGAAGCACAGTTTTTCTTAGCTCGATTTGATATCTCCTTATATGACGGATCCATCCATATCTTCTGAAGATCATTCCAAACAGTTTCTCCCATCCAATTTGGACACTTGCGTTTCTTTCTTACTTGCATCAACATATCATAAAGACGCATTGATCCTTTTGTATTGAAGATATTCTTAATCTGAAAATTGTGCTCAGGCAACCAAGCAACATTCTCCTGCAACATTACATTACAAATAAGTTATAATGTACTAATTAGTATCTATACAATAGTTGAACTCATTAACAAGATATATAACATAATCTTACACCGAATTTGTCGAACCAACTTTCCAAAATTAATTCTGGGATTGCTCCCCATGTAGGATACGGATCAACATATTGTGATGTAATGACTGAGGTGAGGGCCCTCGATGCCACCCTACACGGTAACCAACTGCAAACAAGTTTCAAACAACATAAAATTTTAAAAAATAATTTGAAACGAGCCATAAACCTCATGTTGTAATGAAAAGTTAATCAGAACTAGTTACATACCCTCGACCATCCGGCCATATCATTGTTCTCCCATCAGGCGCAACCTCATGACTAGAATTGGAGCATCGTGAGCCTTGAGTGTTATTACCAATAGCAACAGGTATTAAAGGTGGTGGATTAGCAGAAATTGAAGTATGTCGTGAGGCAACAGATATTAATGGTTGTGACGGAGAATGATCAACAGTCGGGGAAATGATGTCTTCTGGGACAAAACTCGGTGTGGGCATCATCATTATAATCGGTTTAGATTGATTCACCTTACTATGTGGGGGTGGAAGCACTGCAACTTGTTGGGTAGGAGGCTCCACATGTTGTTGGGTAGAATGTCCCACATATTGTGAGGTTGGTGTAGTGACACTGGCATCTAGTGGTAATTGATCAATTGTTGCTTGTACCTGCTGAGCTGCTTGAGTTACCTTATGCGGTAAAATCATGCGATTTTTCTTCAAATGAAGCTTGAGTCTAATCTTTTCTTTTGGAGTCATCTATAAAAAAATAAGATAAAAAAAAATTAGCACATACAATAGTTTGTATGAATATTAAAGAAATGCATAATAATAAAAAAAATGCACATTGCAGATAGCAAAACAGCAAAACACATTGCAGATAGCATAATGACAAAATGAGAATGGCATTAAAAGCAATAAATAGAAGGATGAACAGTACTATAAGCACAAATACTAAGATATATACTTACTAAAATTCAAACATCAATTGAATAATCATCCCCATCTTCATCATCCATATCACTATCATTATCAATTGGGATATTTAGAACAAACGTTACATTGACTTCTTCATCGCTATGTGTTTCATCATGCAAGCCAACCAATTCTTCAATTTCAGTTAATTGTTCAACATGTGTCATATCTTCATCTTGATATGGTATGTCCTCATCGAGGTCGTCCACCTCTACATGACCCATAGGCTTTGTTTTGATAACTGCAGACCAGTGACGCTTATCGATTCGCATTTCAGGATAAGGTACATAATACTGAAGGTGCAAACACGAGAAAGTGGGTTGAATTGTGTTTGACTAACTTAAATACTTTTCCTGTTTTTACACTTTTAAAACAAAACTTGATGTATGAATAAAAACAGAGTTAGCAGCGGATATAAAGTAAAAATAAAACACAGAATTTTTATACTGGTTCACCGTTAACAAGGCTACGTCCAGTCCCTTCACCTTGAAGGATTTCACTAATTCAAACCTTGAATTACAACAGCTCCACTGTGTTGACACTTAATTTTGTCCATTTTATTTAAACATTTTTATATAAAAAAAAATATATAATATTATATAAAAAAATGAGAAAAATATAATAAATACAAATAAAAATAAATAATTAGATTATCAACTTTATATAATCATGAGTGTTTTTTTTTATTCTTATTTGTCTCTGATTCCTGTTCAGGCGTTCACTCTTTTCTAAAACAAAAAAAAAAGTACATAATCGAATAAAAAGAAATTGAAAGGAAATAGATTGATAACAATAAAAATCAACATAATGGTGACCATTTGAATGAAAGGAAACCGAAAACAAAATAATGAATAGTAATAAAAATTAGCATAATGGTGACCATTTGAATGAAAAGAAACCAAAAACAAATTGATGAATAGTAATAAAAATCAGCATAATGGTGACCATTTGAATGAAAAGAAACTGAAAACAAATTGATGATTAGTAATTGATAATTAATCCACAATTATTTCTTTGTTTTTTGTAACCTTCAACCTGAAAGTCTATAAATAGTTTACACCATGAGTAGAAAAAGAGGAGCACAATTTGAGAGAAAAAAAAAGAGAATCATAGGCAAAATAGGAGCGGAGAATCTGAATTTGATAAAATCAGTCCAGCAAACCATATTCAGCAGTAAGGTATCAATTTTCTCATCCTTATCTAATGTTTTCTTTTTTTTTTCCCATTTATTTGTATTGAATTCTTTAAAAATGTAATTTTGTTTTTTTTTTGTTTTTTTTTTGTTGTCATTTTTGTCAAAAAATAAACTCATACTTTAAGCTTTTATTTTCCTTAAGTGTTTTGTTCTAAAAAATTGTTTTTTTTTATATATACTAAAAGCAATATAAATAATTTATGCTTATAAACCAATCACCAAGTAAAACAAACTTCAACCCATTGTAACACAACACAAAATTCACAAAATGGTTTATCAAAATAAAATAAAACAATCATAACAACGAATAAATAGTTTATTTTTTATTTTATTTTTAGAATTAACAGTCGCCGCCGCCGGATGAAATTCATCCTCGCTCGTTGCGCCACATCACTTAGTGGCATTTATGGCGTGACAGATCCGACAACGCATAAGCAAACCCTTTAATAGGCTGCTTCACTGTTGTGTCCATCTGTTTCGTGCATAAACCACCACATTACCGTTGTTTTCTAAAAAAAAATAATTGTTCTTTATTTAAAAAAACAAAAAATACAAAAATTAAAATATACAACTTATGAACAGACATCTCACATTTTTTGTTATTATTATTATTATTGTTGTTGTTGTTGTTATTATTATCACTATTATCATTATTACATTTTTACTTCTAGATACATATATAATAATAACTATAATAAAACAATAGTCAAATAGAGTAATAATAAAATCAGATAACACATAAATATTTTCTACCCAAGAATTACGTGTGTTTTGATTTCCCTATTGCACCTGGGGATACGTAGGAGCAAGGTTTTTTTCCTTGTCAAACCAAATCATAAAAAAAAAATATTTTTCTTTCTTGTATTAAATGTAAATAATTTATTTTCCTTTTTATTATTCTTTTAGGGGGTAAAATAAATAATTAAGTAAATAAATAATTTGTATACAATTAATTATAGGGTAACCGTTTTAACGGACGATGTAGGGTAATATTACTTTCTCTACTCGTAAAGGACTCCCGAATCCATTTTTTTGGTTCAAAAACTTTATTTTAGGTTTTATCTAATTTTTCCTTTTTAAAAAAAAAATAAAATTAGTGGCAACTCATTTTTCGCGGACAAACCGGACGCGACAGCTGGCGACTCTGTTGGGAATTTTTGAGAGTCAAGCTCAACCTAATTAATTCTATATAATTATTTATTTATTTTTATTTATATTACCCCTCTCGTTTTTATTTGTTTTAATTATTTTATCATATATTTATTTTGAAAATAATTTTGTGATTTTATTTATTTTTGGTCATTTACATGCATTTATGGTAATTTGTTCTAATTGTGGTAATTGTTTTATTTTATTTTTTTCTCTAAACACTACACTAACACCCGATTCACACACTTATGAGTGGGCTCTATACCCAGGCTGAGTGCAACCTAAGATAAGTTAGAGAGTGTGTAATGATAATCTTCTAGATGTACATCTTGTTTGGTTGTCATGAAAGTCTCACCTAGAGTTGACCTTTTCTATAATATTTCCATTTTAATAGTTTACATATTAATTGGTTTAATATTTTAGAATTGAGTTGTGTGCTCTAGGAACCGATTTAGAACTATAGAGCCACCCATGGTGAAAGTTCACGTTAAAGACTATAGAACAATAAGAAAATAACCATTTAGGTCACATGCATATTTGAGAAAAAAAAACTAAACTACCTCTGTATCTGTATCATATTGCATCGCATAATCATGCATATTGCATCTTTTTATTTCATTTTTACGACATTTTAAAAAAAAAAATCATTGCATATTAGGAGGTAGTAAAATTTTTTTTTTTACATAATCATTTCATTCACGTTTTTTACATTCTCATAACATTTTCCTTCATAAAAAAAAAAAAGAAAGCAAAAAAAGAGTATCATGACACCCTTACCAAACATGTTCCCGAACTAAAATCATGGATGAATTGGAACATACAAAGATGATTTAAACCAACTGAAAGACCTTATGGCTAAAAGTTTGGAAATCTTACAAACTCTTGATACTTGAAGTCATGAGAATCATTCATGAAAAAAAATATATCACGAAGAACTCATGTTTACCCCTTGATTTCATAAGTCTGACAATTTCCACCTTTTAGTCTACTTTTTGGTTATACTCTACCTCAAGTCACTTGTCCACAAGATTTGTACCTGATATTGATGAGATTCATCTTCATCATCCACCCCCTACTTCTAGGTCATGACCATACTTTCTTGGCTTTTCACCAAAAGTAAACCTCTAGAAGTTGGGTCGTCTATGTTGAACTTTCATCATTACCGCTTATTACTTTGATGCCATGAAAAAATTGATCAATCTAAAAGAAAAATTCATCATTACCTTTAAGGACATTTGAAAAAAAAAACCCGACTAAACATTATATGGTAGACATTAACAGTGTCGTATATAGTTTCTGAATTTATCCAAGGGGCAAAGTCAACAATGAAGATATTATCAACTTCTCTCGTGAATTTTAATTTGATTATGAAGTACTGATAATCTTGCTAAGTATAAAGTCCAGCGATACTTTATTATATTGACACATTCTTGTTTCCTTAATATTATGAATATCAATAAATGCATTTTGTACTGTTTCATTTTCCTTTTGACTCATCATATATTTCACAATTTCTTACCAAACATTATTTGTCTTTCTCTTCTTTAAACCATATACCAAGCATATTTGGAAGTAGTCCATTCATAAATAAGTTTGTTAATATCTCATACATAATTTTAATCATGCTATTAATTACACTGAATGTGAGAGCGATATAAATAAACTCCACTATCTGGATGGGCCTCGATATGTTGCGCCATGAAATTAACGCCATGTTAATCCCCTAAAAAAGTCGTTTTACCTTTATCATTATCTAATTGTGCTTGGAATATACCAATCACGTGGGGGAATTTGAAGTTTGTACCAAGGATATTCTAGTCGTCTACGAATCGAAAAGTTGAAATGTTGAAAGTACATGAGTATTGAATGTAATCCTCAATCAGCTAAATCAAGAATGGAAAAACTGGAATATGAAGATGATCATTTATATATACATATTAGACAAGTGTCTATAAAAAATTGAAGTTATTTTCCATTATGTCCCTCAATGATATAATCAACCAGCTGACGTTCTAGCTACTTAATCTTCAATGTTCAAAGTAAGTCATGATGAAGAATAGTGACTCACAAGAATGAAAGTCACGACTATCCTACTTATTATCAAATGTATAAGAAAAGCTAGATGGAAAGTTCTCATATCAAATACTACCTCATAAATGTGGAATACCCTTCCTGAGTATCATACTATAACTGGGGCACCCCTTCGTTACTTATTGTATAGAATAAAGGTAGTGCGACCCACTCAAACAAAAAATCCCTTATCAAGAGTGATGATCTGTGTTGACCGACTGAAGTCAATTCAAGAAAAATGTTTACTGCCTCATGTCAGAGACAATTATTTCAAAAGATCTTAAAAGAAGAACATATGAACTTCGGAGTTTCAAAAGAAAGAATTAGCGCTCAAGAAGATTTTACATATCTTAAAGCACTAGCATGACAAGTGGACTCCCAACTATATGAACCCCAATACCATAAAAGAAAAATACATTCAAGTGTGGTTCTGATGCACACCAATATGGATCGAGAAGACTTATCACTACTTGAACATATTGATGCTTCAAAAAGTATCCATCTAAATGAAGACCTGCTAGGTTGAAAATCCAAAAGGACGACCTAGGCAAAAATTAGGGTATACAAAAATAAAATAATGATAACAATAAATATCCGCTAGGTTGAAAACCTAAAAGGATAACCTAAGCAAAAATTAGGGTAAAAAAAAATAAAAACCCGCTAGGTTGAAAACCTGAAAGGGCAACCTAGGCAAAAATTAGGGTACAAAAAATAGTAAAGACCCACTAGGTTGAAAATCCAAAAGGACAACCTAAAAAAACAAAGTTAGGATACAAAGTCAAATAAAGACCTTCTAGATCAAAAACTCGAAGGGAGACCTAGGCGAAAATGAATGAAGACTTGTTGGGTAATAAACCCAAAAGGGCGACCTAGGCAAAAATTAGGGCCACAAAAAAAGGAAGAAATTCACTAGCTTGAGAATAAAAGAAAATGAGCAAATAATATGGTTTATGCAGATCAAAGTCGAAGCATAATATATTCTGAAAGGTTGTGAAGATAAATTAGGGCAAATCATATCCTTCAAAGTTGATTAAAAACGTGATTAAAATTATGGCATGAGTTATTAACACACTTCTTTTATGAAATACAACTAACAAATTGGGTCATTTACCAATACGAGATCACTTTATCTTCTTTTTTTTCTATGAATCCTTCTTTTTTTATACCATAGATTTTCTCACTAAATATCATATTCTAAACCTTGCTTCCTTAATTTCTTATGTTGTAAATCCTTTTGTCAAAATGCATTTTTTATGATAATCATATGTTGGGGCACAAAATATGTGAGTGTCAAGAGGCCAAAACTAGTATGATATCTTTACATATAAGGCAGTGGCAACTGGAGATCAAGTCGAAGATGTTATAAAAATCTCTTTAAAGATCAAAAGGACAGTCACCACTATGTATTCAAAGTGGTGCACATATCTCATCCATGAATCCAAGGACCATGTTTGTAAGGAGGTGAAAGAAAAAAAATTAAAAAAAATTGATTGAAAAAAATTGAAAAAAAAATATAAAAATGAAGGAAAATGTTCATTCATCAAATGCATTCATGACATTTTATATTTTCAATAGTGTATAAATTTAAAATCGGGACTACTGACCCGCACCCTCTAGTTTAAAAGACAGGATGATTGACCCGTACACTCTAATTTAAAGTTGGGATGATTGACCCGCACCCTCTAATTTAAAAGCCAAGATGATTTCCCATTATCTCACATTGATATTCTGGGTGACAATGCGGCCGACCATTCGGTCTTCTCTTTTATGGATGATTTCTCTGGGTATGATCAAATTAAGATGGCAACCAAACATATGGAAAGAACGACTTTCATTTTTGGTCTGAAGAATGCCGAGGCGACCTACCAAAGTTCTATAGTAACCTTGTTCCACGACATAATACATAAAGCGGTAGAAGTTTATGTAAATGACATGATTGCTAAGTCACAAATAGAAGAAAAACATGTTATTGATCTAAAGAAACTCTTCGAAAGACTTAGAAGGTTTAAGCTAAAACTTAATCCCTCCAAGTGCACTTTCAGCGTGAGGTCGGAAAAATCATTGGGACTTGTAGTTAATTAAAAAAGAATAGAGGTCACCCCAATAAGGTTCGGGCCATTTCAGAAATGCCTCCTCCAAGTACAAAAAGAGAAGTTCACAGTTTTCTTGGGCGACCCATCGCTTGAGGCAATACATGCTTTTCCATACGACTTGCTTGATATCCAAGATGAATCCGATCAAGTACATTTTCGAAAAAATCTGCTCTCACAACGAAAATTTCTAGTTGGCAGGTGATGTTATCAAAATATGATAATACCTATGTCACTAAGAAAGACATCAAAGGATGGATGATTATCAGTCAATGCAATGTAATTTTCTGGATGAAAGCATCATGGTTTTATCTGAAGAATGAGATAATGGAAAATAGACCCTATTGTTCGACGGGGCCTCAAACATAATAGGACGTGGGAATTAAGGTTTTCTTAATATCTCCAAAAAAAAGCAGTTCATATCTATCACAACGTGTCAATGTTTTGATTGTACCAATAGCATGACAGAATATAAAGCTTCTGCCTTGGGAATTTTGGCTGCTTTGGAATCAAAAGCAAACGTACTAGAAGTATATGGAGATTCCGCCTTAGTCATTAATCAACTTAACCAAGAATCGAAAACCCGATATAAGAAGTTAACACCTTACTTTACCTACGTATTGTCTTCACAATTTGAAAAAATCACCTTTCATCGTGTCCCTCTAGAAAACAATCAACTGACTGATGCTTTGGCTACTTTATCCTCGATGTTCCAAATAAGTTGAAACGATGAAATCTCGTCCATTAAAATGGAGAGTCGGGATCATCCTGCCTATTGTCACGTAATGGCAGAAGAAACTGATGGGAAACCTTGGTATCACAACATCGAATAGTATTTTATAAATAAAGAGTATCTTCCCAAAAGCATCAAATGGACATCGCTTCATCTTTGTGGCAATCGATTACTTTACCGAATGGGTAGAGGCCGCTTTGTACGCCAACGTAACCAAAAATGTGGTGGTCAAATTCAAAAAAAGGGAGTTAATACACCGTTACGACCTACCAAGCAAGAACATTATTGACAATGCCAAAAATCTGAATAACCAAATGATGGATGCATTGTGTGTGGACCTTTAAAATTCAACACCACAATTCATTCCCGTACATCAAAAAAATTATTCAGAAAATGGTTGTAACATATAAAGATTGGCATGAAATGTTTCCGTTTGCACTACACAGGTATCGTACTTCGATACGCACTTCAACTGGGGCAACCCCTTTTTCCCTAATATATGGGATGGAGGTTGTGCTACCCATTGAAGTAGAAATCGTTCTCTAAGAGTATTAATGGAAGCCAAACTAGAGGAGTCAGAATGGATGCAAACTCGTTTCGATCGATTGAATTTAATTGAAGAAAAAAGGTTGGCGGCCTTATCCCAGGGTCAATTATACCAGAAAATACTAAAAAGAGCGTACGAGAAAAAATGCATCCTCGAGAATTCCGGGAAGGAGACTTGGTGTTAAAAAAAGATCTTACCCATTCAAAAGGATTACCGTGGGAAATGGACCCCTAACTATAAGGGCCCCTATGTCATAAAGAAAGCCTTCTCAGGTGGAGCTTTGATCCTCACGAATATGGACAGAAAAGATTTAGTCCTCCCTGTAAACTCAGACGCTGTAAAAAAGTATTATACTTGAATAAAATACCCGCTAGGTTGAAAAGCTGAAAGGGAAACCTAGGCAAAAGTTAGGGTACAAAAAAATAATAATAAAATACCCGCTAGGTTAAAAACCTGAAAGGGCAACCTAGGCAAAAATTAGGGTACAAAGAAAAAATAATAAAATACCCGTTAGGTTGAAAACCTGAAAGGGCAACCTAGACAAAAATTAGGGTACAAAAAAATAATATAATAAAATACCCGCTAGGTTGAAAACCTGAAAGGGCAACCTAGGCAAAAATTAGGGTACAAAAAAAAATACCCGCTAGGTTGAAAATCTGAAAGGGCAACCTAGGCAAAAATTAGAGTACAAAAATAGAAGAGAAACCAGATGATTTGAAAATCTGAAAAGGCAAGCTAGGAGAAGAAGAAAAACAACAACAACAAAAACAAAGAATACAAGATCAACAATATGGATCAAACTATGGCACGAGAAGTTAGTACAGTCTACCTTTGAATTACTAGTAACCAAGGTACAAGACATACGACAACATCAAATCTAGCTCAAGATCAAAACAACAATTCTTCAAAAACAAAAAAAAACAAAGAGAAGACAAAAGAGAAATCAAAGATATCAAGTGCCCTTCTCATCCATGATTTGAATGATCGTGTCCAATAAAAAAAAATAATAAAAACAAACATACTCATTCAGTTATTCATTCATTCATTCATTCATGACATTTCATAAATTCAAAGCCGAGAAAACGACTCGCATGTTGAAGCCGGGAAAACAACTCGCACCCAAAGCCGAGAAAACGACCCGCATGTTAAAGCCGGGAAAACGACTCGCACCCAAAGCCGAGAAAACGACCTGCATGTTAAAGTTGGGAAAACGACTCGCACCAAAAGCCGAGAAAACGACCCGCATGTTAAAGCCGGGAAAACGACTCGCACGCAAAGCCGAGAAAACGACCCGCATGTTAAAGCCGGGAAAACGACTCGTACCCAAAGCCAAGATCTGGACCAATTAAAAAAATCTGGACAAATACTTAAATACTTAAATCTGAACCATTGATCTGAAAATCTTCCCAAAAAAATCTGGACCAATTAAAAAAATCTGGACAAATACTTAAACACATCTGGCATCTTAAGCTCCTTTATCCATTTACAAACTTTGTTTGCCTCATTAGACGTAAGGCAATAATTTGCCTTAGGTTTTGTCATTTTTCCATTGTTATGTGGAACCAACTCCAAGTCGCTACGTTGGCAAATGATGGCTAAGTCCATTCTTGCTTTTTCATTGTCCTTAGTCTTGTTCTTAACATTCATGACAGTGTTAAACACATTATCAAAGAATTTTTTTTCTATGGGCATGACATCTAAATTATGCCTTAATAAATTATCTTTCCAGTATGGAAGATCCCAAAAAATGCTTCGTTTAATCCAATTATGACTAACTCCATATCCAAATAATTTAGAAATTGCATTATCTATCACTCGTGGAATATTATGAACCCAACTCCATACTTCTTCACCGGTCAATATTGGAGGAGGTTCATCCTTAACAACCCTATTTTTAGTGAACCCTTTTTTACTTCTTCTAAAGGGATGATTAGGAGGTAAGAAACGACGGTGACAATCGAACCATGAATTTTTGCCACCATATTTCAAGGTAAAAGCCTTATTTCCGTCCATACACACCGGACATGTCAACTTCCCTTGAGTACTCCATCCAGATAACATGCCATAAGCAGGAAAATAGTTAATTTTCCACATTAAGGCTGCCCTCATTACAAAGTTTTGTTTCATGGAAATATCATAAGTCAAAGTCCCTTCACTCCACAACTGTTGAAGCTCGTCTATTAACGGTTGTAAATACACATCAATGTTTGCTTTTGGGTTAGATGGTCCAGGTATGAGACAATTCAAAAACATGAATGGTTTAGTCATGCACATTTCAGGCGGGAGATTATACGGGGTCACAATAACAGGCCAACAAGAATATGGGGATGAAGATGCTTGAATGTATGGCGTGAAGCCATCAGAACATAAACCAAGTCTTACATTTCTCGGTTCATTTGCAAAGTTTGGATACCTTGCATCAAAATTCTTTCAAGCTTCTCCATCAGACGGATGACGTAAAATGCCTGAACCCGATTTATTATGTTGATGCCATCTCATTTGGGCAGCAGTTTCCATTGATGCATACAATCTTTTTAACCTAGGAGTGATTGGCATATAGAACATCCTCTTAAATGGAATGTCTTTGTGGTTACCTATCCCAGGCTTACGAGGAACATATCGGGGTTCATGACAAAACCTACACTCTAGATCTGCACTATTATCTTTGTAGTACAACATGCACCTTTTAACACAACAATCAATTTTCTCAGACTTCAAACCTAGCATGGACACCAATTTTTTCGCTTGGTAAAAAAATTTTGGAAGTGAATCCTTAAAAGGACACACATCTACAAGCATGCTTGCAAAGAAATCAAGACATTTCTGCGGGACATTCCAATTTGATTTGCAAGCTAAAAGTTTCACGCATATTGAAAGTTTTGAATCAGAAGCCCCCTCATATAAGGGTTTGTTTGAAGCAGTTAACAAATCATAAAAGTCTTGAGCATCATCATTTGGGGGCTCTTCATTAATCTGTTCCTCGCTGTCCTCATCACTCAAATTTTGGAAGTCATACGTGAAGGTGCAAACACGAGAAGGGGGGGTTGAATTGTGTTTGACTAACTTGAATACTTTTTCTGTTTTTGCAGTTTTAAAACAAAACTTGATGTATGAATAAAACAGAGTTAACAGTGGATATATCTGAACTAGGTCTGGATTGAACTAAAATTAAGTCTGGACATTTTACCTTCTGTTTTGGATCAGTTTTGGATCAAATCTGGAGATCATTTCTTCTGGTCTGGACTTAGTTTCATACCCTGAACCATGCTATCTTCTAGTCTGGGTCAAATCTGGATTTATTCACTTGTTCTGGACCCATTAACTTATCCTCTGATCAAGTCTGGATCACGTCTGGGCTGTTTATCATTTCACTGCCAGGCCATCTTCTGGTCAGAATAACTTCTAGACTAAGTCTGAATTATGATTCCTTCTGGTATGGATTAAGTCTCCCTTTGGCAAGCTTCCTTCTGGTCTGGTCCAGGTCTCCTTCTGACTTTGCTTCCTTCTTATTTGGGCCAGCAAAGATATCCTCTGGTAATTCCAAGATGCATCCTCTTGTACCTTCTGGGTGCATTTTCTGGTGTCTTCATCTTCTGCCTCTGGAAACTTCATTTTCTGGTGGCATTTAATGTAATAATTCAAGGTTCAAAATAAGATTACCTGGAGTGCTTTTCTAAACATCAAAATCCTAAGTACTTAGAACCAACTTGGTTCCAACAATACGTAGGACCGAATGCATCATCGACCATATGTTGCATTAAGGTAAATGGATCATCGTTATCAATATATCCACTACTACTTGGAACATTTTTTGTGTCAATTTGTGGGGCTTCTTCACCATGCTCAGTCAAATACCAATAATTTGGTTGGAACCCAAACCTATACAAGTGAACTTTGACTTCACTTGCAAATAATACACCGCTACACTTGCAATTGTGACATGGACATCTGATGCCACCATCTTTTACAAACTGATTTCGACTTATTGCCTTCATTATAAACTCTTCAACACCTTTTGCGAAGGATGGTTTCAACCCCCTCGTTGAAAATAAAGTCTATCATATACCTAACTACGATCTGGGTGGTAGCCATCCATATTCTGAAGGACAAAAAAATAACGGAGGAGCGATGAATTGATTAACAAAATGTAATTTTACATATCAAATAGGATAGCAAAATCCTACTAAATTGAAATTTATACCAATATATAACAAAATAATAGCAATACACAGAAAAACAGCAATACAAAATAACAACAATACACAGAACATATATTATTATGATCTAACAGTAATTCCCCAATAAATAATCAAAAAATTTGTTTATGTAGAATTTTGGATTTTGATTTGATCACCAAAATTGGAAGAAAATATACTTTTGTATAGTTTCCCTGGTTCCCATGGACAGTTTGCGGAACATATTTTCAGCATCACCATATACACTGTTTAATATTATTAATCTTATTTATTTTATTCTTCTTTCATTCCTCATCTTTTGTTAATCATTTACCTTTTCCATTCAACTTTTGGGTTTTCTGTTTCATTTTTTAATTGTTGAAAAGCCCTATGAAAAAGAGACTGAGATAAAAGCTACTCACCCACAGTCTAATGTCCTAAAAATCCCACTTTACAAGGTAGTTTAATTCTTGATGGTTTGTGGACTTGATTGTATAGCTGTACCACCGTGTTTTTGTTAGTTATTAATGTTGGGTTATGCTGATGTCATTTTAGTCTGTGATTATAGATAGATTTCTTTCTTTTTTTTCTCTAATTTGTATGGACAATTCAAGTAACAAGATACAACTTCAACATATACTATTATATATGTTTATTTTAAATCTGTCTATCTTGCTTTATTTACCATTTTGGTCCCCGATTTCTATATCCACTATTTTAGTCTTTCAATTTTAGAGGTGACTGATTTTTCTTCATATTTTGAGGTTGAACTATGACGATGTGTCAAGTGAGATGTTTATATGATATTTCAATTAGAAACATAACATTGTTTCATTTCATCAAAATATACAATAATCTATTTCACAAAAGCAACTAAATTTGATGTAAAACAATGTCTATGTAGTAAATTTCATTTCTTATAACTAGTAGTAAATTTAGCTAAAAAAAACAAGAAATTGGGTTGTTAATTAACTCTTAGTTTAGTGGCATAAAAAATGGAATTAAGTTAACAATAATGAATTTATGATAACCATGGGAATGGTATTTGGCAGTTGGAACATTGAACTCATATGAAGCAAGAGACCTTCAGTTACCATTGAAAGAAAGGTTTTACCTTCAACCATTGACACCAAGTGAGGCAGCACAAAGGGCTAAAGAATCAGCTAAGGAAATAGTTGGTGTTAAGAAGTTCATTGACCAGAAAGCTTGGCCATATCTTCAGAATGATCTTCGTCTAAGGGCTAGCTATCTTAGATATGATCTTAACACTGTCATCTCTGCAAAGCCTAAGGATCAGAAAAAGTCTCTCAAGGAACTTACTGGAAAGCTCTTCCAGGATATCACCAATGTAAGTTCACAAATAATGTAGAGAATCCTAAATGTAGAGAATTAGAGTCAAATGCAACTATTGTTGTTTCAATTGTGGTCACAATGATATTGTGTCCTGTATAAAAAAACTTAATCTCATAGCTCTATCAATTTAGGATTGTTAAAGATTAATAGGACTAATTGAGAGTTTAATTTTTTGTCCACAGCTGGATCATGCAGCAAAAGTTAAGAGTGCCCCAGAAGCAGAGAAGTACTATGCTATAGTTGTATCTACTTTGAATGATGTTCTTAGCAAAATTGGTTAATATGAATGCTTTTTTGCTTTCTTGTGTAACCTTTGTCTATGGTTTTCTAAGATACTTATGTTATAATTTGCTATATCAAGAAAATCAAATGAGAGAAAATTTGAAATAAGCAAGCAAGACATGCAATTCTTAAGGTTATTTTCTTTTAGTTTTTTAATTCCATATGCAGCTTCAGATATTCTACAAATTGTTTGTGATGATCTCTTGGTTACCAACCCCAAGGTCTGCATATTATACATAACTCCTACCCCTCCCCGCTAAAATGTTTTTTATTCTGTTGAGAGACTAGAAAGACTGTCCTTTGACATGTTGCTTTTTGCATTTTGTCCACAAAGGGTTCAGAAGGCAATTGATTCAAAAGCATGCAATGCTCTTCTGCTCAAGGTAACTCTCATTGTACTGGTGAATAATATCTACAGAAGTTATTGGACCTAGGTAGATAAACATATTGATACACTATTCCTTGACATAAATGAAACAAACAGGTCAACCAACCTTAGAATGGCTTATCAGTAGAAAAAAAGCAACAAGTTATAAACTGTGATTTTAAGCTTAATCTAAATGAGCAGCAGACAACAAAATAGCACCAAATTAAAATGGAGACAGGAATACAAACCTGAAGAGATCAGCTGAGTGAGTTAAGGTTGTTAAACTCAAAGAAGGACCTGGATTCCTTGCAGTTAGTAAGCATGTTGAATTTGGCTTCATTAACATGACACGAAATCAGAAGAATCGCAAAATCAGAATTTTTATGACTTATCTTTCAGTTGAGTATTTAAGATTGATGAAATAAAGTTTATGAAATGTAAAAACGAAATACTACTTGCATTTGTCACGGTCTTTGCTAACTAACATTATGTTGATAATTGCAGCCTTAACAAGAAAGACACTTTAGGGCCAGGGCCAACTAATGATAGGATTTCCAACTTCTGCATAAGTTTGATACTTTTCAATTGGATGGATCCAGTGCCTACTGGTGTGTCTATTCCACCTCCTGTGAAAGTACCATCTACTGCACCTCCTGCTAAAGAGGCTGATGGACAAGCTTCTGCTGCTGTAATCTCTGGACAAGATAATTATGCTTGTGAAGCACCATCCAGGTTATCTCCCACTGGCATATCTTCTTGGGCTAAAAATTTAAAACTTTCTCAGTCATTTTCTTTGGCTCATTTATAAATGAGTCAAAGAATAAAAGTGAATTGGACCACGCGGTAAGTTTTAGTTTACTATCTTGCTGCCTAAGGTTTCATGTCTAAATTTAGACTATTTTATTCTTAGTAGCACCCAATGTTCTCATCATCCCTACGTATACCAATTATCTCTTCAACTTTGTGGGTTGTGATGATATATACGGAGGACCTGGGATAATTTTAGACTACTTAATGTGTATGGTGTTTCTTCAGTGATCCACATAATTTGAACACTCCAGCAGAAACAACATACCAATGGTCTCAAAAACAGGCAGAAACCACCAAAAACAAAATTGATGTTCTAACTATATTGATTTCATTCTTAAATCATATGATTTTTATTATGTTTGATGACAAACAGCTTGACCCTGAAAAGTCAAAGCAAGATGATGATAGTGCAGGTTTACCAGAACTAGAGGAAGCAAGAGAACTTGAAAAAGTAGAAGATACAAGTAAAACAGAAGAATACGACAAATCTCAAAGGTTGAATCTAAAGATAAGTCAGAAGAAAGATGTGGATGGAAGTCACCTCATCCTGAAACTCTAATCATTGGAAGTGCAAGTGATCCTTTAAGGACTAGATCATCACTTAAAGACACAAGTTTGTTTGGCTTACTCTAATCTATTGAGCATTCCTCTATTGATGAAGCATTGGCAGAAGATGGATGGATTCTTGCAATGCAAGAAAATTTAAATGAATTTGAGAGGAATGATGTTTGGGATCTAGTACCAAGACTAGAAAAGAACATTATTGGAACCAAGTGGGTCTTCAGAAACAAGCTAAATGAAAAAGGAGAAGTTTTCAGAAACAAGGCAAGACTTATTGCACAAGGCTATAGTCAGCAAAAAGGTATTGACTACACTGAGACATTTTCTCTAGTGGCCAAGTTAGAAGCTATTTGTATCCTACTTTCCTATGTTGCTAATAATAACATTACATTATTTCAAATGGATGTTAAAAGCACTTTTCTAAATGGTTATATAAGTGAAGAAGTTTATGTTAAACAACCCCTAGGTTTTGAAAGTTTTGATTTTCCAAATCATGTTTTTAAACTTAAAAAATATTTGTATGGTTTAAAACAAGCACCTAGGGCATGGTATGATAGACTTAGTAACTTCTTGCTTGGAAATAACTTTGAAAGAGGACAAGTAGACAATACACTTTTTAGAAAATCAATAGAAGATGATATTCTGATTATTCAAGTTTATGTTGATGATATTATCTTCGGATCTACTAATGACACTCTTTGCCAAGAATTTTCTAAATTGATGCAGCATGAATTTCAAATGAGCATGATGGGAGAACTTAAGTTCTTCCAAGGGATACAAATTCAGCAAAGTCAAAAAGGTATATACATTCATCAAAAGAAATATACAAAAGAGCTTCTCAAGAAGTTTAAGATGAGTGATTGAAAACCTATGGCTACCCCAATGCACCCTACCTGCTCCCTTGAAAAGGATGACTCTGACCAAAAAGTTGATCAAAAAACCTATTGAGATATGATAGGATCTCTCCTTTACCTCACTATTTCTATACCTGACAACATGTTTAGTGTATGTGCATGTGCAAGATTTTAGTCTGACCCTAGGGAATCTCATTTAACTATTGTTAAGAGAATCCTTAGATACCTAAAAGGCACTACCAACCTTACCTTGTTCTACAAGAAAACTCCTACATACAAACTAAGTGGATACTGTGACTTTGACTATGCTAGAGATAAACTCGAATGAAAGAGCACAAGTGGAAATTGCACCTTCTTGGGAGAAAACTTAATATCCTGGTCAAGTTAGAGACAAAGCACCATTGTCATATCAACAACAGAGGTTGAATACATTTCAACAGGCGGATGCAGTTCTCAACTCATTTGGATGAAACATCAGCTGGAAGACTACAAAATCATGGAAACCAACATTCCCTTATATTGTGACAACACTTCAGCCATCAATCTAACCAAAACCCCTATACTCCATTCCAGAGCCAAACACATAGAGATCAAATATCACTTCATCAGAGATTATGTTCAAAAAGGGATACTTAGCATTCAGTTTGTAGACACTGACAACCAATGGGCTCACATATTCACCAAACCACTACCTGAAGATAGGTTTGACTTCATCAAGAAAAACCTTAACCTTACCTTCATCCCTGACAAATAGCATAGTTAGTTTTTTGTTATATTTATTTTCTTGTAATTTGTTATGTTCATGTTATTAAAAAAAAAACAGAGGATCTCCTTCATTCCTTTTTGTCTGATGACAAAAAGGGGAGAAGATATATTTTATAAAGAGTTAGAAAATTTGGGGCATTAGACTTAGGGGGGAGAAAGATTTAAAAGTGGAGCTTAGTCTTAGGGGGAGTCAAAGAAATAAGAAAGAAAAATAGTTATCATAAATACAAGTTTTGACATCATCAAAAAGGGGGAGATTGTTGGAACCAAGTTGGTTCTTTCACTTAAAGTTTTGATGTTATCAAAATTTTTTTATGAAAATAATATATTTGACTTCGAAGAAGAATGCAAAAATCAGAAGATGACCCCAGAAGATTACGTCACCAGAAGCATAAACCAGATGATGACATCACTAGAAGCAAAAACCAGAAGTTGACGTCACCATAAGTAGAAACCAGAAGATGATTGTAAGACCCTTAATTTTAAATTAATTTATCGATTAAGTTTCAAAATTATATTTTGAGGTGTTTGTAATATGATTAATATTTGTATATATATATATATATATATATATATATATATACCGACTAAAATTATTTGTCCAAGAATAATTTAATTATATTACGAAGAATTTAATACAGGGCAGTTTATTTGTCAATAGAGTTGCGACGAGAGTATTTAGTTAATTGAGAATTAATTTTAATTATATATATATATATATATATATATTATACTTAACAAGTAAGTAATATATATATATACATATATATGTCATTGTTGTTGTGATATTGTTGTTGATGATGTTGTTGCTATGTTGTTGTGTTAAATATATTCTTGTGATTGTTGTTGTGTTTGTTGTTATTCTCAAATAAAAGAGTTTGAAACTAAAGTGAAATTTACTTGAAAATCCCACTATTTTCTAAGATGTATTCGAATACGGCACTGGCGTATTCGAATACACTCCTGCAACGCTCAGTTTTTATTTAAATTTTGAACCTCGTATTCGAATACAATACCTCGTATTCGAATACAAATACGTGATTTTTGCTACTAACTTAGCATCTGTATTCGGCTACGACTCTTCATATTCGAATACAGACTTGTAGATTTTGCTTCTGACTTAGCATCTGTATTCAGCTACGACTCTTCGTATTTGAATACAAAATTGCAGATTTTGCTTCTGACTTCGCATCTGTATTCGGCTACGACCCCTCGTATTCAAATACAGAACTGCAGATTTTGCTACTGACTTGGCATCTGTATTCGGCTACCAGAAGCTGTATTCAAATACAACCTGGATTTTTGTTAAAAATTCTATTTTTAAATATTTTTTTATGCATTTATTCAATTGGAAAACATTTTTAAGGCATATGATAAATTATATGAGGTTCTCTTTAGATTGTTTCTGTAATGGTGATGAAGTGTCCGAGTTTCATAGTTGCATTTGCGTACTGATTTTAGTGAAGAGAAACAGAGTACGCTCATGCATTGCATAGTTAAGTGGTGACCTCGATGGGCCACAGAGTTAAGCGGTGACCATGATGGGCCGTAAAGTTAAGTAGTGACCGTGATGGGCTACAGGGTGGTTCCATGTGATTAGATGGTCCATTGTATCCGTACGAGGATTTAACTTGTGTGTAGTGCCTGTGATAGGCTACACTTTAAGTAAATCGTGCTAGTCCGTGAGAGATTGCACCTCAGTAATAAGTACTAAGGCCTGCGATAGGCGGTACAATTATGATTTACGCCCCTTCAATGAGGGTTTTGTCGTTCAGTGGTGACCGTGATGGGCCACGAAGTTAAGTAGTGACTGTGATGGGCTAAGGGGTGGTTCCATGTGATTGGTGGTCCATCTTATCCTTACGGGGATTTAACTTTTGTGTAGTGCTTGTGATAGGCTACACTTTAAGTAAATCGTGCTAGTCTGTGATGCGACTGCACCTCAGTAATTAGTACTAAAACCTGTGATAGGCGGTACAATTATGATTTACACCCTTCGTGGAGGGTTTTGTTTTCAGAATTCCGGGATCATGTGCATTGGCATATACGCATTGCATTAGGGTGTTTGACATGCGAGGCATGATTGTTATGATTCTGATATGTGAGAATGATATATGCAAGTACCTTAAATTCTAAGTTCCTAATGAGTTGTTGTGATTGTTGGTTGTACTTTGGATTGCAACATGATCTTTATTTTAAATCTTTTGTTTCATCGAAAACTTAGATGTTATACATTTTCAATAAGTGGGTATACTTATCTTGTCAATGTTGTTATTTTGCTAGAACTGCTATGTATGTATTGTTGACTTTGTCATATTTGGTAATTGTTAACTGTTATTTTCGGTTGGTGACCCTTTACATTATTATGGAAAATTGGGCTTTGCCCTCAGATGATACCCAAGTTCGTACCACCGACAGTTACCCTGACGACGGAGACGTCGTTAGACTTCCCTGATCGTCATATGCCGACTTCTTGGGTATACATCCCCACCTCAAGCAGGGCTACTTATACAGGGAGGGTGGTGAGAGGCACGTGTGGAGCACACTCACGTGCGGATCGATTTTCCTGTACCTTCAGGACTGGTACTCGAGGCGAATGGGGTATTTATGGATACAAAGGGTTCTATAGTTGGAGGTGAGACAGATACCCCCGTAGGTGTGGTGACTCCTACCGTGGTAGCAGGAGATGCGGTGCCTGAACCAGGAACATGTGAGAAGGACAAAGGGATGACACCAGCGGGGGTTGACTTTCCAGGTCCGTCCAGGCCGGTAGAAGACTGTTTCGAGATTCCAGCGCCGCCGAAGCGACCTATATCGTGGGTGGATCTGACTTCAGAGGAGACTGGTCCTTCTCTGGCTGATGGGGAGGAGGATGTCACGTCGAGGCGAGTGACTGCGTCGGACGAGACTTGTGGAGAGTGTGGTGGTAACCCTTGTTATTGTATTTGTTAGTGCATGATCAAATTAGTTTTTGTTGTATAGGGCCCTAGTGTTTTGGTGGTTGTACTTATTTCATTTTGGGATGATTGTACTTTTGACGTACCTTGACAGTGACTATAGTTTGTGGGTCCATGATCCAAATTTTTTGACGTGACCATGGGGGAAGATAGCATTCTTGGAGCAGCACTTTTGTGCAGGTGTCTGCCGAGAATACCCCAGGGGTATGAGCGATGTCTGTTAGGTCTCATAACCTCGGTGTATTTTCTATTTGTATATTTTGAATAGTAATTCCCAAAACTATTTTAACTGGTTACAATTATAATGTAATTATTTAATTACTTTTGTCGTTTTGTATTACGACGTATTACTTTATGGAGTGGTTTTATTTTTAAGTCTTTTATTTGTTTTGAAAAAAAAATACACTCGCACTGTTAAATATCGGGGTGTTACAATGACATCACCAGAGGATGACGTTACCAGAGGATAAAGTCACCAGAGGATACCTCCAGAAGATAAAGCCAGAACATGTCACCAGATGATACCAGAAGATATCACTAGAGGATACCTCTAGTGGATACTAGAAGATATCACCAAAGGATACCTCCAGAGGATACCAGAAGATGTCATCAAAGGAAAAAATCAGAGGATATCATCAATAAGAGGATATCATCATAGGCAAGAACAAATGACATCATCAGAGAATATCATTTGTGACCCAGATCAAAAGGAAACATATTCCAGAAAGAGACATAGTCCAGATCATAAGGAAACATGGTCCAGAAGGAGACATGGTCCAGATCAGAAGGAAACATGGTCCAGAAGAAGACATGGTCCTGATCAGAAGCAAACATGGTCCAGAAGATAACATGGTCCAGATCAAAAGATGACATGGTCCAGATCAGAAGAAAACACGATCAGAAGATAACCTGGTCCAGATCAAAAGAAGAGATGGTCCAGACTTGGTCCAGATCAGAAGAATACTTGGTCCAAATTTAAAACGTGATTCAGATTCATAGAAGACTTGATTAAAATTCGAAGAAGACTTGATTGAATTTTAAAAGAGATCTGATCAAAGTTTTAAGAAGATTTGATTCAAAAATCAAAGAAGACCTGATGGAAATTCGAAGGTGATCTGAGCAAAGAAGATTCAGTTCGAAATTAAAAAAAAAAAACAGAATTGGTCAAAAGAATTTTCAAAGGAAATATGAGCAAGATACATCTCGAAATTAAGCTTGGACAAAGCACATATCTCATCTATAAAAGGAGGCTTCAGGCAGTAGAAGAAATCGTCAAAAAGTAGAAGAACTCAAGCGTAGAATCCAGATTCATCTTAGAGTTCAAATCGACTGAAAAACACAAGAACTCAAGCTTACAATTCAAAGTCATCCGAGAGTTCAAAAGAGAGAAATACTTGTGCAAAAGAGAAATATGCTCTAAGTGTTTTCAGAGAGTGAGAGTCAATGTTATAATCATCTTTCCAGAAGCAACTAAACAGTGTGAAAGTCATTGCAACAATCAGCTTTCCATAATCAACTATGCAAAGCTCCAAACCCTTGTAATCAAACCCGATAGTGGTGTGAATTCCTCCTTCAATCTAGGGTTGTCAGATTGGTAGGAGAAGACTTGACTTGTAGGGTCAAGGTGTTGTTATTCCTCAAAAGTTTGGGGTTGTCAGGCTGTTTGAGAAGACTTGACTTGTAGGGTCAAGGTATTGTTATTCCTCAAAAGTCTGGGATTGTCCGGCTATTTGAGAAGACTGGCTTGGAGGGTCAGGTGCTGTAATTCAAAGTTTTGAATTAGTGGATTAAATCTTTCTGAATAAAGGGACTGGATGTAGCCAAGTTAATGGTGAACCAGGATAAATCTGTGTGTTCTTATGCTGTTATTATCCGTTGCTGAGTCTGATTGTTCTATCTCAAAGTAATTCACATCAACATTCATCAAAACAGCAAAAAGAATTCAATTTTAGTAAACACAATTCAACCCTCCCCCTTCTCGTGTTTGCACCTTCAATTTTACCCACAGAAAATCTATGGGTAACTTTACCCACGGAAAATCGGTGAGTCATACTACCCACGGACATTCCTTAAGTAACTGTATCCCATTGATTATTCGTGGGTAAATATTTACCTACGAGCGAAATAGCTACGAACCTGTGTCTGTGGGTAATTTTACATTATCTACAGACTTTCTGTAGGTAAAGATAAAATCTGCCGTAGGTAAAAACAGATTTTCTTGTAGTGTATAAGAGTTATTTCTAAATAGATTTATAAGTAGATAAAAAATTATGTTCACAATCGAGTCCATTAGCTCCTTTGTAGTTTTTTCCCAAGTACCCTAAAAGAGTTCCGTCAAACAGCACAAAAGTAATTGATCCACCATCATCCAAAACATGTACATTCAATTTAAACCTGAAAAGCAAACATATAATTTTATAAATAGCCTTTTGTGATCTTTTAAATAATCTATAAAAAATTCCAATAATCAAATCATGCCTTGTAGTTACAGTGACCAATTTTTCACAGTACTGCAATAGAATTTGTTACAAAATAGGCCATTTCTTATCAATGTATATATCAACAATTCTAGTAAGCACAACACTCAAGACTTTTGTAATTTATTAAATATTACTAATTACTAAAGAACAATAGCTAATTTACGGCCTTTCAAAAACTAATTTACAAAATAATATTTTGGACTACTATAAATGTATGATATGTCAAATTATTTGTCTCGTGATTTTTTATATTTATCCTTTACAAATATTTGTCCCAGCTTTTTATGCATTATTTATAATTTTTTTACCCCACATTTATTAATATTTATCAATCACAAATATTTGTCCCTTGTTTTTTATTTATCAGTGAAAACAAATTCCTGTAATTTTTACATTTATCACTGATAAATATTTGTCTCTTTTTTTTATTTATCAACTAAAAATATTTATTTTGTGTTATTTTTAAATTTATCAATGACAAATATTTGGTAGGTGTTTTTTATGTATTGGTGACAAATATGTGTCTTGTGATTTCTTATATTTATAACTAAAAGATATTTGTCCAATTTTTTCATGCATTAATTATAAATAATTTTGCCATATTTTTTTAATATTATATCAATGGTTGAAATTGAAGAGAACAATTTTGAATTTTTTAATATTAGTTTTTTTTGTTAATTTTCACATTTCTTATATATTAATAGTTGGAAGGCTGCAGATTATGAGCAAGTTAGGTTTTTCATTTCTGATCCTAAACGTAATTTTTAAACTGCAAGTATGTTTTTTTGATTTTCTGTTTAAGTTACATCAAAATTATGTTGACAAAATTAATTTTGTCTCAGAAGAATGTTTAAGCAAAAGTGTCATCCATGATACTATTGTATTTTTCATTTTCTGTTTCCATGATTTATTTTCAATTTATTATCTACTACATGTTATAATTACAAATACATCTTTGGAAAATATATTTTTTTTAGTAAATACACATTTAAAATAATATTTGGTTATCAAAAGTATATTTGCATATTATCAAAATAAATACACATTTAAAATAATATTTTGCATAATGATGTTTTTTCAAAAGTATATTTGCAAACGCTAATCCAAACACATTATATAGTTAAAAAATATATTAAACAGGAGATAATAATAATAATAATAATAATAATAATAATAATAATTTAATATAAATGTACTATAAATAGTTATGACAAAAGTTAAATATTATTAATAATCTAAATATTGTGATTAACTAATAGTGTAAAAAACTTTTTACACTAATAGTATATATAAATTAAATTTTAATAATAATAATAATAAAGTAAACAAATGCAATAATAATTTATAAAAGGAAAAAACAAAAAAATGTGAAAAATAAAGTGGTTTAGTAGTCTCGATTTATGTGTAAAATAATTTTGAGTAGTATAAAAATGTAGAGAACAATGTTTTTTTTTTGTTAGTGTTGTCATTGTTTATATTGATATATCCCTCCTTCCCACGTAATTTATCCCTCTTCCTAAATTTTCCCTGAATTTTGGAACTCCAATTGCATCGATGGATAGTTAAGAGATATTACACACTCAAAAAATTAACGAAAACACGTTAGAAAATAGAAATTAGATACAGATTTATTGATCAATTGATTTATAGGATAGCAAGTGACGATGATATCTGCAGTTTTTTTTTTTCTTGTGGTTCTTTTTATTTCTTGCAGTTATTTAGAGGACAGTTTTGTAAGTCTTGTAGTTTAGTTTTTTAGTAATAAGTCTTAAACATGTTTAATTATTTTCCTCTTCCTAATTAATGATCAAAGGATAAAATTAATTAGGGCAGTAATATAATTTTATTAGTGTTTATTTTTTTTTTATATTGATAGTAAGTACTTTAAGTTGTTGATGAGATGAATCCATGTTTTTGTGTTGTAAAATATCTTTCCATAATTATTTAAAAACTATTGTGTTTTTCTTGACAGTAATAAATAAAGAATACTATACGGTGTCTCTTATCTACTATCCATGTAAGAAAATAAAACACTACTAAAAATCAACCCTACTCTCTTCAATTTTAACTATTGCAAAAATATGATTAATAAAAATGACAATTTTATTCGTTAATTTTTTTTTTTTGACAAAAAATGAGTGGGGTTTTTTTTAAGAAAAAAAATGGTTTGTAGAAGTTAAGAATTGAGAAAATAAAGTGGTTTTTAGAAATTAGGAATTGAAAAGTTTTCGTTTTAAAAAAATACAAATGGCATATTTGTAAAAAATATAGATTACACAAAATATTTTTCATCGATAAATATTAAAATAATTAGCGATAAATATTTATAATTACTGCATAAAAAAATAAGAGACAAATATTGCTCATTTAAATAAATATAAAAAATTATGGGAAAAATATTTGTCAAAAATACATAAAAAGACAGATATTTATTAATGATAAATATAAAAAATAAAAGGAAAAATATTTATCACTGATATATAAAAAAACTCGAGACAAATATTTTTTATTGATAAATATTAAAAAAAATGCAGGATAAATATTTATAAATGATAAATAAAACATAAGACAAATATTTATAAATGGTATATAATAAAAAAATCACATGATAAATATTTTCTATTGATACATAAAAAATATGGGACAAATATTTTACATTGATAAATATTAAAAATATCATGGGACAAATATTTTCATTGTCACCTATAAAAATACGAGACAAATATTTGTCATAAATAAATAAATAATAAATATTTATCTTGATACATAAAATAATTTTTTTCTTTCTTGTTAGTTTATGTAAAAATATGTGTTTAAATGCATTTTTGAAAGAATTATTGGGATGGTATGTTGCTAAAGGCCCGAGGGAGAAGAGTTATAACTAGTCCAAATTCGGAGGGTCTATAAGTTAGATGGGAAAGAAAAGAGAGGAGGTGTAAGTAGTAAAGTCATGAAACACTAATACATCTACATAAGTCGTTCTACTGCTTCTAAAAAATAAATTGTTTCTAAACTACTATTATTTTATAATTACAAAATATTCTCTCTCCTTTGTGAGAGTTTATTTCTTTCTCTCCTCTCTGACAATTATTTATTTTCATTTCTCTTTGAAAAGTGCAATAAAGATTCATGGATTGCTCTCTCATGTTGTTGACAACAATGACAACGGAGAAGAGGAAGAACAAATCCCTCTAGTTATGTTTTATTCCAGCAGTGTCATACCATTACAAGATTCTCCTCGATTGATTGTCCCACACCTCGTCCACCACCTCTAAATTTGGCCCTCTATGATTGTAACCTCAATTGCAAAAAAGACTTCCAAGTGCCACTTTGAAAACCACCATGGCAACATTGTATGCAGGTCTCTTTGTCACTATCCGATTTGAGATGTGACGTTTGTGTTGGTGTTTGTGTTGTTTTATGTTTTTCTAGTTAATGTTTCTTATCTTATGTTTTATTAGTTATTTTTAGTTGTTTTAAATTTGTACTTTACGTAATTGTTTAAATGTCTTATAATTTATAGATATTATATTTTGAATAAGAGATTTATGAAGGTTATCAATAAATTCAACACACTCTAAGTATTACATTTGAATGTGTTTAGATTGGTAATTTTATAGACCAATTCTAGTCTATATGAGTAAATATCGATAAATATTATTTTTGTAGATAGATGAGATTAAAAATCATGGATCTTGCATTATTCTTAATCAATAACTATATGTAGAAGAAATTAATTTGATTGTTAGAGTTAAAGTTTTGATTTAGTAGTTTTTCATTAATTTCTAAAATATTTATGTGCATCGCTAGTGTTTTTTTATAAATTCTTAACCATTAGGTTTAATTCAAAATATGGATGAAAATTTCACTAATTAATAGTTAATTTAATTCCAGTGTTCTTATTTTAGTATTTGAACTAAACTTAATTTTCTGTTAAAAAAATGTAAAAGTATTGCGTCGACACCATTGTTAATTCAAATTATTATTTTTTATATATAAAAGCCCTTATTATTCTTCATTTAAGTTTTATTTTTTTAACAAATACTTTAATGACACAAAAAATAAAATAATTAGATTTAATTCACTTATTCATTAGCATATCACTTTGTGACTTCTCGTTGTTAAATTTAACAAATCATAAATTTAGTGGTGGAAAATATTCCTCTATTACATGTTCTACCTCTAAGTTTATCTTTTCCATATATTTTTCTTACAACAATATTGAATACAAATGAAGAACACATAGAAAGAAAGAAGATTAGATTTCATTCTTGAAGAATCAAATTGAAGATCGAAGACCCGTATCGATATACCTTTGGTTTTGAGCTGATTTTTGTCCCATTAGAGACTATACTTAATTACCTTTGAAATAGACATTGGTTTCACTTATTTTTCATTGAGAATGGATAGAGAAAATTGAGTTACAAGTTGGAAAATAATTTGTTGTTCCGTTTTTGTATTTGTTTACCTTATTTTATTAAATTGTATTAATTGAATGGCTATTATGCAAAATAAAAATTATATTTAAAAACTATACATCTTAAGTTTTTCAAAATCGTTTATTCAAATCGGATATTGTTTGATATTTTAATTAAATTGCCAAATTTATAGTTGCATAAAAAGATTATGACGTAGCTAAGTTAAAATGGGTATATCATAAGCAATGAGAATCGATTTTGAGTGAAATCAATTGGAATTGAAAGCTTATTCGTATTATTTTGTTACTGTAAATTTTATAAGTGGGTTGTTCTGTTTTATAAGTTGTTATGCATTAGTCAACTTAGAATATCTATATCTTGAGCTAAAAAGCTTGTTTTTGAGTGAAATTAGGTGGGTCTGAAAAAAGACATATAGTAGTTTCTGTTGGAACCAAGTTGGTTCTAAGTACTTAGGATTTTGATGTTTACAAAAGCACTCCATGTAATCTTATTTTGTACTTAGAATTATTATATAAAATGTCACCAGAAGATGACGTCACTAGAGGCAGAAGATGACACCACCAGAAGATACATCCAGATGAAGCAACCAGAGGATAGAAATGTCACCAGAAGGTTAGGCCAAATAATGCATCCAGAAGGTACCATAGGTTGCATCCTGAAGGCACCAGAGGATATCATCAAAAGTTAAATAACATCATCAGAGGATATCTTTCCTGACCCATATCAGAAGGAAGTAGAGTCCAGAATGAAACCTGGTCCAGACCAGAAGGAAGCCTGCCAGAGGGAGACTTGTTCCAGACCAGAAAGAATCACAAGTCAGACTTGGTCCAGAATTAATCCTGACCAGAAGATAGTCTGGTCGTGAAATAAGAATCAGTCCAGATTTAATCCAGACTTTGATCCAGATCAGAAGGTAAATGTCCAGATTAAAATATCATTAGTCTAGATTTAATTCAATCCATACTCAGTCCAGAATTGGTCCAGATCAGAGGGAAAATGTTCAGATCAATGGTCCAAATTTAAGCATCATGGCCCAGTGTTGGCCGAGATCAGAAGATCATACCATATGGCCCAGTATTGGTCGAGATCAGAAGATCAGGTCATGTGGTCCAGTGTTGGTCGAGATCATAGGATCACATAATTGGGGAAGATCAGATTATATGGTCCAGATGTGGACGAAATCAGAATATCAAACAGTCCAGATTTAATCATGATGAAAATCAGTGATGACTTGATTAAAATTCGAAGAAGACTTGATTAAATTTTGGTAAAAATTTGATCAAAGTATTAAGGGGATTTGATTAAAAAATTACTGAAGACTTGGAGAAATTCGAATGCAATCTGAAGCTTCAAAAGATATGGTTTGAAATTAAAAGAAACAAGATTGGTCAATAGAATTTTCAAAAGCAATATGGAGCTAAAAAGATGCGTTTTTTATTTAAGTGAAACCCGATTGGCCAAGTTATTTTTGCAAGAGAATCTGGGCATTTTCAGCTCGAATTTAAGCATGGAAGAAACCCTAATTATTCATCTATAAAAGGAGGCTCAAGGCAGAAGACTTAGCATCGAAAATACTTGAGAGTCATACACTTCCAAAAGCAAAATACTTGAGTTTTCAGTGAGGTCAATTGTGAATATCCGCTTTCCAGAAGCAAGTACTCTAAGTTTTTCTTTCCCTTGTGTTAGGTCTAAGTTGTTGAAGTAGAGTCTACTATCTGAGGGAGTCAGAAGGAGTAGCAGATTACTTAGCAATTAGATTCAAGGTTCTTTTCCTCAAAAGTCTAGGGTCGTTAGACTTTTTGAGAAGACTGACTTGGAGGGTCAGTGTTACTTTGTAATTCAAGGTTTTGAATTAGTGAAATTCTTCAAAGTGAAGGGACTGGACGTAGCCTAGTTAACGGTGAACCAGTATAAAATTCTGAGTTTTTATTTACTTTATATCCGCTGCTAACTCTGTTTTAATTCATACATAACAAGTTTTGTTTTAAAACTAAAAAGTATTCAAGTTAGTCAAACACAATTCAACCATCCTTCTCGTGTTTGCACCTTCAGTTTCATCATGTTAAAATTTATAATTTTACTAAACATAGAAATGACCCAGCAGTATTGTAAACACGACTGCTTTATCATAAGATATATGTATGTATGTATGTATTATATATACACTCATATGATTTTCATGTTAAGCGCATGTTCAATTGTGTGAATAGAGTAACGATTACTCGTATGTTATGATTAGATATATACTATATTATTATAGTTATATATTAGAATATATATATATATATATATATATATATATATATATTCAAGTAGAGGACATTGGGTGAAACCAATGTAGTATTTATCACTTACTTATTATGTTGAGTTTAAGTCATTAGATTACTCATGTCTAATGGTTTAAAGTGTTTGAAGGATTTGAGGCTAGAGGTAGAAGAGGTATTTGAGTATAGCTTACCAAGAAATAATATTTTATTAAATCGAGTATAGCTTACGTAGAAACATCTATAATTGTTTTTATTAAATCTTTGTTACTGAGTTTTATGCTCACTATGCTGGGGTGATGTTTTTCAAGTAACAGGTAAATATTAAAAGTCTAAGAAGTATTTGAATTGCTCATCAATTCTTTCGTGTCATGATTCATAGTCGAATCACTTCTTGAGTCTAGATTAGAGTTATAGTTTAATTAAGTCTTACTTGAAAAATAACTGGCCAATCATGTCTTTAGTTTCTTCCCGCCAACAGCTCCTGAACTCCCATACGACTTCACTTTATTTTTGTAACAAATCCTTTTAATACTTTGATCAAAATAAATTAAAATCTCCACCGTTAATCCTCATGATTAAATCTGGACCATTTGATCTTCTACGCTAGTCCACATCTAGACCATACTAAGTGATCTGTTGTGATCCTCTGATTTCGGCCAACCCTGGACCACACTTTCTAATCTTCTAATCTTCTGATCTCGACCATCCTGGTCTAGAAAACTGATCTGCTGTGATCCTCTGATTTCGGCCACTGCTGGACCACACATTATGACCTTCTGATTTCAGCCAACACTGGGCCATGGTCTGATCTTCTGATCTCGGCCAACACTGGGCCAAATACTTAAATATGAACCATTGATCTGAATATCTTCCCTCTGATCTGGACCAATTCTGGACTTGGTCTGGATTAAACTAAAATTAAATCTGGACAAATAATATTTCACTCTGGACATTTTTCCTTCTGTTTTGGATCAATTCTGGATCAAGTCTGGAGATCATTTCTTCTGGTCTGGACTTAGTTTCATACCCTGAACCATGCTATCTTCTGGTTTGGGTCAAATCTGGATTGATTCTCTTGTTCTGGACCCATTAACTTATCCTCTGATTACGTCTGGATCAAGTCTGGGCTGTTTATTATTTCACTGTCAGGCCATCTTCTGGTCAAAATAACTTCTGGAATAAATCTGACATTTGATTCCTTCTGGTCAGGATCAAGTCTCCCTCTGGCAAGCTTCCTTCTGGTCTGGTCCAGGTCTCCTTCTGACTTTGCTTCCTTATGATCTGGGCCAGCAATGATTTCCTCTGGTGGTGTTTTAACATCCTGGTGTATCCTCTGGTAATTCCAGGATGCATTCTGGATGCATTTTCTGCCTCTGATAACTTCATCTTCTGGTGGTATTTAATATAGTAATTCAAGGTACAAAATAAGATTACATGGAGTGCTTTTGTAAACATCAAAATCCTAAGTACTTAGAACCAACTTGGTTCCAACAGTCTGCACATCTGAAGATGTGAAGCTAATTAGCTATGGTTGAATTTTCGCGCAATAATAACATGAGAATGAAAAAATACATATTCATAGTGAATTTGAGAACCTTTTCATACTTGATTAAAGTTAGTAAGCATGAAATGCTCAATTTATATGACGGGTGAGTTACAATGTATTTGTTGTTGGAACCAAGTTGGTTCCTTCACTTAAAGTTTTGATGTTAACAAAAGTATTTTATGAAAATAATATATTTGACTTAGAAGAGGAATGAAAAATGTCACCAGAAGAATAGATCAGAGGATGACGTCACCAGAAGCATAAATCAGATGATGACGTCACCATAGGATGTTATCAGAGGATGATCACCAGACAATGGTCACCAGAGGATATCATCAGAGTATATCACCAGAGGATATCATCAGAGGATATCACCAGAGGATATCATCAGAGTAATCTGTCAGAGAAATATGCTCAAAATAGAATATGAGAAATATGCTCAAAACAGAATTGGAGCAAAAGACTCGAGAAACAGAATCTAGCTGAAAGTATGCTAAAAACAGAAGTGAAGCAAAATGCTCAAAACAGAATCGGAGCAAAAGACTCAAAACAGAATCTGAGCAAACTACTCCAGAATATTCTCAAAATAGATTAATTGAAATACACTCCAAAAGTAAAGCATCAGTGAGCAAAAGACTCAAAACAGAATTTGAGCAAACTACTCCAGAATATTCTCAAAACAGATTAATTGAAATACACTCCTGAAGTAAAACATCAGTGAAGCCCTAATTTCAACTATAAATATAGGATTAATGCTGAAGAATAAAGCATCGAAAACCACAAGAACTCAAGCTTAAAATTGAATGTTATCTGAGAGTTCAAAAGAGAGAAACACAAATGTGCAAGAGCAATATTTTCTAAGTGTTTTCGATTGGTAGGAGAAGACTTGACTTGTAGAGTCAAGGTGTTGTTATCGTTCCTCAAAAGTCTGGGGTTGTTAGGTTGTTTGAGAAGACTTGGCTGGTTTAGTCAAGGTGTTGTTGTTCCTCAAAAGTCTGGGGTTGTTAGGCTGTTTGGGAAGACTGACTTGAAGAGTCAATGGTGTTGTAATTCAAAGGAGTTTGAATTAGTGAAAAGGCCTTCTGGAGGAAGGGACTAGACGTAACCTAGTTAACGGTGAACCAGTATAAATTGCTGTGTTATTATATTATTATTATCCGCTGCTGAATCTGATTAGTTATCTATCGAACAATTCACATCAACATTTAACAAAACAGCAAAAGTAATCAAGTTTGACAAACACAATTCAACCCCCTTCTCGTGTTTGCACCTTCAATTGGCATCAGAGCTCGGTCTTAAGGCTGAGCACTTTACAGTGTTTGAGGAAAGATCCAAGGGTTCAACATGTGTGGATTCAATGAAGAAGCTGTTGGAGGAAATATCAACAGACCTCCTCTATTTGATGGAGAATGATTTGAATACTGGAAGGACAGGCTGAGAAGTTTTTTTACTTCACAAGATCCTGAAATTTGGGACTTGGTGGAAGATGGTTATACTGCTCCAGAAGATGCTGATGGTGTTAAAATTTCCAGGAGAGATATGGATGTTGACCAGAAGAAGATGTCCAAGTTGCATCACAAATCCAGAACGTTCATGATCAATGCAATCACATTCAAAGAGTTCGACAAGTGCACTAATAGAGAAACAACGAAGAGCGTCTATGATAGTCTGATTCTAACTTACGAAGGCAGATAGCAGGTTCAAGAAGCTAAGGCAAATATTCTAGTCATGAAATATGAACTGTTCAAAATCGAGGAAGATGAAGACATTGAAACTATGTTTTCCAGATTCCAGACTCTAGTATCAGGATTAAGGGTACTAGAAAAGAGCTACACTACTGCTGATCATGTAAGGAAAATACTTAGAAGTCTAACAGTCAAATGGAGACCAAAGATTACTGCTCTTCAGGAAGCTAAAGATCTGAATACTCTAAAGCTGAAAGAATTAATCAGCTATCTCAGATCACATGAAATTGAGTTGGAAGAAGATGAACCCAAGAAGAAGAACAAAACTCTAGCACTGAAATCCAAGCAGAAGAAGGCTTTGAAAGTAACATCAGAAGATAGTGATTCAAACGATCAAAGTCTGAACTCAGAGGAATAAGAGATTGCTTTCTTATCCAGAAAGTTCAAAAAGATGTGGCATAACAAAATGAATAAATTTTCCCAGAGATATTCCAAGCAGTCCTACAAAGGAAATGATGATACACATGACAAGAAAGATATCATCTGCTACGGATGCAATGAATCTGGACATATCAAGTCAGAATGTCCAAATATGGAGAAAGGGAAGTACCAGAGGAAAGATTTCAGAACTAAGAAGAAAAGCATGATGGCTACATGGGATGATTCTGATGAATCTTCTGAAGATGAACAAGCAGATTTGGCTGTGATGGCTCACACCAACTCTGGATCCAACACAGAATCTGATTCTAGAAGAGAATCAGAAGATGATGAAACTGAGGTATATTCTGAATTCACTCGATCTGATTTGATTACTACTCTGAATGATTTTTTAAACAGTAATTACAAATTGTCTTTAAAACTGAAAACTCTTAAGAAAGAAAATACAAATCTAATAGAAGAAGTTAATGTTTTAAAGAATTAGATTGCAGAATTTAAAACAAAAAGTGTCATTCTTGAAACTGATATTGCAGAATTGAAAACAGAGAATGTATGTTTGAAAAACAGTTTTGCTGAACTTAAAGTTGAAAGTTTAACTCTGAAAAATAATCATAATTCAACAACAATTGAAAATACTACAAGTAATTCTGATATGCATGAACAAGTTATTCAAGAATTTCTTGATAGTGGTATGGAAAGAAGCAAATATGCTTCTATGATTTATGGAGTCAGTAGGAATGGAAATAGAGGTATAGGATTTGAAGAAACAATAATTAAACCTAAACCTATGTTTAAATATGTTCCCTATGATATAGTTTGTGCTGTTTGTTACAAGAAAGGTCATTCTAAAGTGTCTTGTCCTATGCTAAATACAAGGAAAAACAAGAAACTTTTCAAGACTAACAAACCTAGACCCAACCAGATTTGGGTACCAAAAGATAAAATTGTCTATGTTGCAGATGTTCTAAGCAACCAAATTGAAACACCAGTCATGGTGCCTGGTCAATGGATGCTTGCAATATATGAAGGGAAAAAGGTTTATGTTCCAACATCTACTAAACAGAAGCAAATTAACTCTGGTGGAAGAAGAATTGGTCAACACAATTCCTATCAGAACCAGAACCAGAATCATAGAAGGAACAGAAAATATCAAAGAAATCACACATATCACACAAATCAGAACAGATAGAGAAATCATACATTCAAGTAAGAGAAGAATCAGAATCAGGAGAGTTCTTCAAAGATTCCAGTAAAATTCATCAAGACTACAAACCACGAAGGGAATTCAAATCCTTTCATCCAAACCATCTAATCACAGAACATATAGATTCAGAATCTGAAAATCAAAAACAAGAGGATTTTCAGAATAAAACTGAAACTGTTGACATAGAGGTTACTTCTTGCTGTAAATACTATTATTGTTTGATATTTATGTTTACTGTGATAACAAGAAGCTTGATCTTAAAAATCAAAGCTAGATAGGTATTCTGCAGGTTTTCAAACTGTCAGAGGAACCAAGTGATTCACGTGATGTGAACACTTCAATAGATACAATATTTCAGTGGTTTCAAAAACAAGCAGAAACCACCAGAAGCAGAATTAATGATTTGGCTGTATTAAGTTCATTTTTAAATTATTTGATTTGTATTATGTTATATGACAAATAGCTTGACCTAAAAAGTCAAAGCAAGATGAAGTTGATGCAGGTTAACTAGAACCAAAGGAAACTGATGATGGTTTACCAGAATAAGAGGAAACCGAAGCTGGTTTACTAGAACCAGAGGAAACCGATGCAGATTTACTAGAACCAGAAGCTGATACAGATCTACCAGAACCAGAAGCTGATACAAATCTACTAGAACCAGAAGATGATGCAAGCAAAAGAACTTGAGGAAGCAGAAGCAGACAAACCAACAAAAACAGATAAACCAGCAGAACATGGAGAAGTGAAGGATACAAGCAAGTCAGAAGCATGTGACACATCTTCAAAGGATAAATCTGATCAAATCAGAACCAATCATGAGAAATCTGGATGGAAATACCAGTCATCTCATCCTGAAAATATGATCATTGGAAGTGGAAGTGATTCCTTAAGAACCAGATCATCACTAAAAGACATCAGTCTGTTTGGCTTACTTTCATCGATTGATCCTACCTCTGTTAGCGAAGCATTGGCAGATGATGGATGGATTATTGCAATGCAAGAAGAGTTAAATGAATTTAAGAGGAATGATGTTTGGGATCTAGTTCCAAGACCAGAGAAGAACATTGTTGGAACCAAGTAGGTCTTCAGAAATAAGCTAAATGAAAAAGGGTGAAGTAGTCAGAAACAAGAAGGCTTGTGGCACAAGGTTACAGTCAACAAGAAGGCAAGGCTTGTGGCCAGGTTAGAAGCTATTCGTATCTTATTGTCTTTTGCTGCAAATAATAATATCAAACTATTTCAAATGGATGTTAAAAGTGATTTTCTCAATGGTTATTTGAGTGAAGAAGTATATGTTAAACAACCTCTAGGTTTTGAAAATTCTAAATTTCCAAACCATGTCTTTAAACTTAGAAAATCCTTGTATGGGTTAAAACAAGCACCTAGAGCATGATATGACAGACTCGGTAATTTCTTACTTAAAAATAACTTTGAAAGAGGACAAATAGACAATACTTTGTTTAGCAAATCAATAGAAAATGATATTTTGTTCATTCAAATTTATGTTGATGATATTATTTTTGGATCTACTAATGGCATTCTTTGTCAAGAATTTTCTGAATTAATGCAACATGAATTTCAAATGAGTATGATAGGAGAACTTAAGTTATTCCTAGGAATACAAATTCATCAAAATCCAGAAGGTATTTACATTCACAAAACTAAATATACAAAGGAACTTCTCAAGAAGTTTAAGATGAGTGATTGCAAACCTATGGCTACACCAATGCATCCTACTTGTTCACTTGATAAAGATGAATCAGGCCAAAAAGTTGACCAGAAAATCTATAGAGGAATGATCGGATCATTACTCTATCTTACTGCTTCTAGACCTGATATCATATTTAGTGTGTGTGTATGTGCTCGATTTTAATCTGATCCTAGAGAATCTCATCTAACTACAGTTAAGAGAATTCTTAGATATCTGAAAAGCACTACCAACCTCACCTTGTTTTACAAGAAAACTCCTACAAACAAACTGAGTGGATACTGTGATTCTGACTATGCTGGAGATAAACTTGAAAGAAAAAGCACCAGTGGCTATTGTACCTTTTTAGGAGACAATTTAATTTCGTGGTCCAGTAAGAGACAACACACCATTGCCATGTCAACAGCAGAGGCTGAATACATTTCAGCAGCTGGCTGCAGCTCTCAACTACTCTGGATGAAGCATCAACTTGAAGACTACAAATTATTAGAATCCAACATACCCATCTATTGTGATAACACCTCTGCAATTTGTCTAACCAAAAACCCGATCCTACACTCAAGAGCTAAACAGATAGAGATCAAACATCATTTTATTCGAGATTATGTTCAGAAAAAAGTACTCAACATTCAGTTTGTAGACACTGAACATCAATGGGCTGACATATTCACTAAACCACTACCTGAATATAGGTTTGAATTCATCAAGAAAAACCTTAATCTTATCTTCATCCCTAACCTAATAGCTTAGTTTAATTCTTTGTATATTATTTTATTTTTCGTGTACTTTTATAATTAAAAAATTTTTTCAGCAACATTCCTTTTTGTCTGATGACAAAGGGGGAGAAGATGTAGTATTTGATAAAATATCTGGGAAAAGATGATGTATTTAAAAGGGGGAGAAGATGTAGTATTTGATAAAATATCTGGGAAAAGATGATGTATTTAAAAGGGGGAGAAGATGATGTATCTGGGTATTAGACTTAGGGGAAGAAAATATAAAATGAAGCTTAGTCTTATGGGGAGTCAAAGTCAAAAGAAAAAAAAGTATTATAAAAAATGCATTGTTTGTCATCATCAAAAAGGGGGAGATTGTTGGAACCAAGTTGGTTCCTTCACTTAAAGTTTTGATGTTAACAAAATTATTTTATGAAAATAACATATTTGACTTAGAAGAAGAATGAAAAATGTCACCAGAAGAATAGATAAGAGGATGACGTCACCAGAAGCAGAAATCAGAGGAAGACGTCACCAGCAAATGTTATTAGAGGATGATCACCAGACGATAGTCACCAGAGGATATCATCAGAGTATATCACCAGATGATATCATCAGAGGATATCACCAGAGGATATCATCAGAGGAATCTGTCAGAGAAATATGCTCAAAACAGAATCTGAGAAAAATGCTCAAAACAAAATTGGAGCAAAAGACTCGAGAAACAAAATCTAGCTGAAAGTATGCTCAAAACAAAAGCGGAGCAAAAGACTTAAAACAGAATCTGAGCAAACTACTCCAGAATATTCTCAAAATAGATTAATCGAAATACACTCCTGAAGTAAAATATCAGTGAAACCCTAATTTCAACTATAAATAGAGGCTTAATGTTGAAGAATAAAGCATTGAAAACCACAAGAACTCAAGCTTAAAATTGAACGTTATTTGAGAGTTCAAAAGAGAGAAACACAAATGTGCAAGAGCGATATTTTCTAAGTGTTTTCGAGAGAGAAATACAGTGCAACAATCAGCTTTCCAGAAGCAACAAAAGAGTGCAAGAATCAGTGTAGCAAACAGCTTTCCAGAAGCAACGTTGCAAAGTTCCAAACCTTTATTATATAACCCGATAGTGGTGTAGATTTCTTCTTCAATCTGGGGTTGTCAGATTGGTAGGAGAAGACTTGAATTGTAGAGTCAAGGTGTTGTTATCGTTCCTCAAAAGTCTGGGGTTGTCAGGCTGTTTGGGAAAACTGGCTTGAAGAGTCAGTGGTGTTGTAATTCAAAGGAGTTTGAATTAGTGAAAAGGCCTTCTAGAGGAAAGGACTGGACATAGCCTAGTTAACGGTGAACCAGTATAAATTGCTGTGTTATTATATTATTATTATCCGCTGCTGAATTTGATTAGTTATCTATCGAATAATTCACATCACATTTAACAAAACATCAAAAGTAATCAAGTTTGACAAACACAATTCAACCCCCTTTCTCGTGTTTGCACCTTCATTTGTGTGGTTCACTTTATAGTGATGATTAGACAAAACTCATTAAAATATTTAATTTTCGTAAGACATACAATTCAAACTATTAAAGATATGACTAAATTAAAATGAGTAAGTCTCTTTATGTGCTCAAACAATCTAGATGGACATTGTGTAATATTCTTGTGTGAATATTTGCTAAATGAGGGTATGAGAATGACATAGTTTGTCTAAGTATTTTGGAGAAAAGATTTGTTTGAGATTAAAAAATGATTATTTGAAGAATATTTTTGTAAATTATGAAGCTTATATAACAAATGTTCTAAAATGGTTGTATATGAACAAGTCAAATCAGTTGTGCACTTTGAATGTAGCAAAGTCATCAATTGTAGACAAATGTATTGTTAGAGCTTGAAAAAATTAGAATTTCTACTTGATCTTGAAGTACCATATATTAGTGCAATTAAATGATAATTATCTTGATAATTATTTGTTTTTAATCTATTAGACATGTGAACTTCTTTACATATACAACAACAAATATACTTTGTTATATTAGAGATACACGTTTTGTCTGATTCTCATAATGATATAGATAAAAAAAAAGTTATTTGTTTACATCAAGATGTACAACTATTTAATAGAGATATGTGAAACAAACCACAAAAACAATATCATCAAATAATGATAAAATTTTAGAACAACATGATACAAGTCGAAAACACGTTTTGGTTGAGGCCTATGATTCAACACTTGCAAAAGACTAATGGTTTGTGTTCCATAAATATAACTACATGAGTTCTTTATGACATAATATTGTATGCACTCCTAGTTGAGACAATCACACATTAAAGAAGATGGAAGAAGACATATTCCAGCAAAATATGTAATCGTCTGTGATCTTTTACTAAGTTGTGATACAAATATCAATAAAGTCATTTATGTGACAATATATGATAAATCGTTACAAATTCATAATCAAGTAAAGTTTTTCAACAACTACCATAAAAGATTCATCTATATCATTTCAAAGATCGTTGTCTACATAAGGGGATAAATAAGTATATTTTTGCACTCTTTTTTCCTTCATTATGATTTTGTAAGATTTTTAATGAGATAATTCTCTTTTTCTTTCACTAAAGTTTTTTTTCACTAATTTTTTCTAGTAAAATTTTAATGAGACATATTATCTATGAAGGGAGAGTGTTATGAATATTAGGCACACTAAGTCTATTAGTAAATGTTCATTTACTTGTGTTTATAAATAAAATTATTTAATGTCCATTAGTTGACAACAACATTATTTAAAAAAAAAAGAATATTGACTTTTAATTTTTAAAAGTCAATATTTTTTAATTTTAGGGAGCAATTAAGCCTAAAAAGAATTAAGACCTTTTTAATTTTTTTAAAAGAAATCCCTCCTTCTTCCCTCTCTCCCGTGCGGTTGCATCTCAAAATTCCATCCTGTTCACTTCGTTCTTCTCCCTAATCCTTTCAGCGGCACGCCCGTCACGCCCACTCCCGGTCGCTCCGCCGCCACGCCCTTTGCTTTTCCCAGTTTCAGAGTTCAGTCACAAACAGGTTTCTGTTTGTGTTCCCTTTCTTCCCTGTTTTATTGTCCTTGTTACTCTTACTCTGCCATAGTTACTTCATCTCTTCAACTTCATTGCTTAGGTTCTGTTTTTAGTTTTTTGCTATATTTATTATTTATTTATCCAGTTAAATTATGGTTGAACCGGTTGAATCAATGGCCAGTCTAGGGTTCGAATCTCGGTTCTGATAATTTTTGAAATTTACCTTCAATTTCTGAAAACAAGAGCGTAATGGAAGAGGCGAACAATAAGTTATCCATTGTTACACTATTTAATAATCTCAAAGATAAGAAGAAGAAGCAAAATAATAAGACAAAGGCAAACGAAGAGGGCGAAAAAGTTGCGGTGGATTCCGCTACAGCGCCAAACAATGGTGGTAGTGGTAGCAGCAGTGATACTAACCCTAGGATTTGTTTATTTGATCTCTCTGCCGATAATTTCTTCCGAGATATGGATACCATTGCCAGACTCTGTGGGGAAGAAGAACGAAATGCTGCTGTTGAGCAATGTGAGATCAAGAGAATGTCTTCCTATGTCACTTTCTTAAGGTATATGGATGTAAAGAACTAGTAATTGTGTTATATGTTTTTTGAATTTTTTATTTCTGTTTGCTCTTAATCTATTGTGAAGATATGGCAAATATTAATGAGTACTCTTGAGTAATGCGATTTTGGTATATTAATGATGAATATGTATAGGATATGATATTTTGGATTTACAACTTTGATATCATGTAAATGCTGTTTGACAACAGGTTTAGAATTGTTATAGATAATAAGTTAGATTTTTTTGGTGACTAGTTTCAACTTCAAATTAGTTTGGTAACAAATTGTTTAAAATAACTTCTTATCTAATTAATTTTAATGTTAGTTTAAACTGAAGAAACTTAGCATGTTTATTTATCATTGGATGAATTAGTATTTCCTGCAATTATGTCTATTTAATCCAAGGAGGAAGGGAGAATGGAAAGGAACAAAAAAGGTTGATTGAAATAAAATAAGATTTGATTTTCTTTTTTATGAACTAAATCTCAAAGGTGGTTTTCATGAGATTATAAAATGGGTCCAATATACTTGACTATATAGTATTTTAGAGGTTCGTGAACAACCCCTTAATTTCTTTTTTTGGGTGACCATTAAATGTGCAGACAATGGAGGGATTTTAAATATCCATCTAAAAGCATTAAGTTTGCTTATGCACTTGGCAGCTCTGAGTGTTATGAGAGAAATGATATCAGTGACATAAATTTACCTCAGTTTTCATCCGCCCTTGTTCCTAAGGTACACGTCCTTCTATATACTTTATTCTACTTTAATTATTTCTAGGCAAGTTTTGGCAACAATTTCTTCGTAACATTCTGCTTTTAAGCTGTAATTATTAATAACTAGTCTTTCTAGACCTTATCATTGTATGTGGTTCTTTTTAGTATGACTTGCGAAAAAAGCAGCAACATGGGGATGCCAAATCTCAAGAATCCAGGTATGACTTAAATATTAACTAATTCTGCTGTGTTTTATTCAATCACATATTTAGAGTTATAGTTAATATTTGTACTATTCATATAACACTTAGTTTTGAACTTGCTGATAAATTAAAGCATTCTGTGGTTGATTATTGTCTAACTTGGCTAAACACTTAAATTTTTTGTTGAAGCAGAGACTTTGTGATGAATGTTGGAGGTTCTGTATGGGCATTAGATTGGTGTCCTCGGATGTATGAAGAGCCCGATTGTGCAATTAAATGTGAGGTACTTTGTTTTCTCTCTTTGTTTTAAACATATATTGAACACCTATTTTGGAAAAATATGAAAAACATTGGCTTAGGTGGTTTGGACACGTTTTTAGAAGACCTGTAGAATATCAGTAATGAGAGTAAAATGGATGGAGGTTAGTCTAGTATTTGGAAGTAGATAGAGACCCAAACAAAACTATATTCAAAACTGTTAAAAGGATTTAGATTGAAATGGTTTATCATTGAAATGATTTATGATAGGACATTATAAATTTATAATGTTGTTTGGTCCATGTAGCCAACACTGCCTAGTTGGAAAAATACTATTTTTTTTTGTTGTTCTTGTTGTATTCATGTTTTTTTGCTAAAGTAGAAAGCTAAATTTTTATGTCAGTATGCTCCATTTGTCACCAGTAGCTGTAAAAAGGTATGATAAGAAAAAACTTCATCTTCCTCGCCATTTTATGTATGCCAAATGTCAGATGCCATGGACTTGACTTAATAGCTAGGTGCAACCATGTTAAATTGCCACCTGGCCTACATAAATTACCTTTCAGTTTCAGTAACTTATGATGTTGACAATGGTAACATGATGCTATGTTTCCATAGCAGAAATATCAACACATTTATTTTAAAATTTTGCATTGTTCAACATAATACCCACTTCACAGTGTTATCAATAGTGGATTGCAGAAAATAGCGAAACACAAAAAATCTGCTATGTGAAATAGCGGATAGCGTTGCGTAAAAATAGAAAAAGAAATGGGGTCATAGCTTAGCTTATATATTGAAAGGTATATATATTACACTGAATATTTGAGTAATGTTCACCAACTCTTTAGTTTTTCTATAATAAAAATAGGCCATGTTTGGCACTCATGCAAAATCTTCAGTTTTATTATTTTAGAAAACTCCAAAATTCTCTTTTTTCTGCTATTTCGGCCGGCTGAAATTGGAATAGCGTCCGCTATTGTCCTAATAGAGAAACTGGGATAGTGTTGCGGTTTTCATAGCAGATTTATCAAAATCTGCTATGCTATAGCGCCGCTACTTGACAACACTGCCACTTCATATACATAACTATTTGGAATAACTTTGTGGCTGCTTTCTATTTGTTTGTTTGCACTTAAATTCATATATGTAATAAAATGATTCGCTAACAGACAAGGAAGTAAGACTGTAGGAAATAGTTTACATTTTCTTTGTGAATCTTGCATGTTAAATGATATTCTTTCTAATACTTGGTTTAGTTCATCGCCGTTGCTGCTCATCCACCTGGCTCATCTTATCACAAGATGGGTGCTTCACTTATTGGTAGAGGTGTTGTGCAAATATGGTGTCTTCTGAATACGACTGAACACGATGAAGACCTAGGCACAAATGAGAAATCAACAAAAACGAAGAGGCCTAGAGGAAGACCTAGAAAGAATCCTACTGGAATAGCAGTGGATGGTACAAATTGTGAGACCCAGTGTGAGCCATCACCTACTGCTCAATTTGCAGAAAATTCTATGGAGTTTCCTGCTCCAAATGAGAATATTGAAAACAATGAAGAAATAGTCCGTATTTCAAACAAGAGAAAAAGAGGAAGACCGAGAAAGAATTCAACTCTAATAGCAGTGGATAATACAGATTGTGAGACCCAGCACATGTCATCACATATTGTTGAATTAGCAGAAAATTCTATTGAGTTTCCTGCTCCAAATGGGAATATTGATAACAACGAAGCAATATTCCCCATTACAAACAAGAGTAAAGGAGGGCCTAGAGGAAATGAAGCCATGAATGAAAAATCATCATCAATTAAGAGGCCTAGAGGAAGACCTAAAAAGAATTCAAAAGAAGAAACAGTGAGTGATCCAAATTGTGAGAACCATTATGTTCCTCTTGCTGTTCAACTTCCAGACTCAGCCGAATTTACTTCTCCAGATGTGGTCCGTGGGAATTCTGATGAACATGTTTCACAACAATTTTCTAATACAAAGGGAAAAAATGCCAAGAAACCTGCTTCTGCATGTGATTCAGAAACTCTTGCCACGAAAGAATGCGAAGATACGGATCGGCCATTATTGATTCAGTGGGAGAATGAGGCAAATCATCAACCACATGATAGCTCTGTATTGGAACCTCCAGCATCTACTTGTTCTATTCCAGGAAATGTAGCATTACCTAGAGTTGTGTCATGCCTAGCTCATAATGGAAAGGTAGCATGGGATGTGAAATGGCAGCCTCTCAACAATTTTGATTCCTCAAAGAAGCACCGAATGGGCTATCTTGCTGTCTTGTTAGGCAATGGATCTCTGGAAGTGTAAGGTGTTTTGAGCCTCATTCTTCATTTTCTACTGATTAATATTCTTATAGTATATATTAACTGTGTATCATAATGACCTTTCCTGAAAAGTTGAATAAGACATAATGGACAAAGGACAACTACTTAGAAAAGAATTAGGATGAACAGACGGTATATTTTGAATAAAATGTGTCACAGTCTAGGGACCCTAAGAAGTGCTTTCTCAGGTCAATGCTTATCAAAAAGTAAATCCAGGCCAATGTTAACAATAATGTAAATTTGAGAAGATTACAATGTAGTAGTTAATAAGCCAGTTACTCGGTCCTTTGTGTATTCTAATCTAGTTGTTATCCAGATATCTATGTTGTATGTAAAGTTACATAGGTTATTGTAAAAGCTGAAATGGAATTGTACCAGTACGTAAATAAGTAGTTGCAATAGTTATAAACTGATCCATTTCATGTAGATTAAACAAGGTTTTGTGTTGGCTGTTGAAATAGTTTCAATAGTAGTTCACTGTTTACATCTTCACAATTATCTGCACAAAATGCAAACATAGCTACAAATATCTATTGGCTGCAGCACAAAAATTTGTTTGACAAAAGAATGTTTGTTAGAACTCCGAAATAGAATAAAGCAGTAACCCTAAATGGTACTTCAAAGGACAATATTTTTCTATCTGTAACAGAATATGTCATCTCACTATTAACTTCATAATTTATTGTGCTGTCCCAAATGATACTTACTGTTCTTTCTAACTTTATCATATATTTCGTTACTGGCTGTGCAAGTGAGACAATGATTAATGGAATTATAGTTCAACGTTTCTGTGAAATTATTTATAATAGAGGCTTTGATAAATTGTTAAAATTTGTTCATTTAAAATTACAGTGATTGGTTATTCTGAACAAAAGCAAGTTTCTTTTATAACTATCTGTGATTTTGAGGATGGCTTTTGTTGTTGCTTCATTGTACACAATTGCAGATGGGAGGTTCCTCTTCCTCATGTGCTGAGAGCAATTTATACGCAGAGGGAGGGCACTGATCCTCGTTTTATAAAATTGGAGCCTGTATTCAAATGCTCTATGTTGAAGCGTGGCAGCTTACAAAGGTATTTATCCTCATTCATTCTAACTAGAGTGGGCATTAAACCCATCTACGTTTTTTAACAAATTAAAAAAAAAAACCTAGTATATAGAGTTTCTGCCATAGCTGAGGTTCAGGAAGGGTCAGATCCATTTTGGGTCTTTTGTAGGCAGCTTTATCTTGCATTTGTAAGAGGTTGATTCCATGGCCTGAACTTATGCTTCAATTACAAATATTGTTTATTGAAGCTAACTTGAATTTTGTTATGTTTTAAAACTCAATAAAACTTAACTTATGTCTTATACTCATCTATATTTTTTTTAATAAAGAACTCCTATTTTCAGAATTCAAATTTGCATAAAGTATAAATCTAAAATTAATGGCGATAATGGGACTCTAATTTAATTTCTGATTGGGTATTAATGAAATTATTTTTTTTTTTGTTTTTTGGGTAGAAGTATGTGGATGTTGGTTGCCATAATATTATTCAGGGTATGAACACTCCACATACTTAATTCATTTACACGATTACATCCCTATTTAGATGCTGTTTGCCACTAGAATCATAATTTCATGAATACTATAATGCTAGTGCACCTATAGTAGAAATGATGGTAGAAACTCGGATTAGGTGGTTTGGGCATTTGGAGAGGCGAGTTGTAGATTCTATATTAAGGAGAGTAGATCAAATGAAGGGTAGTCAAATCGCTGGAGGCAAAAGAAGACTTAGAAAAACTATTAAGAAAGACCTAGAGATTAATGAGCTGGAAAACGATGTGTTATACTAGGTAGTTAATCCCAGACCGTGGAGTGTCGCAGTCAACCCCCAAAAGTGGGATAGTGGATTGCGGGATGACCACTATTTTTTGGATATATTACACAAATAATACTATATAAACATATATTTTATGCAAAATTAAACAATGACTCAAACATTGAAATATTCATAAATACCAATAAAAATCCCCCAAGTCTTAATAAAAAAATACATTTAAATACCCAACAGAAGTCAAGGAAATAAAGATGAATATCAAAACAGACAAAAATACAGAAAAAAAAAAGAAGGAATAAGTAAGAAAAGAAAAAAGGCATAAATAAAAAAGAAAGAAGGAATAAGTAAGAAAAGAAAGAACTAAAGAAAAAAAACAGAGGAAGGAGTAAGAAAGTAGAAAGAAATCAGAGAAAGAATGAAGGAAACAAGTTGTTTAAAAAAAAAGATGGAAGGAAACAAAGGAGAGGAAGGAAGAACTTAGGTGATGGATGATGGTGGCAGGAATGTGAGGCGCTGCCGGATCTTGCAGGAAAGGACGGAGTGTTCGTAAAAAACTGAGTGGAAGGGAGTGTTCGAAGGAGAGAGAAGAACAATGGAAGAAATTGAATTTGGGTTCACAGCGAAAATCCTAAAATACTCCCATAAGTTTTTAAATATTTAAGGGCAATCTTGGTTTTTCCTAAAAAAAAATTCACGTTTTCTGGGCCACGCGAAATCTGCGACCTGTGAACATGGCCAGAAGGCCACTTTCGTGCTTCGTGCTGCACTGCACCATGCTGTGGTGACCAGGCACTGCACCACGCCACTCCGGCGCGATCTCACAATGAACCTAGATGTTATATGATTGAATATTATGGCATTGTTTGATCCATGTAGCCGACTCATCTTATTGGGATAAGGTTTGGTTGTTGTGTATAATGCTAGTGCATAACAGGGCTTATTTTGGGTGTGTACTGAAGTAGAAAAGTTCTATATATAACACTCTACTTTACTGCTTAGTGAAATAAAATTCTTCATAGAAAAGGTGCTCTGCAAGAATGTTAATTTTTATAGTGTACTGTATATTGTGTTATTGCTCTTGAGGGTAACAAAAAATCAAATGTTAGATTGTCAACAATTTTGCATTTTAATAGTTGTGCGCTGCAATTGATTACTGAAACAAATATTAGCTTTATTGAAATTTTCTTACTCTGTACAAGAAAACTTAAAACCAGCCATTTTGAAAAATTGGCAATGTTTAGATCTCCTTCTATGCCTTCTTACTGAATTAAAACTTTCTATTTAGTATCTTCACCCCTTCATTAATTCCAGAGAATGTTAGAATCACTTAAAAAGGTGGTTCACTGGAGTAGTGATGTGGCTTTTGGTGGTTAAACTCATGCAACCGCAATATAGTGGTTTATTTAGTCTGGCTATGTAGTTTATTTACTCTGATGTTTTATTTCACAGCATTCCACTAACAGTAGAGTGGTCAGTTACGCCCCCTCATGACTATATACTTGCTGGTTGCCATGATGGAACGGTATAATTTTCACTTAATGTTCTTTAATTTATGCTTCTTTGCCTTTCTAAAATGAAATTTACCTTGCTTTAATAATATGAAATAGAAGAGCAGCACAAAATAAAGTTTTTGGGAGAAAGGTTTAGTCAAAGAGATACCACTAAGTGAAAATATTTTCCTAAGAAGTAATATAAATGGTCAGGGCATCCAGTGGGAAATAAATATAGAGGGTCAAATCGTTTTGTCTTTAATTTTTCTGTAGCTTTTGAATTTATTATAGCCGACGCTTATTTCAGAGAGGAGCATCTGGTCTTATAATGTATAATAGGGGAGTGGTTAAAGAGAGCTATAGGGAAAAAAAAAACAACAGACATGAACTAGCTGAGATGCTTTAAAAGTTGATGAAGGGAAATGTAATGGTCAAGGAACAATTGATGAAGAAAAGATGGAAATGTTATTTCCATAAACTTTTTAATGAAGAACATGATATTTCTTTGAACTCATTGATGTAATGCTACGTAAAAGAATCATGATTACTTCTATCACCTCAAAATTTGGGAGCCTGAAGTAAAAGAAGCACTGAATAGGATAACTAATGGTGAGGCAATTGGACTGGATTTCATACCTATTGAAATATGGAAGGAACTAGGAGAGAAAGTGTTATGAACCCAAGAATTAGATTCTTAGGATTTAGAGGAAGAATACTTTTATTTAGAAAAACAATAATAATAGGAGAGAATCTCTCCAAGAACAAGATACGCAAAAGAGAATACGCTCCTCAAGGGCGAATGCACCCTTTGACCGGAATACCTGTTAAGAAAATTCTAGTTTGCCAAAAGATCCCTTAATAAGGGATGAAACCTTTATTTGTAGGTTCCGTGTACAATTAGGGTAAGGTGGAAAGGATCAAAAGCAACTAACTTGATAAATCAGAAAACATAACAAACATAACCACCTGACACCCAACTAACTACCCCAATAACTACCTCATTAACTAATAATTAACTTCTAGTTACAAATTATACTAATCTAAGTCCTAACAAGTAACAATACACCCCTCCTCAAAACAACCTTATCCTCAAGGTTGACGTCTACTATATTCTTCTTGTAGATGTAATACTTGATTACATGCATTACCTTCCCTTTTCCCTTCAATATACTCATTCTAAAGGAGGTGCTGGCACCTTCTTAGGTCGTGCTCCATGTTACATTATAATCGTCACTTGTATCTTATCAATGTAGCGACTAACGAATAAGTGATGGCACTTAGTGTCATGCAACCTACTTTCTTGCATCATGCACTCTACATTATTGCCACCTGGATCCCACAAATCCAATGAGCAAGTGTTGGAAAGTCCTTTGAATAACAGTTATACATAACCCATATCCATAAGGACTACTATGATTGCAATTGTGTTGGACTTAGACCATATCACAATAATATGGATCAGATTCCCCAGAGGCAGACTCTGCAATTCTTTCCTCGCGTTGAGCATCTCCTCTTGATCCCTTTCATACTTGTTGAGACCCTTTGCCATTTAGTTGAGTTGCTGCCCACCGTGGGAATTGAGATGGGGACGACGTGCGGTCTGGAGGTGGGAGTTCGATCATACCCACTCAAGTTATTTGCATCTTGCTGTCCAACACGTGCAGATCAACTTCCGGCTGCAGCTCAAAAGCAACCACCTGATCCACTCCTCTTTGTACCTCATTCACTGCCTTGTTAAATAATCCTTTTGTTCCCCTTTCTCTATGACTCTCCCTCAAGAACCCTGTGTGTGTGGCTTCTGTTATGAATCTTGGGAACTTTTTCTTTCGATCCAATCTTGCTGGATGGTGTTATAATTCTGTTGACAGCTTCTGTTGCTCTTCACAATACTGATTTTGTGTTTGGCTTGTTCTCTCCATGTGACTCACTTGCAAGAAACACCATGTTTGCTTCTTGTTCTGTTCTAGCTTCTTCATTCGTATCATTTACTTTACTTTAATCTTGTCTTTGTTAACTGTTTCTGGATTGCCAAATCTTCAGATCAAATCTGTGTTGGTTACAATTCTGTCCATTAAGGGACAACTGTACAGTTTTTTAATCATAAAGATATTCTCTTACCATTATAATATCTTTCTTTATTGTAATTAATTGAGTTAATTAGGATTTAATTAGCTTTCTCATTAAGTTGTACTCCTTAGGCTATTTATACCATTTGTATTTGTACAAAATCAATAAGAAACACAATATTTTCACATGGTATCAGAGCTACAGTTCTGATCCGAGAAAAATAAAAAAAAATAAAAAAATTAGGGTTTTCTCATGGAAGAAAAACAGAGCAGTTCAAGCAGCCTAGATGCTAACCCTAAGGCAACAGCGACTAGAAACACCACTAGTCATCATGAAACAATTATCATTACTAGCTACAAACTCAATGGGCAGAATTACACACAGTGGTCTAGATCTGTTCGCATCTTCCTCCAAGGAAAAGGAAAGGAAGACTACATCACTGGCGAGGCTAAGCAGCCAAATAATACTGATCCAAGCCATGAAAAATGGAAACTTGAAAACAGTCTTGTTATGACATGGTTGCTCAACTCCATGACTAATGAGTCTGGTGAAAATTTCATGTATTATGACACTGCTGCAGAAATATGGAAGGCAGCCAAGGAGACCTACTCAAATGTGGACAACACCTCAGCCATATTTGAGATCAAAAGTCTCTTACACAATCTTCGACAAGGAGATTCTTCGGTCACCGAGTACTATCATACACTCACAAAATACTGGCAGCAACTTGACATCTATGCAAACATAGAGTGGAAGTGCATAGATGATGACAAAATCTACAAGAAACTGGTCGAGAAGGACAGAAACTTTCAGTTCCTATTGGGAATGAATAAAAATTTGGATGAAGTGAGAGGGAGGATTCTTGGAACTAAGCCTCTCCCTAGCATTCGTGAAGCATTTGCAGAAGTGAGAAGGGAAGAAAGCAGAAGGAAAATCATGTTGGGAAGTCAAAGTGCAAGTTCAAACATTGAAGGCTCTGCACTTGCAGTAAGAGGTCCACCAAAGAGAGGTAGAGGATGGTGCGATCACTGCAAGCGACCTGGACATACGAAGGAAACTTGTTGGGTGCTTCATGGAAAACCCACGGATCTAAAGCCACGATTCAAGGACGCGCGTGGATATGCTGCTGCTGATGAAAGTAAGTCCAAAAACATTGCAGAGGCCAGTCCTTTCAACAAAGAACAAATAGAGATGTTGCAGAAATTGATGCAACAGGCACTGCAAAACACTAGTACCTCTTCTTCCACTGCTACATTTGCCCAAAAAGGTAATTTTTCTGCTGCCCTTCATGTAAATCACCAGAAAACAAACTCTTGGATTGTTGATTCAGGTGCCTCGGATCACATGACTGGGGACATCAATGTATTTAGTAAATACACTCCATGTCAAGATGAATCTTTTGTCCAGATAGCAGATGGTACCACCTCCAAGGTAGCTGGTAAAGGTTCGGTGGTTATCTCCAAAGATATTACTCTTGATTCAGTTTTACATGTTCCTAAACTAGATTGCAGTCTATTGTCTATCTGTAAATTAACCAAAAACTTAGGATGTATTGCTAAGTTCTTACCACATTTGTGTGAATTTCAGGATATGAATTCGGGGAAGATGATTGGCAATGCTGAGGAAAGTGCAGGCCTTTACTTCCTTAAAATTGAAGACCAAAATAAGAGATCCTACAAGGCTGCCCTTATGTGTTCATGAAAGAATGATAATGATGTAATGTTATGGCATTATCGCCTAGGACACCCAAATTTTATGTATTTGAAAAAAAATGTTTCCAACTTTATTTAATAAAGATTCTGGTTCTTTCAAATGTGAAGTGTGCGAATTAGCCAAACACACCAAATCCCATTATTCCATACAACCTTATAAGCCGTCTAAACCTTTCGCACTCATTCATAGTGATGTGTGGGGACCTTCAAGAGTAAGCAATGTTAGTGGATCAAGGTGGTTTATTACCTTTATTGACGACCATACAAGAGTCACTTGGGTGTTCCTCATGAAAGAAAAATCAGAAGTTGGGATTATATTTGAGAACTTCCATAAAATGGTCCAAACTCAATTTCAAAGCAATATTCAAGTACTAAGAACTGATAATGGAGGGGAGTACTTCCACCACACCCTTGGTAGTTACCTTACCAAAAATGGCATTATACACCAAACATCATGCTCATACTCTCCACAACAAAATGGGACAGCAGAGAGGAAAAATAGGCACCTATTGGAAGTCACTCGAGCCCTTATGCTATCCATGAACGTACCTAACCATTTTTGGAGAGATGCAGTCCTCTCCTCATCCTACCTAATAAATAGAATGCCCTCCAAAACGCTCAACCTAAACACACCACACCAAACCCTCTTGTCCCTTTATCCTTCGACCAAACTCCTCACAAATCTTCCACCGAAGATTTTTGGATGTACTGCCTTTGTACATGACCAAAAGCCTAACCTTAATAAGTTGGACCCGAAAGCCATCAAGTGTATCTTCTTGGGATACTCTTTTACCAAGAAAGGATACAAATGCTACTGCCCCCAAAAAAGACGAATCTATCACACTATGGATGTTACCTTTTTTGAAGACAAGGCCTTTTATCCCAAAGTTGGCATTCAGGGGGAGAAAGTTACAATTGATTCTGTCCCACATGAACCTGTCTTAACTACCCCATCAGAATGTGTCCAAATCCTACCTGAATATGTTCCTGAATCTGTCCAAATCACAAAAAACGCAGAATCTGTCCCAATAATTGTTGAACCTGAACTGGACCAGCAAACAACCACTCTTGAGGTTACCAAGCCAACAAATGGAGCATCAACAATTGGTCCAAAAGGAAAACCAAATGGAGGAAAAGAACTGCAAGTATACATAAGGAAGAAGAACAAGCAGCAAACCTTTGAGGAAGTAGAAGCATGCACTCTTCCAAAGCAGAACCAAGACTCTACCCAAAAAGGTAGCATTAACTCTTCCTCTAATTTATCTGATAATGTCACTAATGACCAAGACTTAGACTTACCTATTGCTATGAGAAAGGGAGTAAGGTCTTGTACCAAACACCCAATTGCAAACCATGTTTCTAGTGAAAAATTATCGCAGGGGTATAGAAACTTCATCAGCTCTGTGGACAGCATCGAAATTCCTCAAAACTTTCATGAAGCTGTCCTAGTTCCAGAATGGAAGGCTGCTGTAATGGAAGAAATTAAGGCACTTGAAAAGAATGACACATGGCAGCTCTCCCACCTACCAGAGGGGAAGAAGACAATTGGATGCAAATGGATATTCTCGGTAAAATATAATGCAGATGGGAGTGTAAACAGGTACAAAGCTTGGCTGGTGGCAAAAGGATTCACCCAATCCTATGGGGTGGATTATGACGAAACCTTTGCACCTGTAGCAAAGTTGAATTCAGTTCGTGTACTCCTTTCTCTGGCAGTAAATTTGGATTGGCCACTTCACCAGTTAGATATAAAAAATGCTTTCCTAAATGGTGAACTTGAAGAAGATGTCTACATGAGAATACCACCTGGACTTGAGACATCAGAAAATTCAGGCAAGGTATGTAAACTCAAAAGATCACTATACGGACTCAAGCAATCCCCTCTAGCTTGGTTTGATAGGCTCACACGAGTAGTTAGGATGCATGGCTTCTCCCAATGTCAAACTGACCACACAATGTTCTTAAAGCATTCAAAGGAAGGCAAGGTAACCACCCTCATTGTTTATGTGGATGACATTATTATTACAAGTGATGATTATACTGGAATTGAAGGACTGAAAATGATTCTAGCTAAGGAATTTGAAGTCAAAGATCTTGGTCGATTAAGGTATTTTCTGGGAATGGAAGTGGCATGGTCCAAACATGGAATCTATTTATCTCAAAGGAAATATATACTTGACTTACTTCAAGAAACAGGGATGTTAGGATGCAGGCCAACAGACACACCTATGGAATCCAATGTGAAAATTGGAGAGGAAAATGAGAGTCCACCTACTGACAAAGAAAGGTATCAAAAATTGGTTGGGAAACTTATCTACCTAATCCACACACGACTAGATATTGGTTTTTCTGTTAGCATGGTTAGCCGCTACATGAATGACCCGAGGGAGGCTCACATGAAAGCAGTTAACCGCATCCTGCAATATCTAAAAAAGGCACCAGGGAGGGGGCTGCATTTCAAGAAGGATACAAGCAGGAAAATAGAAATATTCACTGATGCAGATTGGGCAAGCTCAGTGACTAATAGGAGATCAACCAGTGGGTATTGCTCCTTTGTATGGGGCAACTTAGTGACATGGAGAAGTAAGAAACAATCTGTGGTTACTAGAAGTAGTGCAGAAGCTGAACTTAGGTCCATGGCACATGGGATTTGCGAGGGGATGTGGCTGCAAAGGATGCTGGCAGAACTACATGTTTACACTGACCATGAAGTAAGCCTGTTGTGCGATAACAAAGCTGCCATAAGCATTGCTAAAAATCCTGTGCAACATGACAGAACAAAGCATGTGGAAATTGATAGACACTTCATCAAGGAAAAAGTTGACAATGCGCTAATTTCTCTCCAGCACACACCTTCAAGCCACCAAATTGCTGATATCTTGACCAAGGCACTTCCTAGAGCCATCTATGAAAACTTAAGATTCAAGTTGGGCATGATTGATATCTATGATCCAACTTGAGGGGGAGTGTTGGTTACAATTCTGTCCATTAAGGGACAGCTGTACAGTTTTTTAATCATAAAGATATTCTCTTACCATTATAATATCTTTCTTTATTGTAATTAATTGAGTTAATTAGGATTTAATTAGCTTTCTCATTAAGTTGTACTCCTTAGGCTATTTATACCATTTGTATTTGTACAAAATCAATAAGAAACACAATATTTTCACAATCTGTTGAGAACGACTCGCAGATTAACTTCCCATTCTCCTCTTGACACCAAAACTGAACCAACACATGTGCTTCTCTCTCCATGCTCATGAAAGCCCATTGCACCTTATCCAACCCATGAACTACTTCATTAACTAATCTAACTAACTACCCCAATAACTACTTTCTAACTATTTCATTAACTAATAACTAACTACTAGTAACAAATTATACTAATTTAAGCCCTAACAGAAAGGCAAAAGATGACTCGCAAAGTTGTTTAACAAGGTTATGAGATCTAAGAGCATGTTGAATGAATGGAGAAACACTTTACTCTGTATTTTCAAAAACAAGGGTGACTTATCAATCCTTACAAATTATAGAGGAATTAATCTCATGAGTCATATTATTAAATATAAATTTGTTTTTATGTCGGGGAGACCAACCATGGAAGCTATATACTTGCTATGAAGACTGATAGAGAGGCACTAAAGGAATCAAAAAGGCCTATTTACGGTTTTCATTGATTCCAAGTAGCTGGCCTCTTCTAGTTGGAAAAGACTTAGTTGTTGGTTTGTCAGCCTTCTTTAATAATCAGATAATTTATTTGTGCATGATGTTTTATTAAGAAGGAAAAGAGCGAAAGGCTGAAAGCATTGTATTTATTTTCTTAAATCTTTTTTCTTACACCTTTATGTAATAATTGTGCATCTAAAATCTGTTATGATTCTCAGTATCATCTCTATCTTAAAACATCAGTATATTGTCATCTGAAATCTTTTTAAACAATATATGTTGTTACTTTACTAATATAATTTGTTTTATATGTAGGTTGCTTTGTGGAAATTCTCTACAAATTCTTCATCCAAATGTGATGGTAATATTTTTACTACCTGATGTGTTTGTATGTTTACCTAGTTGGTTGTTAGGGAAGGGAGCTGTGCTGAAAAATAAATTTACTACATTATAAATTATTGTCTATTGACTCAGTTTTTTATTTGCAGATACAAAGCCTATGCTTTGTTTCGGTGGGGATACAGTTCCTATTAGAGCAGTTGCCTGGGCTCCTTTTGAAGGGTTAGTGATAATTGATCCTTCTCAGCCAAGACATGTGATTGATTGCATTCAATATGTGGCTCTTATTGTACAGCTTGAAGAATGAAATTTGGTGTGCCTATTGAAAGAAAATTTCTGTATATATGTATATGATTTTCACTCCTGGTTTCTGATAGATACTGATAAAACAGGGAGTAAATAGGAACAGAGAGAATTTGAATTCTGCACACTTGATTGATTGCCTGCGGTTATTAACTCCAACAGGGCCGTTACACAAATACAAACTGTCACACAAGAACAGAAACTGACATAAATAACCAATCCTTTAGAAATTAGAGAGCCTAGTCTCTCCCAAATACCCAATGCCTCCCCTTTTGCCTTTCAACCTATATACATTATTCTAACTTCCTAAAGAAGTTAGACAGCAGTTACTGCACACAACATTTAATAATAATTTATTTAAAATTTATTTAATAATAACATAAATAAACTGCCTACTAATTGTTAGACTTATTATTATTATTATTATTATTATTATTATTATTATTATTATGCTGCAATTACATTTTTAGGCAGTTATTTGGCAGCAGTTATGTTTTAGGTAGTTATTGAATAAATAGGAAAATGATGGGAAAAGTTGGGAGGTAATTATTTGGAATTGGATACATATTGGGAGAAACCAAACTCTCTAATTCTTTGAGGAAGAGACCAAGCTCTCGAATCTTGGTGTGTCTGTCATATTATTTCCTTACAATTCCCTATAATTATTGTAATGTGTGTATGTCAAATATTCTGGTTGTGAATTAATTACCAGAGTTATTATCAATAAAGTGTTCGTATTGAGCAATCTGTTTCTGTTCATACTAGTTTCTATCAGTTTCTCTCACTAAAGTCGTCAGTAAATAAAAATTACTCTAATAGATACTGCAGCTAAAACCTAATCTAATTAAGTCCTCCAGATGATTTATTTAACTTATTTCTTTACTATCTGTATCTATGTGCTTTTGAAATCATTGTGGTAATTGATTTATTCCTTTTTAGTATAACTATGCTGGGAGGATATCAATTCTAATTAACTGCCTTCATGCATTTTTAATCGAACTCTTACTTTCAGAAGTAATAAAAATAGCATCATTTCAGTGAAAGCACAACTGTAAGTTATTTTTCATGTTATAGACATGCACCCTTGTTTTTTATGAAGATTGCTTCAATAAACAAGGCATTGGTTTATTACACGGGCAAATATCTTACATGAAATATCTACATTTACATCCATTGCCCATCCTCTTGCCTTTGAAATGTTTAATAGGATGCTATTTTGTTATACTATTTCAGTGATCCAGAGAGTTCTAATATAATAGTAACCGCTGGACATGAAGGCCTTAAGTTTTGGGACCTACGGTGAGTTTTTCTTCTATCTTTTTTGTTCTTTCTGAATTTAAATCTTTAATCTATATGTTGCATTCCATCTTAATTAGAGTATAATTTATTAATTTTTATACCAACACATGAATCTTATTTCTGTCAGAATATAAGAGATTTTCTTATAATATCTTTATCTATTTATATTAGAGTATCTTAGTCAGTGTTTTAAAAACTGGCTGTTTGGACCGGTCCGATTGGGAACCGGTAGGGTAAGTAACTGGGTTGAGCAGCCTAATTGACTGGCCATGCTCTGAAACCGGTTTAAACTGGTGTGACTCAGCCAAACCCGGGGAAAACCGTTGACTCGGCTGTCTTAGCAAACCAGACCGATTTGATGCTTAAATAGACTTTCTTTAAATAATTTAAATAAAACTTGGTGTGGGAAGGTGTAGAACACAGGACTTTATGGCTGCAAAAAAACAACTTACCACCACACCACATGCTCTGCATGTTATTATTAATATGCTTCTAATGATATATATTAAACATATTTTGATTTAAATAGGCTCACGTGAATTGCAACTATTACCTCTCAAATTAAACATATGTGCAGCTCAAATATTTTATACATCATAAATTATGATGTAAAACAATCCTTAAATAAATAAATATATATATATATATATAATATAATTTTTATTATAAAAGATTATAAAAAAATCCTTAATTACAACTACATATATTTTTTAGTACACTCTTTTGTATTTATGCTGTAGATGGAAAGTTAAATATTTATGAACATTTATTTAATTATATATTGTTTTTACAGAGACAAATTGTATTTGTAAATAATGTCCATTTCATCAAAATGTAACTAAATGTAAGGTGCTCTATGAATTTTCAAATTTTTAAATTTAAATGATCTGTGACATTTTATAAGTGTAAATTGTTTTTAGAAACTTTTTGGAAGTCGAGTCATCTGATTCAACCTAGTTCAGTACAAATACAACTTTTTTATAGAGACTGAGTCATATGATTGAGTCATGCAGTTCAATTCGGTTTAGTCATGCAGTTTTGACCAGTGATTCATACCTTTACCAAGTCGATCACCGAGTCAGTTTTTAAAACACTGCTCTTAGTTTATCTCGTAGGATCAGTTTCTAATCGTTTTGAATGATGTTGCAATTATACTCCCTCTTGTACCAATTATAAGAGAGAAAATAAAAAATCATCAAAACCAATAAACTCATTTATTGTTTTTACATTTTGAATGTTTTTCCAAATATACGCCTATAAAAAATTGTGAGACATTAAATACACCCATAATATTGAAAAGACAGATTTTAAATAAGGGTAAAAAAGTAATTTAAACATTAAATTAAATGCACCTTAAAAGTTGTAATTTTTTTTTATAAATGAGACAAAAATTCTAAAAATTCTCTTATAATAAGGACTGCAGGGAGTAAAATGCAATGCGATAAAACTTGACTCAGATCAGCAAACTAGTGAACTGGTCTCTTGAATAACTCGAGTCAGGAAATGTTGCTTTTCTGAACTAAAAGTTCTTCATTGTTTCTGTTTTTGGGTTTCTTCTATTTTCCCATTCACATTGTCCTGGGTTTCTGCTTTGTCCACCTTGGTATAGAAAGAAAGTAGCAAATTAGCAATGCAGGCCAATCCTTATGGTTTAACATATTTGTTATCACATTTTCATTATAAAGAAAAATAGTATCTAACTGGAAGCTAATAATTAACTTAAAAATATTCGATATTTAGTACTTGACTAATAGTTGACCTAGTTTCCCTTTCAAGTTGATAATTTCTTCTAGTTTTGTAACTCCTGGACTGTGTATTACATTTTTCTGAAGTACTAGAAACATACTACTTAAAGGCTATACCCTTAAAAGAATGGCAATGGATGAATTAGAAGCGTGCTACATTATCTGCAATTTGTATTATGTATTGTCTGGAGTTAAATTATGGATGAATTAAATTATGTACATATTGTTAAGTGTGTAAGCAACCTGTTCTTGAGAAATATTGACTGGAAAAGTAGTTGGGCAATGCAAAGTTGTGCACTGTGGAATGAGTCGCCAAAAGCTACAGGTGAAAGTTCAACACCATACAAAGGAGTTCCATATTTTGGAAACTCTAGTGGAATAGTGATTGGATTAGGTAACACAATGGCCATGGCAGTGATTATATCGTGTTAAAAATTTGAAATTATAGGAGATTAGATGGAAAAGGAAGGAAAGAGAGAAAGAGCTTGTTAATAATCTTAATGTATGTTATAGTGTTTGTTGTGCTACTACTGAGAAAAGGTTTTGGTTGTTGTTAGATGTATGGCATAGTGCAATACAACCATCACAACAGGACTTATAATATGATAACCCTAATGCTCTGACAACATTTGGTTCTAATGCATGTTCTGTGTAACATTACTATTGTTGCTCAAAATAGCTTTTGTGAATTAATTAAAACTGATGGTGCTTATATTGTCTGCTGTTGAATTTTTTTTCATACTTAAAATCATTTTTTTGTGGCATTTGACCTGTGACCAGAATTGCTTTTTTTTGGCTATGGAAGAGTAGCAGTAGGTATTTGGAGTTTTTGTTGACAGCAGAACCTAGTTAAATTGCTTAGCACTCTTTCCTTGTTTTTGTCTATTTGTAAAGTTTCTGTTTACATTCTTCTTATAAATAATGTTCTGTCCATGAACCTTGAGCATGTAAACTTTCCTCTTGTGAATACAATTATAAGCATACATCTGTCGTTTTTAATATTGCATTCTCATGAATTTAATCTCAGTTCATTTGCATTCTTAGTGTAAGCATTGCCTAAATAAGTCAACTGGAGAGTGAACATTTCTTGGTATCATTTACATGTGCATGTTTCTATTAACTTTGCTGTCTCCCTGATTAGAACGGACGGCTATTAGTAATATCTTGAGGATCTGTTAAACTTATTTGCAATGGTTTGCTTTATGATGGAAACTTATTTGTAGTAATCCATTTCGTCCTCTGAGGAACCTCCAGCCTTCGCAGAGAATCATATACAGTCTGGATTGGTTGTCGAAGCCAAGGTAATCCATGATTTAACTGGACCAAATGTTGTCTGAGCTCATCATTATAGTTAACTCAGCTATTTTTTTATGCTTTGATTTTGTAGTTGTATTATTATGTCCTTTGAGGATGGAACAATGAAAACCGTTAGCTTGGTAAAGGCTGCAAGTGACCTCCCTGTCACCGGAACAATATACACTGGGAAAAAACAACCATGGTTGCATGGTACTACGTATTCATCCTATGCCATTTGGAGTGTTCACGTGTCACGAGAAACAGGTACTTTTTTCGGTATGCACTACTTCACGGATAACATGTTCTACGTATTCATCTGTGATGGAATTGGGATACTTTTAGGAAAAAATTGGGTATAGAAAAACTTGCATACTATTAAAAATGCCGTGTGAAGTAAAGAAACTGTTAGTTTTTCTCAGTAAACAAGCTATCTAGTAACAATATACATTAAGTTGTCTAAAATATCATAATGAGCTACAGCTACTTAAACAGAACATCGCCGCTACTTAATACTAACTAAATGATTTGTTTTATTCGATTATGTTAGGCATGGTTGCATATTGTGGTGCAGATGGTTCTGCCGTCCGTTTTCAGGTAATAGTAATACTTTGTTGGAGATATACTTGCAGTTCCCTGCACCTCTTCTCATATTGTATTAGAACTTCATATGACCAAAATTAGTTAGAGTTCAATCCTTGCATAACACTTTTTAAAGATGAATTTCTAACACAAGAAAGCCTTGTGCATAGTTATTATTTCAAGCCATAAAGGCAGTGTTTTAAAACCCAGACTGGTGATTGACCCGGTCAAGGCACTGAGTCGCTGGTCGAACTAGTGGGTCACTAGTTGAACCGTATGACTGTTGACCCGATCTATCTTAAAAATTTAAAAAGTATTCTTGACGCAAATATTGTCATACATAAAAATATATCACAATTACAAGGATAAATCTAACAATAAATATTATACTTGTAATATTTTTGTATATCATTTGATTTTATCTGAAGATATTTTTACATCATATATTATTCTAATAAAAATACATATATGTGTTTAAGTAAACTACAAATAATTATTGTCGCAGAAAAAACCTATATAAATAAATAGGAAATAAGTAATACCACATACAAGTTACAGTAAATATAGTCTGCATTTGATAACAAATGAACGTGATGGTGCAGTGGTAAAAGGCATATGCTCTCAATCCATGTCCCAGTTTCGATCTTCATGTCTCTTCAAGCTATTTTTTATAATAAAAAATTGATATGCCGCTTGCATTGAATCGGACTGGAGTGCACTGGTTCTAACTGGTTTGTATGATTTCTGCCGGGCTGACCGTAAAACATCCGGTTCACTAACATAACCAGTCGGATAGACCGATCAGACCAGTCATAGGTCCGGTTCTTGGTCTAGCCGGGCAGATCAGCCGGTCCGGTTTTTAAAACTGTGCATGAAGGACCATATTACCTGAGACAAAAATATGCTTCCGCCTAAATACATAAGCAGTTAGGGGAGCTGATCTTATGACATTTTTTTCTAAATCTTATATAGGTATAGATAGTGCAAACCCGTAATGGTTTTTTCTAACCAAACAACCTGTATGATGAGATGTAGGTTGAAAGGATCTACCACTGAATAGATTATAAACTTTTTGACATGTGATGTCCTATTCACTTAGGACAGTTATCTCTCATGTTCTCTTGAAACTTTGAGACCTGCATGTTTTACCTATTTTAAGGAACATGGATTTGAGAGTACTCCACTCCGCAATTACTAATGCACATATATTCCTCAAATTTGTAGTTGTGACCAAATCCTTATTTAATGCTTTTTGAACAAGAATTTTCGCCACCACTACCTCCCAAAATAAAATTAGTTATGAGTTTGTTTTATGTACTCAGCTTACTACTAAAGCAGTGGAAACAGATCATTCGCACAATCGACTTCCATTCTTTCTTTGTGGATCGATATCTGAAGAGGATTCAACTATAATTGTCAACACTCCAGTATCAAACTCTCCTTTCCCAGTGAAGAAGACGCATGAAAAAGGCCCACAAGTTAACTCTTTCCGAGACTTATTATCCAAGGCAAATTTAAGCAAGAGTGTGATTAATCAAACGACAAAAGCTTCTAATGATGATTCGGAGATTTTAGGTCAGTCTTATTAATTATGATGCGTTACTAATATGATTAGTTGTCAGAGATTTTCTGAAAAATATTTACTCAATCTTCAATTTTTTGCAGCCCTTTATGATGGCGATAATTTTGATTTGGAATCTGGATATGAGGAAGCATTGTCTTCTGCGGAGCAGCCCAAAAGACCAAAACTGGGCTGTAGCAGCAAGAAGAAACCACGTGAAAGCACAACTCTTGTTCGTACAGATGGTGTGTTGACAAATAAACCCGGAGTTGATAACGAAAAGCCGTATTCTGGGAATATAATACCTGAAGTCTTCCCTCACAAATTGGTTGCATTGCATAAAGTGAGATGGAACATGAACAAGGGTAGTGAGAAATGGTTGTGTTTTGGAGGAGCTAGTGGACTTGTACGTTGTCAAGAGATTGTTTTCTCTGATATTGATAAGAAAAAGGCCTTGAAGAGATAGCATTTTATACACATAAATTTGTATGGTCTTAAATGTGAATATGTAAATTTGGATCGAACACCGAGGAACAATCAGAGTCAATAGTGACCAGTATGTAAAATTTCCATTAATTATACACCTACTCTCTTTCCCACAATCCGAGTTTCAAAAATCGGCTCAGACTGCCTGGTTGGACCGAAAACTTGTAGAGTAAGCGGTTCGAGCGGCCTAATAGACCGGCCATATTCTGATGCTGGGATAAACCTGTGTGACTGCCAAACCCGTGAAAAGCAGCAACTCGAACGAAGGTTTTAGAAAACCAGAGATTTCTTCTCAGTAAGAATTTAGACGTTGAATATCTCCAATGTTTAAATTGTTACTTTGGAGATTTCTGATATGATTCCAGCAATCCCTGTTAGAGAAAGCTAAGTCCGCTTAGTTGAAAATTGTAGCAACTTTTCCTGTTGGTATGCATTCTTCCTTAAATTGCTCCATAAGTAAGGTTTTTTACAGCATCACTCGTTTTTTTATGACACCTCATATAGGACACTTTTAAGGCTAACCATGGTATGGTTATGATCATTATTAAATGAACTAATAATCCAATTACCTTCTGTTGTACCTCTTGAGACAATAAGTGAAGTTGGACAACCACTTTGAGAAGTTGAACACTTTCTTTTAGTTTGATTTGTGTCATCTTGAATTTCTTTGTTTCTAGAACTTTTCACTATATGACGGCCTTCTCTTTGGTTTAGTTGAGCAAATACGTACTCCGAAACTCATTTTTTTAGCAAATGAAGTGTAAAATGCTAACTTTTTCCGTATATTTGAATTCCATCTTGACACAAGGTTCAATATTTAATTCCTCACTAACATTACGTGCACCAACTGCAATAATTAAAAGTAACATCATAAATTCACTTCACAACGAGTCTCTTTTAAGATTTTTGTATATATTTTAACAAATATAATAATTAGAAGAAATAGATAAGTTATTTTACTAAATTGTCCATCTTAACTATTGGTGAGTTTTTCACTAATTATCAATGCAAAATATAATGTTTGAATTTTGTGTATATAGTAATCGTTGAAGGGTAGTGTAGAAGAAAAATAATTAAAATTGCATTAAAAATTATAAATAACATTCATTTTAAGATAATTTTGGTGCTAAAGTGACGCTCATTGTGAGAGAGATGGAGTACTATGTTCACATGCATGACCAATCATGAGTGATTATGATTAAGATTCTCTAAAGTGAGCAATTAGAAAATAAAGTAATATCAATCATTGATGATCAAATGAATTATTGATACTATGTTCACATGCATGATCAATCATTAGTGGCTAGGATTAGACTCCTCTAAAGTGAACAATTCACTTTAGAAAATAAAGTGAGTAGTATCATTCATTGATGATCAAATCAATTATTGATATTATTTGCACATGCATGACCAAATATGGATGGTTACATTACCAACCATTAGTTTCTTTACTTCACTAACTTTTGGTACAAAAGAGGGCCTAAAGACCCAAAGAAAAAGGAACAAAAAAATTAACAAGCAACTCTAATAAGCCTAGTGAAGGAGACCTCATAATTATCATAAACTAAGATGATCTTTAATTCATACGACAGAAGAGCTGAGAGAATGAAGAGCTCAATGTCGTTTAATGTAAGACTATAATTGGCTAGCCAATCTGCACAACGATTTCCTTCATGCCATGTATGGTTGAATTTGGCATGCCAATCCTTTTGAGTCATCTTTATGATTCTATGAACTAAGGATGGAAAAATATGGCAATCCACTTGCTCTTGACATAGCATATCTATCAACACTTTGTAGTCACTCTCAACCACTAGGTTTGTAATCCTCTCTTGTCAAGCTAACTCCAACCCATGCAACATTGCCCACATCTCAGCAGTGAGAGCATTACACATACCAATTTTATGAGCATACCCCCTAATCCAATTTCCAGAAAAATCCTGAAATAGACTTCCACATCCAACAGTGGATGTAGAACTCTTGTAAGTACCATCACAATTAAGCTTGATCCAATTGCTATCTGGTTGGCTCCAGCGGACATGCATGATCTCTGATATCAACAGATGTACATTCTTCTTCACACGGTTTCCATTCTCAATGTCCTTCACAAGATTCATGATTGCTTTAGTTGGGTTATTAGGCTGTTGAAAGTCTTCTTCAAAAATTGCTTTGTTCCTCCATTTCCACATGTACCAACACGATATCATAAAGATGGACTGCCACTAAGCTCTATAATACTCTGTAATGTTCTCTCTAAGATTGTAAGATATCAAATCCCTGCAAGAAAAAGAGTAAAAATTAGTAATTTTGTTAGTAGGAACAAGTCTAATCCATACCTGTATCGCATACAGGTAATCCCTCAGCATATGAATAAAGATTCTTCTATGTCCGTACACAATTTGCAGTCAACATTGATTGTTGAGTTCCATTTGTGTCGTGTATGGTTTGTCAAAAGTCTCTAATGTGACATAATCCAAATGAAAGTCTGGATCAGATTTGGGCCTTTCCATTTCCAGATGATTTTGCAATTGATATTAGTAGCAGTAGCAATTTGAGTTGGAGAAATGTATTTATAAGCATTGCTTACAAAAAAACTCATTAAATCTATTATCACCCGAAGCCATCTTTTCTTCACCATCTTCAAGAAGAGGAGGAGAAATAACAATAATGTGATTAACCATATCGATAGTGAACCAATTTTGAAGCAGGTCAAGGTTCCACTTCCCTTCCTTGTTTACAACATCTTTAACGGTCAAAGTAGTAACTAAAATTAAATCAGTTTGCGAAAAATTGAAGAAAAGAGGTTGCCCTGTTGGGATCCAACAATCAAGCCAAAAATTGATCTTTCTTCCACCCCCAAGTTTCCAAGTAATATTCTGTTGAAATTTGTCCCAAATATTTTCTAGAGATCTCCATAATGGGCAATCATTCGACTTCCAAATCATATTCTCCAATAAATTTTGATTTCTGCCAAACTTATTCAAGAGAACTTGACACCATAAGTCATTAGAATTAATCAATAAATTCCAAAGTATTTTAAAATGAAAAACATCATTCATTAATTGAGTTCGTTTGATGCTTAGACCACCATTCACCTTAGGCATACAACAAATCTCCCAACTGATCAAGTGAGTCTTACGAGTTGTCTCAGTGTCTCCCCACATAAAGCCTCGTTGTAATTTTTTTAGCTCATTATTGAACTCAATATAGACTAACTCAAAGTAATTCTTCATGCCAAGCTCAAACATTGTTGCTGAAGTGGAAATGTTGCTTTACAAGAAAGGAGGGTTTGAATTGGAAAGCTGTCTTTTATAAATTTTCCTGTCAACACTTTAAAATTTAACTCAAGAATGATCTTGGTTACAAAATAGAGAACGTTTTTGATTAGTTTTAAAAGGCAGAATGATCTTAATAGTAAAGGCAGAAAAAGGAGAACGTTCTGGAAAACACAGAACGTTCTGGTTTGCTTTTAAAACAGAAAATTGTATTTTCAACTTAAGTAAATAAAGAGCTGAATGTAAATAGAGTTAACGAAGAGATAGTACGCAGAGAGTTATCCTGGTTCACCCTAACTTGGGCTACGTCCAGTCCTCACACCAGTGAGTTTTTCCACTAAGTGTTTAAAACAAAGTACCCACTTGGTTTTACAACTCCTAGTTCAGATCAGCCTTGATCTGTCACAGTTTATCAATCTTTCCACCCAGAAAGAAATACAATCAGATCACCTATCAACCCTTGATAGGATTTTACAACTTCACCTTTTAACCTTAAAAGGATTTTTCTAAAAATGACTCACTCAAGCTATAAACAAGCCTTATAGTCTTGAGTGTTGAATGATAATGATAGGTTTTGAGACAGAGTCTGTTTTGACTCAACTCTTGTTTGAGTTTAGATTCTTTACAAATGATTTCAGTAAACTAAAGATAGAGAATTCGAAATGGAAGGTTACTGATTTCTTGAGAAGCTTTCAAGTGATAATGTGAGTGATTTGATGATTTTCTTTGCACTTGAATGTCTTGTTTTTCTCTTGATCAATGAGGCTCCTTTTATAGATATTCAGGAAGTCCTTGAGGGCTTGATATTACCGTTTGAGAAGGTTCCATTGATCTAGGGGAAGAATAGAGAAATCAGCCCTTATTTCAAATCTTTTGATTAAACTATTTTGCCTTTTTTACTTCTTGACTTTCTTATATTTGTTTAATCTGTTGCCATCTGATTTGTGCACACTATAGCATTAATAATACGTGTCAGAATGTGATGTTGTGCATTAAATCAGAATCGTTCTTGAACAGGTTCAGAATTTGGAGAATGTTCTGGTGCAGAAAAGCAGAAGCTGGAGAATGATCATTTTCAGCTGTTTCATCTGTTTTGTCTTGCTCTAAATCTTTTCTCCTTAGATCTTTTAGAGTGTTTCCTTTGCTATCTTTGAAGCTTCATATATCATGATGATGTACTGGAAATTTTTTTAAAGTAAGCATGATTTTTCCTTGCATAAAAATCAAGTTTCAACAGCCTTGATGAAGTGAACAAAGTCCTGGAGAACGTTCTGGTTTTTCCAGAAGAACGTCCAGAACGTTCTTGGTTCTTGGCAGTGCATTTTTTTGCTTTGTTCTTTAAATTGATTCTGCTTAGTACCTATCTTAGATTAATATACTCAAAAGCACATGTTAAATAACAATTAACTTAGAATCATAATTAGAGTCTTTAATTAATCTTTGTTTGTTTTCATCAAAACTCTTTAATTGAGATTTTGTCTTAACAGTTGCTTCCAACCACTCAGACGCATTTGAACCTATGTCGAAACCTATTTCTAGAGCTCCTACCAAGTGTAATGTTTGCCCAAGATACTTCCCCAAGTTCGGAGCATCTCTGAACCCCATATGTTGCATAATCTCCTATCGAAGCTGAGGATCTGCATTAGCTGAGAAATTTTTTTGAGTATTTTCAATATTGATCGTTTTGCCTCAGGCTTGACATAATTGACCCAAGCAACGTGTGATGCAGTAAACTTCCAATAACCTGCATCAACCTGATTAGCGATAATATGCGACAGATGATCCATACAAATAATAAAAAGATAAGGAGAAAGGGGTCACCTTGTCGAATACCTCTAGATGGGGCAAAGCTATCAAGCTTGTCCCCATTCCATAAAATTTTGAAAGACGAAGTAGAAATACAATGATTAATTAAATTAATTAACTCCTCAAGAGACTTACAAACCCAAAGACGTTGAATAACAAAATTTCAATTCAATTTGTCATAGGTCTTCTCCAAATCGTTCTTTGTTGACATAAAGACCTTTTGGCTCTTCATTATTTTCATTGCATGAACCATCTCCTGCGCTATAACAATATTATGATGAATATTCCTCCCGGGAATAAATCTTGACTGATACAGAGAGATGATGTTATTTAGCAAAGGTGTCATACAGTTCACCACAATTTTAGTAACCAATTTATAAATCACAATGCAAAGAGAAATAGGACGAAACTGTGTTAGAAACTTCGATTGCTCAACCTTTGGAATAAGCACCAGAAGAGTATTGTTAGTCGAGCTAATCTAAGAGGGATCATTCCAGAAACTGCTAACAAACTGTTATAAAGACGCAGACACAATGTCCCAACAATTCTGGTAGAAAAGAGCTGGAAAACCATCATCCCTCAGGGTTTTGTAGGGATCCGTATCGAATAGAGCTTTTTGGATCTCAACCATAGAAGACATAGAGCGCAAAATTACCTGATGATTCTCCAAATACATTGGGTAAAAGGAAAATGATACAATGGGCTCCGTGATCTCTTAATCTTCATGCAAAAGATTAGAAAAATGTCGCAAACTTCACATCATCAAACTCCCACTCTTTATTCCCATCTCTAAGCGCCATGATTTTATTCTTTCTTCTACGTACAATAGTCTTGTAGTGATAATATTTTGTATTCCTATCACCATCAGTGATCCATTTACCTATGGACCTATCCTTGTGATTCCCGATTCAACCTTAGGGTTTGAAGTCTATTGTGATACATCCTTGAAAGGATTAGGATGTGTGTTAATGCAAAACCGTAAAGTTGTAGCTTATGCCTCTAGACAACTAAGACCCCATGAGAAAAACTACACTACCCATGACCTTGAGTTAGCATCCATAGTTTTTGCCTTAAAGATATGGAGACATTATTTATATGGAGCTAAATTTGATGTTTTAGTGACCATATGAGCTTGAAATACTTGTTTGACCAAATGAAATTGAACAATAGGTAGATGAGGTGGATGAAGTTTTTGAAAGACTATGATTTTGAGTTAAAGTATCACCCAGGTAAAGCAAATGTGGTCGTTGATGCCTTAAGTCGAACATCACTCCATGTAGCCTACACGATGGTTCATGAGATGAGCTTATTGGAAGACTTTAGAAAGCTTAACCTAAACATGATACCATTAGATGCAGGAATCCTACTATGTCCTTTAGAAATTTCATGTGATCTTCGTGATAGGATTAGGAAAGCTCAAGAGTATGATAGAGAGTTACAGTCCAAGATAACTCAACCAGACTTTTCCATCACTTTAGATATGCGCATCCTCTTTAGAGGAAGAATTAGTGTACCTAATGCTGAAAACTTGAGGAGATTGATTCTAGAAGAAGCTCATAGAAGTGGGTTATCAATTCACCCAGGTGCCACCAAGATGTATCAAGACCTTAAGAAGAACTATTGGTGGCCTGGGATGAAAAGAGAGATAACAATGTATGTTGTTCAATGCGTAGTATGTTAAAGAGTTAAAAATGAACACCAAAGACACGCAGGTTTACTCCAGCCATTAGAGATTCCATAGTGGAAATGAGATAATATATCCATGGACTTTGTAGTAGAGTTACCTTGTAACCAAGTCGAGTACAATTTTATATGGGTCATAATAGATCGATTAACTAAGTCAGCCCACTTTATTCCAATGAAAACTACCTTCAATACCCTCAGGTTGGCCAAGATATTTACAAAGGAGATAGTAAGGTTGCATGGAGTACCAACCAGCATTGTGTCAAACAGGGATCATAAGTTCACATCACAATTTTGGAAAGCATTTCATAGAGCTTTTGGAACTCGTTTGAATCTTAGTACCGCTTACCATCCTCAAACCAACGGTCAAACTAAGAGGACCATTCAAATATTAGAAGATATGCTTAGAGCTTGTATCTTAGAAGATGGGGAAATTGGGATACACATTTACACTTAGTGGAGTTTTCCTACAATAACAATTACCATTCAAGTATAGGTATGGCGTTTTACAAAGCCTTGTATAGACGTAACCATTTGTGTTGGTCAGAGGTTGGAGATAAAGGAATCTTAAGACTAGATGTTATCATGGAAACCACGAAAAAGATTAGATTGATTAAAGATAAAATGAAAAAAGCCCAAAGTCAACAAAATAGTTATGCTGACAATAGAAGAAGGCCCCTAAAATTTGAAGAAGGTGATCGTGTTTTTCTTAAAGTCACTCCCACTGTAGGTATTGGAAGATATGTTAGATTAAAGAAGTTGAGTCCTCGTTTCATGGGTCCTTATTAAATCATATGTCGTGTAGGTCAAGTGGCCTACCAATTGGCGTTACCTCATTCTTTGTCTGGATTACATGATGTCTTCCATGTGTCTCAACTCAAAAAGTACATTCATGACCCGTCACAAACCTTACACCATGATTCTATCCAATTGAAGCCAAACCTTACTTTTAAATCGATACCAAGTCGAATTGTAGACCGAAGCTTGAAAACATTAAGAAAAAAGGCAATTTTGTTGGTGAAAAATGTTTGGAAAGGTATGTCGCCCGAAGAGGCCACTTGGGAACTTGAGTCCGAGATTTTGGAGAAGAATCATCATTTGTTTTATTAGGTAAGTTGCTAAATTTTGAGGACAAAATTTATTTAACATCCCTCTTTAACATTAAATAACTGGTAGTAATTATTTTATGTTTTACTTATTAATATACAATTATAATTTATAAAAAATAAATAATAAAAAAATATTTATAAAGTGATACATATCCTAATTTGTTTTGGGATTATAAATAAGGAGAATTAGAAGGGTGAATAATAAATAGGGGGAAGCATTATTTTTTTTCACCCCTTATTTTTTTTCATTCCACTTACACAACACGCATCAACACAAAACACACACATCACTAAACTAAAGAAAAAAAGTGAAAGAAAGGGGGAAGCATTATTAAACTAGGAGAGAGAGAAAAAAAAGAAAAAGAAAAGAAAAGGACAGAAACTAAGAGGGAGAGGAAGAAAGGGTGAGAGAGAGAAGAAGAGAATGAGAAAGAAAGAAAATGAAAAAAAAAACATGCATGTGAATTTCTTTGATTGAAATTGAGAATAGATTATAGTAGAATTGGATTTCCTTGATGACATGAAAATATGTTTTTTTTGACGTGTTTGAAATTAAAGACCTTGAATTTCACTATTGTGACAAATTATGTTCAGTGAATTGACATTGTGATGTTGTTTTGATGTATTCATTGCTTGATTTATTCATAATTTGTATCATCTGTGTTTGCAAAAAAAAAATTCATTAGAAATTAGAGTGATTGAATGAGTGTTGTCAACTTAAAATTCGAATGACATATGTGTGATGTTTTTGTAATAACTTTTCTCTAGACCTTATTTTCGAATGATTGTTAGTTTTCTGGAAACTAGACTCAATTACCTTGAGTTTGAGTACAAACTTTGTGATATTTGATTGAGTATTGATGCTTAAAAATGAGTTTCAAGTTAGACCAGAGTTGATGTCCTATTTTTATGACCTTGTGTATTGTTTTGATAAATTGCAGAAATTGGGGGCTTAATTTGAAAAAAATAAAATTTAATCTATAAATTACACATCGTAAGCTTTCCAAAGAGTGTTCGTTTTCTCAATTCTAATTAAGGATGACAGCATAATCTACACTCGCGGGCACCCACCTGAAACTAGAGCTGTCAAAATGGCCTAGCCCAAATTGGCTAGCCTACTAAAACATAAGGCTTTGGCCTAATAATTTCAGCCCAAATTTTTTCTAAGGCTTGAATCTTGTCCAAGTTAACCCGTTACCCATTTGGGTAAGCCCGTATGGGTACTAGGTAGCCCGCAACCCGCGTAATTAATTTTTAAAAAATAAAAATAGTAAAATTTGTCTAAAATTTGAACTTATTTTAATTTGTGTGTTATTTTGAAAATTTTGAATCGAGTTTGTGTTAATTGAAAATCCGAACTTAGTTTGTGTGGTATTTTATTGTGTATTTTTAATGATCTAGAATATCATATTTCAGTTGCACTTGCCTTCTTGAGTCGAATATCCATTTACAATTTACACTCATTCAAATTAATTCATACTATAATGAATAAAAGAAATTATAAAAAATATGCGGGTTACCTGTCCAGCCCGCAGCCCGTCTAGGGACAAGCTCGGGTAGTATTTTATCAACCCATATTAAAACAGGGCTTTTGGCCCGGTCCAAAGAAGTCTTCAACCAGTTATGGTCGGTGCTAAATGGGTCGGGTAGCCCGTTTTGACAGGTCTACCTGAAACCGTCTTGATTTGGGCGGAGAAAACCTGCTTTTATTGGGTGCTGGTTTTCCCCAAAATTAAAATTCGAGGGCAGGAACGAGTTTAGGGTGTTGATATCACCCTGCACCTGCCCCACTAGTAATATTATTATAATTTTTAAATTTTATATACATACACATATTGAATATACTTAATATTTTTTTAAATATTAAAAATTATAATCGCATTTCTATAAAAAAAGATATTTTTAATTTTATTATTGTCTAATAATAATTATTCTATCATATTAATAATAATAGATATAATTTTTAAATTTATAATTTTATATATATGAATATGTGCGAGTGTGGGCAGAGAAACCCGAAACCCGTTGCGGGTGGAGATGGGGTCTAAATTTCACACCCGCTAAAAAACTAAGGCCGGTGTGGGTTTTCTCCTATTAGTCAGGAGCGGGAGTGGGGGAGGCAAAATCCGCCTCCGCCCTGCGTCGTCTCCATGTCTAATTCTGATACTTATAAGTTTCTTTTAGTTGACTCTGCAATTAAACTCAATTTTGCGTTGTTTTGACATAAAATTGTAGCTGTTTTGGAAAAAATCTATCTTAACCATATTTTCTTGATTTTTCTTTTACATTATATGATTAGTATAATAAAATTGACTTAATAGTGTGTGTTATCATATTAATGAATGATGTTTTATGTTATATTGCTTTGAATCATAAGAATTTGCAAGGTTGAGTGTGTAGTAGTTTTTAATGTATTCATTAATAAATGATGTTGTAATTAATAGATGGTGTAATATATATATGTGTGTATGTGTATTCTTATATATTTACTAGATGCTTGAATAAAGTGAGATGTATATGACTCATTCTAGCTAGATGAATTCTACATTTATATACGACGAAAGCGAAAGGTATGCGATGGTAAGTGAGGCACCGCTCACGAACGTAATTTTGTTCAATCTTATCAAAATAAAGTTACTAACAAGAAGAGGGCATTGGTAAAACTAATATAGTCTTTATGACATGCTTGTTAGGTAGAGTTTAAGTTATTAGATTACTCACGCCTAATGGCTTAAATATTTAGAATGAGTCAAAGCTAGAGATAGAAGAGATAACTCGAGAGTAACTTATAAAGGAATAGAAACTTAGATGATAAGTATATCCTTGAATTAGAATGTCAAATGATTTCATCTCATCCCTCACTGAGATGTAATCTCATTCCACGTTATTTAAATGTTTTACAGGCAAAAAACCTTAGATCAAGAGCTGCAGAAATGAAGCATAACAGTTTATGCTATAATTGGTTAAATTTCAAGAAAATTATTTTGAATCATGGATGTGTTATGTACTTCACTTTTGCTATTTCTTTTGAAGAATTAGTATGTATATTAATACATTTGCATGACTTTGTGTCATGATATGTATTAACTACATCTTTTATCGAGTTATGCTAATGCTCAAATTATATTAGACAATTAACTTATAGTGTTACATGTGTATTTTATAAGTGTCAATTGTTTTGTGAAATAGTGCTCATGTATCCTTACTAAGTTGATCAGAGAGTTAATTATTAAAACATTGCCCATAATAATTATCATTTTTGTTTTTTCACACATATTAAAAATTATTATAATTGAAATTGAAAAAGAGTAATAATTTTATTAAGTTATTTTTCTCCTTTGTCCAACATTATCATAAATATAAAATATAATATTCCCTCCATTTCATTTTAATCGTCAGTTTTGAATTGTGTGCGATTTTTTATAAAAATAATTAATTTAGTTGATTTTGATAATAAAATGAATATCATTTACTTAATATCTTTATTAAGTGCAGTTAGTTGATATATTTAATTAGTTAGAATATAATAAATAAAAATAAATTAATGAAAAAAATTTGTTAATGTTACATCGGCACTCCAAAATAACAAATAATTTAAAATAAATAAAAATAACAAATGTAATATTTAAAATTAAATAAAGAGAGTATAAATAAATTTAAAGTAATAAATATAATATTAATTACAGGATAAATTAAAAAAAAATTAATTAAAAAGACCGAGGAAGGAGATAAAGAGTGAAACATTGAGAGAGAAGTTTCAGTCTTTATAATTATCATGTGTGTTTGTAAAATAAAAAAATAAAAAATTGTCATGCGTGGCTTTTAAAGGAGAATCTTCTTGTAAAGGTAATTTATATGTGTTTCGGTTTAAAAATATCTTACACCGTGAATTAATTATAATCTAATCGTTAAATTAATAAAAAATGATTTTTATTTTAATTATTTCTAAAATCACAGAAATTAAAATAGATTTATAGTATAAATTTTTTTATACCAACCATACTTACAAAAATCAAACTCGAACTGATTATTATTGATGCTGGTCTCGCAAAAGCGGCCATGACAAACACATGGCTGATACTAGTACATAGTTATTGATATGCCGAAGCTTTAACATGGAACTTTATTTTGTGCAATGAAATTAATGTATTACTTTTTGTTGACAAGAATGCTATGTTGAAAATATGTTTTCTGCTTCATGCATAGTTTTCTTTTGACTCAATTTTCAGTCATATGTTTTTTGAGCTACAATAGTAGTGAATTACTACTGACAAATGTAATGTTAAGAAGTGTCAGATTTTAAGGAGCAAAATGTAAAAATATTGTTTTTAAAAATTTAAAAATTATTTTTAAACACAAATTCTATTTTTTAATAAGTATCTTAAAGATACATATTAACAAAATTCTTATTGATAATTTAAATTTTTCTAATCAATTTTGTCAATTAAAATTAATTATAATTGTTGATTCATTTATTTTGTCTTAAGTAGTTGATTTTAGGTAATACAGAGTAGTTTGTTTATTTTTAATTTTGGAAAACTTGAGCTGAAACATAAGATACAGACAAAAACCCTTAACAATATCCTATAAACAGTGTCATTTTCTACCCTCTGGCTTATTGTTGTGGAAGTCTTATTAAATTGAATAGTCAAATTTCACGTCAACTTCCATGATTCAATAACTGGTCATGTGATTTTAAGCGAAATTCTAAATTAAAGAGCAGTATTATTTTGATAGAAAAAGGTGACATGTATATCACAAAATATCTTTAAAGTTAGTGTTGATTTGATCCAAAGAGAGAAAAAAATAATATAAAAAACAAAAGGGTGTCCGGTTAAGATTTTTATTTTTTGACTATAGAGTGTCCAATTTATAAAATATAGTTTCTCGGATGAAATTTAAAACACACACATGTTATGTAAGCTGACATGACATATGTGTTTAACAATTTTTAATAATAAATTGATATGATCAACCCTCCAATTATAAAAACATATCAACATGATAATTTTAATTTAAGCATACTCCTGCAACATTAACCGTATTTAATTATGAATTTGTAATAGTATATCTTTTTTGTCGTCTGAAATTTGAGAAAAGTAAAAGCAAGTGGTTGTTATAAGTATCATGATGATTTAAGCATACTACTATATCATTATCCTTATTTAAATTTATTTTTTTACACCTTAACCGTATTCAATTATGAATTTGTAATAGTATACTTTTTTGTGTTGGGTGAAATTTGAGAAAAGTAAAAGCAAGTGGTTATTATGAGTCTGTTTGGTGTAAGACCGTGAAAATTAATTTTGAATGAATTTATTACATAATATTAATTTTGATTTAAAATAAATTTAAATATAAATTTATTAAGTTTAGGTGTAATATTTTTAACATAAAAGTTTATTAAACAATAATTTTAAGACTAAAAATCAATTATAAAAGTTATATTTTAAGTTAAACTTCAAATTAGATTCAATTCTAAACCTAAAATCAATTTTACTAAAAAAATAGACAAAATGTCAAAATCAATTTTATTTCTCTCTCAAATAACAAGAATTTAATGATACATCAAAAGTGTGGAGTATTGTTGTGGGGACATGTGTGCATGATCTTGGCCACAAATCACTTACAATAATAACTATTTAATTTTAAGTCACTATAAGCCTTTACACTACAAGGTTCACATCAAACACTCTTTCAATTATTTCCACTTTTCCATGACGTGGGAAGATAAAAAGAGTTTACTAATACCTCCTAAATATGGTGGTTGATTATCCCCAATCAATATTTATTCAAAATGCTTAAAAAATACTACTAAATTGAAGCTTCCATAAACATCATTAATCCAATTTTTTCAATCCCTAAATATTTTAGGATCCTACAAAGTTTATTGTCAATAACACTACTTTGAATTTGACTGCAATCAAGGATATTTAATATTGTGATGAAAACATAAATTAACTTTCTCTTGAAAGATAAACTTATAAAAACAATATAATTATTAACTAATTTAATACTAATCCTCGTGGTTTAATCTAGAGTCCTATATTTAAGAAGGGTAGTATTTGATTTTATAGCATTAGATAACACCAAGTCATCAACATTTGAGAAAGAAAATTTAAAAAAGCATCACTACAAAGAGCTGGAAGCATAATCCTAAGATCACTAGTAGTTCAATTAACCACTTCCCCGGAAATTCATGCGGCATTGGGCGTTGGAGGCGCTGCCGGCGAAATAAGACCATCGAATAACATGTATGACAAAGGAGAGGGTGGAAGTTTTGGAGACAGGTTAAGCATTTCCAAGGCCTGTAGTCTAAGCTCAACAGGATAATCAGCAACACACCCAATTCTAGGTCCAGATCCGGTCGACCATTTTCGTGAAAGTCTATGTCCCAATTGGTAGGATTGTGTACCCTTCTTGGAATTGATTCTTTGCAGTATAGAATTCTTTGGCACCTCAGCTGCTCTTGGACTCTGAAGACCACCCGATAGACCACCAGATAGAGTCCTGTTATAAATACCGACCGAGAGTTGACGAGGATCTTCCTTATCTAGAGATGGAGTATTCTCGGTTTCTTCAGAAATTCCAAGCTCAGATATGGTAGTAGTCATAGAAATTTCAGATGTTAAGGCTCTCTCACCAAGCTTGCCGTCCTCATAAATATCGGCATCATCATTTGGCTTGCGTATCTAAAATGAAAAAAGTAAGTGTTATTCTCAATAAAAGATGTCCGAATCCGCATGCTTCAACTAGGTCAACCTCAATTTGATCAAATTGTTTATGATCAGTTCAGTACCATGTTTCGCAATTAGCTATCAAAGGTTTGGCCAATATGAAATCATTGATCAATAACTTCTTGATAAAAAACTATGATAACGCTTTAGTCAAGTCATGAACATGTTGTGAAGATAATCAATTACCTCAACTTCATCAAGATTGACACCATTTTCCTTGAGATATGATAAGAAAGTGTCGAGTGTTTCTTCTGTTGGTCGATAGTGTCCACTATATGCAGAGATGGACTGAAAAATCAAATCCACTAAGAATCAGAAATTTTTCTCATTGCTCATAAATTGGAATCAGCAAAATGTCCACAATTTAATTCAACGTGCATACACACAAATACACAACAAAAAAATACAAAAGAAAAAAGATGATAGCATCATATAAGATTCTTAGAAAAGTTTCAATTGCACAGTCAAGAATTAATTTTGAATGAATTCATTTTGTAAAATTGATTCTAGCTAAAAGAGACTACAATCTAAAGTGATTTATGTTTAGAAACATTAATATAAAATGTGAGTTGAGTTGAACAATAAATATAAGGCTAAAAATCAATTAGAGGCAAAAGCTCCAAATTCAAGTTTAAAGTTAGAATCAATTTTGGAAGCAAAATTAATTATACACAAGTACATTCAAATATGTTAAAATCAATTCTATATATCTGAAATCAATTGTCTTATCCAAAAGTTAAACCAAATATACACGAAGTTAATTATACCTTCAGAATCCCATCGTCAGCTTCCAGCCGTCCAGCAGCTAAGGTAGCTCCACCAGCCAAAAAGGAAGAATGATGGAATAATCCTTTCTTTTTCTGCAAGGTTATAACAATGTATCAATATGACTAAAGATTGACAAAGAAAATTGTAAACTTGAAACAATGACATAGCTTGAGTTGTTTGTTACCTTGCCAGCATAAAGTTTCTTAGAGGTGCTCATTACAAATATCCACTTAGCATCTTCAGAGTCATTTTTCGTATGAAGAAAATCACCAGATTGCTTGTGGATAATTTGTCCCTCGCAGACGATATATTCATAGTGCTCTCTCTCTTGCTAAATTTACAAATTAATTAAGAATGACCAACTAGTTAGAAAAGCAAAAACTTTTGAAATAATGCAATATAAGTCAATGTAAACTACAATCGACAAAATAAAAAGTACTAAATTCAATCAGCAGATGCACATACAGGACCAAGATACTTTATGCTTTGTTTTCGGAGCTTCGATCGGGAACACTTTTCAAGATCAAGAGTTTTTCCATTTCCCAAATCCAACCTACAAATTGAGAGAGAGAAATTCAGTAAGAAAACTCGACACTGTGTTCTGTGATGCAAACAATTCCATCATCTGAATATGATACTCGTTTTTTTCCAAAAGTTTGCGAAATTCAGGTGAACCTTTATAAGTAAGTCAGTATAAGTACCAACCAATGCCAAAAACAGTTTAAATTGAAAAGCATATTGATTTCAGCATGAAATTCCAATTTGTATGCTCAAGCATATTCATTGAAAGTGTGGAAAACACCAACTGAATTACTAACGCAAAAGCATATTCATTGAAACTCAACAGTGTATGCTCCGTTCTTTTTAAAATGTCCAAACAGAGCCTAAAGGAAACAAACAAAAAAAACAGATTTTCCTATATCCAAAATGAAATCATTTAATATGAACAGAAAATTAACAATAAAAAATTGTTATACTACTCAAATCAAACGTTAGGCAAAAATGATCTCACCAATAAAAGAATGGCTGACCAGAATCAGTTTTGCACCATTCTTCATAGTAATAATGCAAGTTGTGCCCATAACGATGGCGTGGATCAATCTACATCTCTCAAAACAAGACCAATTAAAATTGATAAACTATAATAATGAATAATTGGTCATCATACATAAAAAATAATACAACTAAAATTTAAAAAATAAAACAATCATACTCACAGCTTCAATCCAATGCTGAAAAGCCAACTTTTGTGCTTTGGCGTCTAAGGACAGTCCTTTACCAACCTGCCCCAAAAAACATTTGGCTTTAGAATCCAACTAAAAAATTCCGTAAGTGTTAGCTCAGCAATAAAAGTTTTACTTTATAAAATTATCATTAATAATAATTCTTTCCTTCCCCATATTTTTCGAAATTTGATTCCCTGCTGTCTTGAATTCAACACCATTGGAAAATCAGTGACCGTCCAATCATGGGACGGTCTTAAAAATTGCAGATTTTAAGTTTGATCATATAATTTAAATTACCGAGTTTAAATCAAAATCATCCGATCTTTGATCGAACGGTCATCAACGTCGTGAATGCGGAGACCCTGACTGCATGAATCCTGATCCATATTTTTTAAAACCCCCAAAATCCTACCTTTCTTAATCCAAATCATAGATTCATAATAAAAATTAAAATCCAGCAAAAGAAACACAAAAGCACCATATATACCCTCTCAAAATACAACATGCAACAGTATATACGTAACACACACAAAAATACATAAAAAAACTGAATTTCTTATACAACACATTAAAAAATTGATTAAAAAAATAGAAAAAGTAAATTATTGGAGAGAGTGAGACCTTGGAAGCGTTGAGTTTGACCCGAGTCCACCGAGAGGCAGCAGATTCAGGCAAATTAAAGAACGAAATCGTGCTATGATTCAGCCTCACAAAATCTATCGCTTGCCACCTTCACAATTTTCAACTCATTTTTCTCAAATTTCAAAATTAATAATAAAATATTCGCAGTAATAAATAAAATATATAAAAAAAAAAAAATAGAGAGAGAGAGAGATTGCATGCAAACCGCAGACAAAACTCACCATAGCTCCTCAGCGACGACGGCGGAATCAGCCAACCTCCGGCGCGTACGGTACCCACGGTAAACCTTCTGCACATGAAGAGCAGCTTGTGTCTCAGCACACGCGCTTTCAGGCGCGTGTGACTCCGACAATTGAAGAAAGGAGAGAGAGAATGTCGGGTCAGGGTATTCGGAGCTCCGAAAATCAGACGGGTGAATGTCGTTGAATGAAAATGAAGGGTTGGGATTTGGTTTAAGATCAAAGGCAGAGTGAGTTTCAACCTCCATTCAAATAAACTAGACAGTAGAACAGTGTTTTTTTTTTTTTTCTTTTCGGAAAATGAGTTAATGTTATGAGAAATTGTTTGTGCGTGTGAGAGAAGGTTGTTGTTGTTTGTGTTGACAGCAGTGAAATTGTTTGTTGTTGAAATTGGAAAACAGAATGCTTAGTTGGAATGTGAGGATGGAAGGCTCAGAATAGATAGCAATTAACTAAGGTAGTTATATATATATACAAATGTGATGAAGAGAAAACCCAACTGTCTACTTCTTTACTATTTTTTTATAATTTTTATTTAGACAAAGTTTAATTACATTTCTTTGAGTTTTTTAATGTGATTTTCACCTTCAAATACACTATTTTTTTATAGTTAAAATAAACCTATTTATCACATTTTCTAACATAAAAAATACTTCAAAAAATTATAGATAATTATGAATATTTTAAATTAAAAATTATATCAAAAGCTCCTAAAAAAATACATTTATTTTTGCCTTCTTTTAATTATCTATCTACTACTATGCACTTTTTTATGACTTTGTGTCCCCACTAGCTTCTTCTATCTTTCCTCCTTATTAGTTACTAGAAGACAGAAACCTTCGATTCAATCACTTGGACTACTTCTGTTTATCCCAACTTCGATTATATAATTAATTTAAAAGAAAATAATTCAATTATATAATTAAATGTCTTAATTTTCAATTAAAGTTTTGTTTTAAACTTATAATTCGTACTACAGGTTTAGACTTCGTTTAATTATTGTACGGATGAGAGAGAATAAGAGATAATATCCATTAAGATTAATTGAAGTTTGTGACATCTTATTTTTATCAATTCAATATTTTAATTTTAAAATTCGATAGTTTGCCTTTTATTTAGATTTTTTAATTAAAAAAATAGTGATTTAACGTATTTTAAATAAGGTGATATATGTGTTGGAACTAAGTTGGTTCTAAGTACTTAGGATTTTGATGTTTACAAAAGCACTCCATGTAATTTTATTTTGAACCTTAAATTATTAAATCAAATTCCACCAGAAGTTGAAGTAATCAAAAGCAGAAAATCAAAGGGTTCCAAAGATTGAATCATGAAGGTACCAGAAGATACTCTAGGATGTCAAAACATCACCAGAAGATATCTTTGTTGGCCTAGATCAGAAGGAAGCAAAGTCAGAAGGAGACCTGGTCTAGACCAGAAGGAAGCCTGCCAGAGGGAGACTTGATCCAGACCAGAAGGAATCAAATGTGAGATTTATTCCAGAAGTTATTCTGACCAGAAGATGGCCTGATAGTGAAATAATAAACAGCTCAGACTTAATCCAAACTTAATCAGAGGGTAAATTAATGGGTCCAAAACAAAGGAATTAATCCAGATTTGACCCATACCAGAAGATAGCATGGTTCAGGGTATGAAACTAAGTCCAGACCAGAAGAAATGATCTCCAGAACTGATTCAAAACAAAAGGTAAAAAGTCCAGACTGAAATATTATTTGTCCAGATTTAATTTCAGTTTAATCCAGACCAAGTCCATAATTTATCCAGATTAGAGGGAAGATATTCAGATCAATGGTCCAGATTTGAGTATATGGCCCAGTGTTGGCCGAGATCAGAAGATCAGACCATGGTCCAGTGTTGGCTGAAATCAGAAGGTCAGAATGTGTGGTCCAGCAGTGGCCGAGATCAGAGGATCACAACAGATTAGTTTGCTAGACCAGGATGGCCGAGATCAGAAGATCAGAAAGTGTGGTCTAGGGTTGGCCGAAATCAGAGGATCACAGCAGATCACTTAGTATGGTCTAGATGTGGACTAGCGCAGAAGATCAAATGGTCCAAATTTAATCATGAGGATTAACGGTGGAGATTTTAATTTATTTTGATCAAAGTATTAAAAGGATTTGTTACAAAAATAAAGTGAAGTCGTGTGGAAGATCAGGAGCTGTTGGCGGGAAGAAACTAAAGACATGATTGGCCAGTTGTTTTTGAAAGAAAATCTTAAGCATAAAAAAGATATGTTTTTTATTCAAGTGAAGCCCGATTGGTCAAGATATTTTTGCAAGAGAATCCATCAAGATACAGCTCGAAATTAAGCTTGGAAGAGGCCCTAATTCGCATCTATAAAAGGAGGCTCAAGGCAGAATACTTAGCATCGAAAATCACAAAAGAGTCATACACTTCCAAAGCAAACACTCAAGTTTTCAGTGAGGTTAATTGTGAGTTCCAGCTTTCAATAAGCAAGCACTCGTGTTATTTTCTTTCCCTTGTGTTAGATCTAAGTTGTTGAAGTAGAGTCTACAATCTGAAGGAGTCAGAAGGGGTAGCAGATTACTTGGCAATTAGATTCAAGGCGTTGTAATTCCTTCTACAATCTGGGGTTGTCAGATTGGTAGGATAAGACTTGACTTGAGAAGTCAAGGTGTTGTATTCCTCAAGAGTCTAGGATTGTTAGACTGTTTGAGAAGACTGACTTGGAGGGTCAGTGGAACTGTTGTTATTCAAGGTTTGAATTAGTGAAATCCTTCAAGGTGAAGGGACTGGACGTAGCCTCGTTAACGGTGAACCAGTATAAAATTCTGTGTTTTTATTTTTACTTTATATCCGCTGCTAACTCTGTTTTATTCATACATCAAGTTTTGTTTTAAAACTGCAAAAAGAGAAAAAGTATTCAAGTTAGTCAAACACAATTCAATCCCCCCTTCTCGTGTTTGCACCTTCAATATGATCTCATGAACTATAATAATTTAGATGCATTAACTATTTATATGTATTAATTAAAATACAAAAATAAATAATTTCAAAAATTGAAATTGTAGTATATAGAGGTTTTCATTAAAATTTTATTTGTACTAATCATTCAAAATTATCGTATCATATGTTACATTATTATTTTTTAATTAAAAAAAATCAATGAAATAATCAAAATTGTTTGATTTTAAAATAGAATAACCAATTTCGCAAACTAGGTGAAAATAAGATGACAAAAACTGAAATTAAGTCTATTTATAATTATATTTGTTTACTTTTTTAAAAGGGGATGGGAGATGAGGGAAATGAAGGAAAGTACATACATGTTTTGTTTAAAAGAGCGAATGAGAGTGAGTTTAATTAGTTTTGTGTTTGGTTCAAAAAAGAGAGAAATTTTAAATGGTTTATAAGTTATTTTAGTCTTCTTACATCCAAGTCTCTCCAAAATGAAGGTAGCAAAATTAAAAATTCCTTCAATCATATATTTTACCATAGATATGGATGAGAATAGGCTAGGCCGTCCGACAGGGGTCTATGACGACCTACTTATGGTTTGACCTGGTCTATTTAATAAGAAGGTTATGTTGAGGCTATTTTTAAAGCCTATTTTTTTAAATAGGCCAGGTTCAGGCTTATATAAAAGTTTATTAGGCCTAACAGGCCGACCTATATATATATATTATTTATTAATGTTATTTTTTATTATTATTTATTAATATTATAGTTTCCTATTTTAAAGTATATATATTATTATTTATTAATATTATTGTTTCCTATTTTAAAGCCTATCAATTAGGCTATTTTAATATTATTTTATTATATTAGATTTAATTATAATTTTATTAGTTTTCCTTATATAAAACTGTCTAATTTAGCCTATTTAGAAAAATATAACATTTAAATATTTTAATGTGAATAAGGCTTTTAAATAGGCTTTCAGGCCAAACTAGATTTTTAAAAAGGTCAGGCTGAAAAAAAAGCTTATGATAGAGCGTAGGTCAGCCTTAGGCTTAAAAAATTAATTGTAGGTCAGACTCAGACCTTTCAAAGCCTGGCCTATTCCCACCCCTAACCATAGAAGAAAAACCTTGTTCTGGTTTGCTTCGCCATCAATCCATCAAAAGCAAGGTGGACAATCTTAGGTAGGTGAATTGAAACTTGTTCCGTTAGTTTCCCCTCGATTGATTGATAGGTTGTTGTGTGATACCCTTTAAATGGTAAAGTAAAAATTCAATAATATTTTAGTTCAAATAAAAACTTTGAGAATAAAGTATTCACAAGTCAAAATGTAGAAATAACAAATCAAATTAAAATGGATCAAAACCTCACTTGTCACATGTTCTCATAATCAATCTTAACATTCCAAATCAAACAACTAAAAGCCATTCAACACATGGATGATGCAAATAACAAATAATTAACTCTCTTAAACAAGTAGTCATAGATTTTATCATATGACCGATACAATTGAAGAGCACCTACTACAGTGGCATAGTCAAGATTGAGTGGTTAGATGATAACGATTAAAATTTATCCATAAAAATAAGAGTAACAATGAACACTTTTTTCGTACATATAAAACACACAAATAAGTCACATAAATTGCAAACCTAATAACCAAAAAAATAGACACTAATATATAGTACAATGTAAAAAGGTACTCCTAAATCACGTGAACACTCGACATTTGATTTGTTTTGATTGATCGTTGACTCCGTTGGACTGCTAAATCAATAGATTAGTGATTAAAAGATTCAAAGCAATAAAACAAGAGTCATGCTACCAATCTTCCTAAATACACTTGTTAAACAATAAAAAAAGAAAACAAATAAAAATTTTTAGTGAAAAATATAATTTTTTAAGATATCAATGCATCGAATACACAACTTTCAAAAATATATTTTTTCTTTTGACCTATTAATAAATTCCACAAAAATATTTGTTAGTATTTACTATAAAATAATGAGTTATTAGCTGAATTACATAAATTAGTATATATATATATATATTTTAATTTGTAAGTTTTATGATCCAAAAAAAAAAATGAAAATTGAAAGTTAACAAGCTTTTTACTATAAATATAAGAAATCTAACCACTACCAAAAATACATGCATTCCGTTAAAAATTTATTATTATATCAAAATTGGGAGATAGAAAAATCATTCAATATGTAATAATGAAAAGCCTACAAAAAAAGTCTGTACATGTACTGCAAAAGTGTAAATTTTACTATTCAACACACTTTACAACTACAATAGCTTAAGAAAAAAATTTGTTGAAAAAACAATCAAGTAGAAAAAAAAATTGCATTACCCTAAACACTCAAAAAGTGACCTTAACACAAAAATTGATTTTGACACTAAAAAAATGTCTGTGATTAAATAATTAATTAAAAATTAATATTTTTTTTAACATTGTGGATATAAAAATAAAAATAATTATAATATATTAATTATAATTTTTTATACTGTTTTTTCATAAATGAATCACTAAAAAAGTCGTTAGGGCGTACAAATTAATTAGTTAAATTTTGTATATCTTCTAAATAAAATAAGAATAATTATAATATATTAATTATAGTTTATTATAAAATTCATACACAGTACAAATAATTGTCACAATTTTTTTTGTTAAAACTAGTATTTTTAATATCATCCACATAAAAAGGGGTATAATAATATATTAACTATAATTTTTCACATATCAATTTTTTTTCACATTATTTTTCTTAGAAAAGAATCGCTAAAGAAGTTGTGGGAGTATAAAATTCATACACACAACCTATATTTGTAGCTAATCATTAAAAAATTATACACGAGATAGTTAATTGTCATTAAATAACTAGCTAAAATTAGTGATTTTATAATATCGTTTACATAAAAATGAGAACAACTATAATACATTAATGAGTTAAATATTTGATTCGTCTCTATAAGTTTGACCTTTCTCATTTTCGTCCCTGTAAGTTTTTTTCCTCTTCAATTTAAACCTTGTAAGTTCAATTTAGTTTTAAAATCATATTTGTCATTAGTTGTTGTTAAAAAAAGTTTATGTGGCAAACGAAAGAGTGACGTGGCAGTTTGATGTAGCAGAAGAATAAATTAAATAATTAAATAATTAAAAAAATGAAATTAAGTAATTAAATTGATTAAAAAAATGAAAGAAAGTTGAAGGTGTTATGTTTCGGTCCCTCTATCCAAAATCAGATATAAGTTTTGGGGTTAAGGTTATCTCTTTATTTCTCTATCATCGCATCACCATCATCTTCGAATCTTCATCTATTTCTTCTTCGTTCAACCATGATGTCATTTTCGTCTGCAACAAATTCAATTCGTTTTCAATTGTCTGAATATGGATGAACAATGCGTATATTCATCCCTAACACCGATGAAAATCCTAAACGGTAAATTTGGAGATGTTCTCATTGAGATGTGAGTAATTTTTCTTAAATCTGTTATTTTTATGTTTATTCTTTGTAGCTATAGTCTACATTTACTAAGTTTAATGTTTAATTTTTAGTTATTTCCTGGAGACACCTTATAGTTGTCATTTGTTTTCGAAGATGGCGATGCGATGTTAGTGATCTGTAATTGTGATAAGATGATAGAGAAAGGAGGAGAAAACCCTAATCCTCAAACCTATTTCTGATTTTGAATGGTGAGACTAAAATATAACACCTTAAATTTTTCATTTTTTTTCCATTTATTTTTAATCAATTTAATTACTTAATTTTATTTTTTTAATTATTTAATTTATTCTTCTATCACGTTACTCCTCTATTTACCACATAAACTTATATAATTTTAAAACTAAATAGAACTTACACAATTTAAATTGAAAAAATAAACTTACATAAAAATGACAAAGATATAAACTTCCATAAAGTAATCAAATATTTAAGCCTACATTAAGTATAGGTTTTTTTTACAGTTAGTTCAATAATTTTACGCTGCTTTTCTTTAAATGAATCATACTATAACATTTCATTTTCCTATAACAAACTGCACTCTTTTTTTTTTTGTATGATATGGATTTGTCACCTTTATTATTTCTCTCACCTAACAACTAACACAATCATTAAAAAAATAAAATCATCAAAGTTCACAAAAATGATTAAAAAAATACATCATATTCATTAATACATAAAAAAAATATATATAAATATTTGTTATTGATAAATATTAAAAAATATTTATAATTGATACATAAAAAATATAGACAAAAATTTATCAATGATAAATATAAAAAAATATGGAGAAATATTTGTCAATAATGCATAAATAAAATATGGGACAAATATTTATAACTGATACATAAAAAAACATGAAATAAATATTTGTTAACAATAAATATAAAAATTACGAGATAAATATTTGTCATCTTACATTAAAAAACACGGGACAAATATTTATCAATTATAAATGTTCAAAATCACGAAAAAAATATTAGTCACTAATACATAAAAAAACACACGACATATATTTATCCGTGATAAATATTAAAAATAACGAGACAAATATTTATTATTATTAGATAAAAAACACATGAGAGCAATCTTTATCATTGATAAATATTAAAAAAAATGTAGGATAAATATTTATAACTAATATACAAAAAACATGAAACAAATATTTGTCATTGATAAATATTAAAATATACTAATAAATATTTATAACTAATACAAAAAAGTACGAGACAAATATTTATGAGTTATAAATATAAAAAATCATAGGACAAATATTTATCATTGATTCATAAAACACACAACAAATTTTTACCATTGATAAATATTAAACAATGCTAGATAAATATTTATAACTGATACATAAAAAACATGAGACAAATACTTGTTAGTAGTAAACTTAAAAAATCATGAAATAAGTATTTGCACTTGATACGTAAAAAAACACGGAATAATTATTTATCAATAATGAATATTAAAAAAAACACGGGATCAAATATTTCTCACTCATTTTAAATTTTAATTTTATTGGTCATTATAATTTTTTAATCAAAAAGTGATTAACTTTTTTTTATTGATTTTCTCTAATTATCATATGAGAAGAAGAAAAATCAGTAATGGTAAAGTGTGGAAGCATGTTACTAGTTATAGAAATAAAATGTCAAAATTTTACAGACATTAAAAATTTATTTATTTCATAAAAAAAAAGTTATTTAACCCAGTAATTTATAGTATGGCATGCGCATCCCGTGGAGTTAGTCAAATTTGCACTGCGTTAATATCGTTATAGGTTTGTTACATTTGTCATTACCTTGCACCTTCTTCCTCAAAATTAATCTCTAAAAAGTAATATAATTGCCACGTGAAAATATTTTAATTTGAATTTCTATGGTCCCATGTATACATTGTCTACTTGTGAATTCTTGATTCTTGAACTTGAGCTGCTACTACTTCGCAGTGTTTTCCTCATCCATTCATGATCGCTAATATCATCTTTTCTTCTCATTACAAAACAAGAGAGTAGGTTACGAACCATAGAGCCACCAGTCTACCCTGAAATTGTCGTTTTTAATCAAATGACCCAAGAAAATATAACAAAATATGACCAGATTAGAAGAAATAATATTTCATTTTAATGAAGTCATGGAAAAAGAAAGATCTTATCATAAATAAAAGTATTAAAAGTCATTTTGGATTTGGTAATTTTGAAACATTTAAAGATTTTTTCAAAATTATTAATACGTTTTTTATTTTTTGTATTAGAAGAAACAGTAAATTCCATCATAATTGACTCAAACAATTGTGAGATCACGAGTTTGAACATGTGACAAGACGTTCAACCTAACAATATCGACATTTGTCAGTTGAGTTAGAGTTTAATGATAATTTTAGATTTTTATTAACTTTAATACTATTGTGAAAATGTTTCACAACTAAAAGGACTATTTAAAGAATTTAAAACGCCATTCATTCTCTTGGTTCCTCAGTTGGATTATTGTACGAGGAGCGACAAACAAAAATAGAAATAAATGAAGCTCTTAATTTGGAGGAGCAATATTGGCATAAGAAAGCTAACATTAAATGACTTTCAAATGTTGAAAGGAAATTTGGAATATCTCTTTCTTTCATAAAATTGCTAAAATCAGACATGTCTCCAATACTATTTCTAGCATTATTCATAATGATGTTTTAATTCAAAGTATTGAGATGTGGTTGGTCAGGATGTTTTCCAAGTTGTTCTTCAATTCTTTGTACATGATTTGAGTCTTCCTAACTATAACTCCAATGTTGTTGTGCTTATTCCTAATATTGTTGGTCCTAATAAAATGGAGCATTATAAGCCTATTGCTCTTGCTAACTTCAAATTCAAAATCATTACTAAAGTTCTAGCTGACATGTTAACCTTTATTATGCTCACTATCATCTCTACTCACCAAAGGGTCTTCATTAAATGTAGGTATATTGATGATTGCATTTTTCTCACTTCTGAAGCTATTTAATATGCTCCAGAATAGAAAGTTTAGTGGAAATTTGACTCTCAAGATTGATATAAGAAAATCATTTGACATTATTGAATAATTTGTCTTTTGTTTTTTTGGAATTGCTGAAGAGGCTCTTAGAAGGGGTATATCTAAGTTGGTTGATGATGGTTTTTCTTTCTTTGATAAATGGTCCTAGAGGTATTGTTGTTCATTCTTAGGTTTGAAGTAACAATGTCAATCACAAGGAAATGAAGTTTGAATTGTGATTCTCTTTTCCAAAATTAATTCTTGTTTTTAATTTAAACTAACTGAAGATTAATATTGATTTCAAAACAAAGATGCAAAACGTTCTTGGTTAGTGAAAATAAATTAAAGAGATTATTTCTTCATGATTTGTGCTGAGGTGTAGCATTAGTGTCCTCTTTATCCTTGTTGTATTTGTTTCATAGGCTATCAATATGGAGATTGATCTTGTTATGGTTTTTGATGTTTTGCTTTCTTTTAAACTTTTGTGCTTGATCATCGTTCTGAGTTGCCTTGTTATGTAATTCACTTAAGATCTAGAACTGATTAATTTTATTTTTATCTTTAAAATAAATAGTCCATTCCATATCAAAGTTCTAAAGACATTTAATTTCAACAAGTTTTGTCATTGGATTAGAACTATTCTCAAGTCTGCTAAACTTTTCATATTTATTAATGGCAAGTGTGTGGGTTTCTATTCTTGTAAAAGAGGGTTAGATAAGGGAATAATTTGTCTTTTTTTTTTTTGGAATTGCTGAAGAGGCTCTTAGAAGGGGTATATCTAAGTTGGTTGATGATGGTTTTTCTTTCTTTGATAAATGGTCCTAGAGGTATTGTTGTTCATTCTTAGGTTTGAAGTAACAATGTCAATCACAAGGAAATGCAGTTTGAATTGTGATTCTCTTTTCCAAAATTAATTCTTGTTTTTAATTTAAACTAACTGAAGATTAATATTGATTTCAAAACAAAGATGCAAAACGTTCTTGGTTAGTGAAAATAAATTAAAGAGATTATTTCTTCATGATTTGTGCTGAGGTGTAGCATTAGTGTCCTCTTTATCCTTGTTGTATTTGTTTCATAGGCTATCAATATGGAGATTGATCTTGTTATGGTTTTTGATGTTTTGCTTTCTTTTAAACTTTTGTGCTTGATCATGGTTCTGAGTTGCCTTGTTATGTAATTCACTTAAGATCTAGAACTGATTAATTTTATTTTTATCTTTAAAATAAATAGTCCAGAATGATCTTGTATAAAAAGACTGATACTTTTGCAAACCAGAATGATCTTGGTTTGACTAGGCTGATGCTGTCAAAAACCATAATGATCTTTGTTTGTCCAAACTGTTGTTCTTATGAACCAGAATGATCTTGTATACTCCATAATGATCTTGTATACACTAGAATGCTCTTGTGTTTTTGTATATGATTACCTATCTTCGAATAGCACATTCAAAACCACAAGTTAAGTAGCAACACAATTTAGAATCACAATTAGAAACTAATTAACATTGATTGATTATCTTTGTAACACCCCGATTTTTAACAGCGCGAATGTATTTTTTAAAAAAATAAAAGAATTAAAATAAAACCATTCAATAAAGTAGTACGTCGTAATACAGTAATTAAATAGTTACATCTTAAATATAACCAGTTAAAATAGTTTTGAGAATTAATATTCAAAATATACAAATAGAAAATACACCGGGGCTATGAGACCAGTCAGACAACGCTCATACCCCTGGGGTATTCTCGGCAGACACCTGCACATAAGTGCTGCTCAAAGAATGCTATCTCCCTCCATGGTCACGTCAAAAAACATTGGATCATGGACCCACCAACAATAGTCACTGTCATGGTACGTCATAAGTACAGTCATCCCAAAATGAAATAAGTACAACCACCAAATCACTAAAGCCCTATACAACCAAAACTAATCTGACCATGCACTAACAACTACAATAGCAAGGGTGACCACCACACTTTCCACAAGTTTCGTCTGACGCAGTATCTCGCCTCGACGTGACATCTTCCTCCTCATCAGCCATAGAAGGATCAGTCTCCTCTGAAGTCAGATCCACCCACGATATAGGTCGCTTCCGCGACGCTGGAATCTCAAAACAGTCCTCTACCGGCCTAGACGGACCTGGGTTGTCAACCCCCACTGGCATCAGCCCCTTACCCTTCTCACCCGTTCCTAGTTCAGGCACTGCATCCCCTGCTACTACAGTGAGTCACCACACCTACGGTGACCTTCGTCTCACCTCCAACTGCAGGACCCTCTGCGTTCGTAAATACCCCATTTGCCTCGAGTACCAATCTTGAAGGTACAGGAAAGTCGATCTGCCCGTGAGTGTGCTCCACATACGACACTGCCCTGACAATCCTACTGGTTCTCACCACCCTCCCTGTATAAGTAGCCCTGCTTGAGATGAGATCGTATACCAAAGCAGTTGGCATATGATGATCAGGGAAGTCTAACGACGTCTCCGTCGTCAAGGTAACCGTCAGTGGTACGAAATCAGGTGTCATATGAGGGCAAAACCCAATTTTCCACAATAATGTAAAGGGTCACCAACATAAAATAACAGTAAACAATTAACAATTATGTTAAGGACAACAATACATACATATCAGTTCCAACAAGATAACAACCTTGACAAGATAAGTATACCCACTTATTGAAAATGTATAACATCTAAGTTTTCGATGAAACAAAATATTTAGAATACATATCATGTTGCAAGCCCAAGTACAATCACCAATCACAACAACTTATTAGGAACATAGAATTTAAGGTACTTACACATATCGTTTCCACACATCAGCTCATACCAATCATGACTCGCATGTCAAACACCATAATGCAATGCGTATATGCCAATGCACATGATCCCAGAATTCTCAAAACAAAACCCTCTGCGAGGGGCATAAATCATAATTACCAAGGTGCAGTCGCATCACAGACTAGCACGATTTACTCAGAGTGCAGCCTCTCACAGGCTATACACATAAGTTAAATCCTCGTACGGATAAGATGGACCACCAATCACATGGAACCACCCTGTAGCCCATCACTGTCACTACTTAACTTCGTGGCCCATCACGGTCACCACTTAACGACAAAACCCTCGTCGAAGGGGCGTAAATCATAATTGTACCGCCTATCACTGGCCTCAGTACTAATTACCGAGGTGCAGTCGCATCACAAACTAGCACGATTTAGTTAAAGTGTAGCCTATCACAAACACTACACATAAGTTAAATCCTCGTACAGATAAGATGGTTCACCAATCACATGGAACCACCCCGTAGCCCATCACGGTCACTACTTAACTTTACGGCCCATCACGGTCACCGCTTAACTCTGTGCCCATCGCAGTCACCACTTAACTTTACGGCTCATCACGGTCACCACTTAACTTTGTGGCCCATCGCGGTCACCACTTAACTATGCAATGCATGAGCGGACTCTGACTCTCTTCACTGAAATCAGTACGTAAATGCAACTATGAAACCCGGACACTTCATCACCATTACAGAAACAATCTCAAGAGAACCTCATATAATTTATCATATGCCTTAAAAATGTTTTCCAGGTGATTAAGTGCATAAACAAATATTTAAAAATAGAATTTTTTACAAAAATCCAGATTGTATTCGAATACAGCTTCTTGTAGCCGAATACAGATGCTAAGTCAGTAGCAAAATCTGCAGTTTTGTATTCGAATACGAAGAGTCATAGCCGAATACAAATGTTAAGTCAGAAGCAAAATCTGCAGTTATGTATTCGAATACGAAGAGTCGTAGCCGAATACAGATGTTAAGTTAGAAGCAAAATCTGCAGTTTTGTATTCGAATACGAAGTTCAAAATTTAAATAAAAACTGAGCGTTGCAAGAGTGTATTCGAATATGCTAGTGCTGTATTCGAATACATCTTCGAAAATAGTATAATTTTTCAAGTAAATTTCAAATTCAGTTCAAACTCTTTTTATTGAAAATAACTACAAACACCACAACAATCAATCTCTCAACACAACAACACAACAACCTATTCAACAATAACAATAACATCTTTAACACAACAACACAACAACAACATCATCAACAACAATATCACAACAACAATGAGTCTTTATCATCAACAACACATCAATAACGTTTTTAACAAAGATAACACATTAATCATCCATCAAACACACATATAGAGTTCCTACATGCAACTAAAAAGTTGGAAGGAGCCCCTTACCTTCATTCACGCTTTCTCAACCGTTTTCGTTACCGCGCTCAAATACGGAGAAACTCTCGCTCGTGTCGACGTTACCAAAGTTAGCTGACTAGCACCGTAGTAAGGAGATGAGTAACTTTCCATCTTGCCACTTCTCGACTGGAAGCTTCTGTAACACCCCGAGTTTAAAACACAGCACGAGTGTATTTTTTTTTTAAATAATAAAAGGGATTTTTTTTTCAAATTTATTAATTCAAAAGAATTAAAATAAAATTTTCATTAATTCATTTCATAAAATAGTACGTCGTAATTTAATCGATGAACGTAATTAAATAATTTCATCACAATATCACTAAGTACTTGATTTTGGGAATTAATAATAAACATTAGTACATTTCAAAAAAAGCAATGTCATATCATCTCAAAATAGAATCAGAGTGCGGAAGAGAACAGCGGAAAAGTTATACAATAATTCCCAAAATAAATTACATCCACCGAAATCAAGACCCTATACAAAAAGTCTAAACATATCATGCACTAAAGCTACAGTAGCAAGGATTCCCTCCGCAGCCCATGCAAGTCTTGTCCGACTCCGCAGCTCACCTCGACGTAACGTCCTCTTCCTCATCACATAAGGAAGGATCGGTCTCCTCCGAAGTCAGATCAATATACAATTGGGGTCGCTTCGGTGGTGCTGGAATCTCAAAGCAGTCATCGGATGTCCTAGATGGACCCGAAACGTCATCTGCTACTAGTGTCGGTCTTTGATTCTCCCCTTCCACCTCTGTATCATGTACAGCTCCTCCAGTCACCGGGTTAGAAGTCACCACACCTACTGTGGCCTCCGTCTCAACCCTTCTCGTTGGCTCCTCCGCGTCCTCAAAAATTTCGTGCGCATCCAATTCCAATTTGGAAGGCACAGGAAAGTCAATCCTCGTATGGGTGTGCTCCACATAGTCCACCACCCCGTTAGTCCTGCAGGTCCTCTTCAGTCTCCCCATGTACGTCGCCCTGCTTGAAATGGGGTCGTATACCCAAGCAGTAGGCAGGAGACGATCAATGAAATCGAGCGACGTTTCCGTCGTCTGGGGACCCACTTGTGATATGGGTTTGGGGGGCATCTGAGGGCAAAGCCCAATTTCCATAATAATAGTAAAGGGTCACCGACCGAAATTAACAAATAACACATATCATTTATATCAACAGTAACAAATATATCCATGACATATCATATAACAATGATGATAAATAAGGATGCTCATTTTGAAATTTCATGACATGTATGCCTTTTCAAACAACAACCAATTAATATGGAAAGCATGTTGTAAGTAAAACCATCAACTCAGCAATCACAACCATTCATCAGAAATTCAGATTTTATAAGATACTTACACACATCAATTTCCAATCATCAAGATATATCCAAATCATGACCCACCGGTCAAACACCCCGATGCAATATGTATATGCTCATGTACTCAACTTCTTGGAATTACCAAGGTGCAGTCGCTCACAGACCAGCACGATTTTCATATGTTAGACTTTAATGGCCAACATGACCATAGTGCAATCTATCATAGACCAGCACCAGTGCAGTCGCTCAACAGACCAGCACGTTTCACATATACTAAGGTACAGTTGCTCACAGACCAGTACCAGTGCAGTCGCTCAATAGACCAGCACTCGTGCAGTCGCTCAATAGACCAGCACGTTTTGCGCATATCAAGGTACAGTCGCTCACAGACCAGTACCAGTGCAGCCGCTCAATAGACCAGCACTCGTGCAGTCGCTCAACAGACCGACACGTTTTACGCATTACTCTATGGCCCATCGCAGTTACCACCTGACTATGCAATGCATGAACATGCAATGTTTTCTCTTCACTGAAAACAGTATGCAAACATCAGCAAAATTCTGGCTTTCCATCATTTCCCCAAAACCATCTCAACCCAAATAATTTCATTATTATCACATCAATAAAAACATTCAAGCACCTCATCATTACCACTTCACATTATCTCAGAAACTCCATTTTTATTTATCACAAGTCTTCCCAATGTTTCCCCAACTCTTAAAGTTCATAAAACAGTGTATAAAACTGAGATTTGTGGAAAAACGAATCTGTATTCGAATACAGAAGCTAAAATAGTGCAAAATCAATACTATGTATTTGAATATAGCTTCCTTGTATTCGAATACAGAAGTTAAACCAATGCAAAATCAGCATTTTTCACAACATCAATAAAGATCTCAAGAACTTCATCATCACCACTTCAAAACTATCTCAAAAACACCATTTTAATTCATCACAAACCTTCCCAATGTTTCCCCAACTCTTAAAGTTCATATGACAGTGTCTAAAACTTGATTTTGTGGAAAACACGAATCTGTATTCGAATACAGCTCCCTTGTATTCGAATACAGAAGCTAAAATAGTGAAAATCAGCATTCTGTATTCGAATACGAGGGTGTTGTATTCGAATACAGATGCGAATACAGTGGCAAAATTTCAATCCTGTATTCGAATACGACAGGGTCGTAGCCGAATACAGTTGCTAAGTCAGAAACAAAAATCCCATATCTGTATTCGATTACAGAGGCCCGTATTCGAATACAAGTTCAAAAATTTGAATAAAAACAGAAGCTTTGCAGGCTGTATTCGAATACACTCATGCCGTATTCGAATACGCCTTCAAATTCAGTGAAATTTGACAGAAAACTTCAACACATTTTCAAATTCTTTTCTTTGAAAAACCAACACAACACCAAAACAAAATCACCATTCTTTTGAAACTACAAAACTCAAAACATTTTTCATCATCAACAGATTTTCCAGAACACCTTCACCCATTTAAATCCTCCTCCTTTAAAAATCACCCTCAACATGATCAACAACATATTTTTTACAACCCAATAGAAAAACAGAATCATCAACACCAGAATAACCTCACTATTTTTCTTTAACCACAAAACTCAAAACATTTTTCCTCAACAATAGATTTTCCAGAAAAAACTTCCACCATTTTAAATCCTTTTCTTTTGAAAACCATGATCAACACCAAATTGTTTTCAACATAACAGAAACAGAATTACCAACACCAGAACAACATCACAGTTTTCTTTATTCATCAAACAGAAAGTCAACCACCAAAACAGTACAACACAAACCACTCATGCATTTGGATCATCCTCAAAACAACATGCAAGAGATTTCTCAGCTTTCCCACACAAACAAAACAGCATTGAGGTAACAACCAGAACAGCAAACATCACATATTATTAAAACACCAACAAAATGCATTTTTCGCATTTTATGACAACATGCATAACAGTTTCGTTTTTCAAAACAGAAACTCAAATATGATCACACATCAAATATGCATTTACAGCCCTAAAATGCAAACTAGAAAGTTGGAAGGTGCCCCTTACCTCTGTTACGGTTCTGCTCCCGTTCACGTTTTCGCGTCAAAAATCAGCGAAGTTTTCGTTTGCGTTTGCGTTTGCCGCTTCCAAAGTTAGTTCTCTAGCTTTGTAATGAGGAGAGGAACAACTTTTGTTCTTGGTACTTGGTGGTTCGGTGCTTGGATTTCCAAGTAATCTCACTTTTGAGCAACTCTTTTTTTTTTCTTTCTATAAACGTGAAACAGAATGGGAAGAGGAAGAAGATGGTTACTGTTTCATGTAGTAAGGGAGGGGAATTGTGTTTGTTTTCTGCCTTTGTTCTTGCCACTCCCTCAAATATATAGGCACATATATGTGTCACCTCATCCCACATTAATAGTATAATATTACTTGACCCTCCATCACTTAACCAGTCTTGTCGCAATTAGCAGATAATCCCTTAATTAACTGCCCGATAATTTAATTACTCGTAATTAAATTAATTTATCCTTCATCCACTAATTTTTAATTCAACCTCCAAAATAAATATTTATATATATTTTTACACAAAATATACATATATTAAATATTTTACAATTATTCCCCAAAATACACTTAATATTAAATCCATAATTTAATTTTTAAATTTAAGGGTCTTACATTACTATCCCCCTTAAATTAGTTTTGTCCTCGAAACTACATGTTAATAAACAACTGAGGATATTGTTCCCTCATCTTACTCTCTAGTTCCGAAGTTGCATCTCCCGTAGTCGGATTCCAAATCACTTTGACTAGTGAGACTTCCTTGTTCCTCAACTGTTTAACCTTCCTGTCTTCAATTCTTATAGGGAATACTTCAAATGACAGGTTATCCTTCAGTTGGATTGTGTCTGGTTCGATTACATGTGACGGATCCGAAATGTATTTTCTTAACTGGGATAAGTGAAATACGTTGTGAATATTGGACAGTATGGGAGGTAAAGAAATCCGATAAGCCACTGGTCCAATACGTGCAGTAATCTGGAATGGTCCAATAAATTTCGGAGTCAACTTTCTTGATTTAATAGCTCTACCAACTCCAGTTGTAGGCATGACCCTTAGAAATACATGATCACCCTGCTCGAATTCTAAAGGTCTGCGACGCTTGTCCGCATAACTCTTATGACGATCCTGTGAAATCTTCATTTTCTCTTGTAACCTCTTGATTTTCTCTGTGGTCTGTTCCACCATCTTAGGTCCAACAATCATACTTTCTCCGTCCTTATACCAGCATAAAGGCGTCTGACACTTGCGTCCATATAAAGCCTCATAGGGTGTCATTCCAATACTTGTGTGAAAACTGTTGTTGTAAGTAAACTCAATCGATGGCAATACCTCATCCCAGTTTCCTCTATCATCCAACACACATGCCCTTAACAGATCTTCCAATGACTGATTTGTTATCTCGTTTGTCCGTCTGTTTACGGATGATAAGCTGAACTCAATTTCAGTTTCGTTCTCAACGCTTCATGCAGCGCTCTCCAAAAGTGAGATGTGAACTTTGGATCACGGTCTGATACAATACTCGATGGAACTTCGTGTAATCTCACAATCTCAGCAATGTAGATTTCGGTTAGCTTATCTACTTTATAAGTGGTCCTTACTGGCAAGAAATGTGCAGATTTTGTCAATCGATCCACTATTATCCAAATCAAATCATTCTTTTTCCTTGTCTTGGGCAGTCCAGTTATAAAATCCATGGAAATGCTATCCCACTTCCATTCTGGTATATCCAAAGGTTGCAACATTCCAGCAGGTCGTTGATGTTCCACTTTCACTTTCTAACAATTTAAACAAGCCGATACATACTCCGCTACGCCCCTCTTCATTCCTGGCCACCAGTAATTCTGTCTTAAGTCCTAGTACATCTTGGTCGCTCCAGGATGAATACTCAACTTACTCTTATGAGCCTCTTCCAAAATCGCTCTTCTCATATCTGCAACCTCCGGTACACAAACTCTTCCATTACATCTCATAATATTATCTGGTCCGACCCTAAACTCTGTTGTCTGTCCTTGCGCTATTAGATTCCTCTTTTCTTGGATTAATGCGTCATCTTGCAAGTTCGCAATCTCCTCAAGCAAACCACTCGAAATTGTTATCATTCCACACTTTAAAATTCCTGGTGCAAACTTTACGTACAAGTGTAGATCTCTAAATGCTTCCCACAACTCTTGTTGTCTGGCCATTATCATTGAAGATACTGATACACTTTTCCTACTCAACGCATTAGCCACCACATTGGCTTTCCCAGGGTGGTACTGCAATGAAAAATCAAAATCCTTGAGAGTCTCCATCCATCTCTTCTGCCGCATGTTCAATTCTTTTTGATCGAACAGATACTTCAAGCTTTTATGGTCACTGAACACCGTGAACGTGCATCCATATAAGTAGTGCCTCCAGACCTTTAATGCAAACACTACTGCAGCAAGCTCTAAATCATGAGTAGGATAGTTTCGTTCGTGAGTTTTTAACTGCCTTGAGGCGTAGGCTACAGCTTTCTTGTGTTGCATCAAAACACATCCCAAACCTTGGTGAGATGCACCACATTAGACTTCATATGGTTCCTCTGGCTGTGACAAGATCAACACTAGTGAGGTTGTCAACTTTTCCTTAAGCAACTGAAAACTTTCCTCACACTTCTCCGTCCATGCAAACGGCTGATTATTTCTGGTAAGTTGTGTCAAAGGAGCTACAATCTTAGCAAATCCTTCAATAAATCTCCTGTAGTATCGTGCTAGTCCGACAAAACTTCGTATGTCTGTGATAGTCTGGGGCTATTTCCAGGCAAGAATTGTCTCAATCTTTGCCGAATCCACAGAGATTCCTTCTTTTGTTATCACATGTCCCAAGAAGTTCACTTTCTCTAGCCAAAACTCGCACTTCGACAAATTAGCATACAATTGCTTCTCGCGTAAGACTTCAAGAACTTGGCGTAGGTGCTCTCCATGTTCTTCTTCATCCTTTGAATAAACAAATATATCATCGATGAATACCACAACAAATCTATCCAGAAATGGGCTAAAGATTCTGTTCATATAATCCATAAAAATCGCTGGTGCATTCGTAACTCCAAATGGCATAACGAGATACTCATAATGTCCGTAACGGATTCTAAAAGCAGTCTTTTGAATATCTCTTTCTCTTACCTGAATCTGATGGTATCCTGACTTCAAATCGATCTTTGAAAACACCGCGGCTCCCCTCAATTGGTCCATAAAATCATCGATGCGTGGTAAAGGATAACGATTCTTAATAGTTACCTTGTTAAGCTGCCTATAATCCACACATAAGCGCAAACTTCCATCCTTCTTCTTAACCAACAACACCGGAGCTCCCCATGGCGACACACTTGGTCTGATAAATCCTTTCTCCAACAAACCTTCAATTTGACCCTTAAGCTCGCTTAACTCCAATGGCGACATCCGATACGGCGCAATTGAAATAGGTCAAGCGCGAACTTCCATCCTTCTTCTTAACCAACAACACTGGAGCTCCCCATGGTGACACACTTAGTCTGATAAATCCTTTCTCCAACAAACCTTCAATTTGACCCTTAAGCTCGCTTAATTCCAATGGCGACATCCGATAAGGCGCAATTGAAATAGGTTCAGTTCCTAGGTGCAAATCAATGAAGAACTCCACCTCTCTCACCGGGGGTAATCCTGGAATTTCTGTTGGAAATATGTCCGGATACTCTTTGACTAACACCACATCTTCTATGTTCACATCTATCTTGGTCTCCACGTTAGCCAGTGATACAAATTCATGAGTTCCTTCTCTTAGTGATACTTCGAGTTTGTTAGCAGCCAAATACCGAACGACTCCAGGTTCGAAAAATAACTAATTTACGAGCACAATCCAAGACTACGTAATTATACGTCATCCAATCCATGCCGAGAATGATCTTGAGTGATTGTAGGGGTAGACAGATTAAATTAACCACGAAATCTCTATTCTGAATCGTTACAGTACAGTGTAAACATGCAGAGTTTACGTTCAAAGTCTTAGCATGTGTGGAAACAACCAAATCAAAAGGTAAAGCAGACACATATAACTTCAAACGATTCACACAGTCCATAGCAATGAAAGAATGGGTTGCCCCCGAATCAAAAAGTGCAGTTAGTGTGTTACCTGCAATCTCGCAATCTTGCTGGATTAAATTAAGAGCTTGACTCCCAGCTTCAGCACCCATGTGATAGACGCGTCCCCTAGCAATAGAACGAGTAGCCCTAGTTGCGTTCACTGTTGGTTCCACCTTCGGAACCCGGCAATCCCTTGCAACGTGTCCTGGTTTCTGGCAATTGAAACATATAAGATCCTTTGTGGTACAAGCAGTAGCAATATATCCCTCTTTCCCACATCGAAAACATCGGACTCCTTGTCCCAACTGTCATCCAAAATTCTGATTTCCCGGCCGATTTTGGCCTCTATTGTTGTTTTGTGGCCGGTTATATGGTTTAGCAACCTGCTTCCCTTTGTTGTTCGGATAGTGCATCCAACTAGGGCCTCCTGAATTAAAGTTCCCTGCTCTGTTGGCCCTCCTGTTCTTCATATCCTCAACTTCTCTACACTTCTCCACTAATGCTTGGAAATGTTGAATTCCCAAGGGTAAAACGGAGTCTTGAATTTCGTATTTCAGTCCATTTTGGAAACGATGACACATGAACTGTTCATCCACCTCTTCGCGGAAAAATCTGAAATGCCTTGATAGAGATTCAAACTTAGCCGCATATTCCCCCACCGTCATGTTTCCTTGGTGCAATTTCAGAAAATCGTCACCCAATTTAGTTCTAGTGCTCATCGGGAAGTATTTGTCCAAAAACTTCTTTTTGAACGACTCCCAGTTCACCTCCTCATGAGCTGACCCCATCAGCAGCCTTGTACTCCTCCACCAATACTCTGCATCCCCTATCAGTAGATAGGTAGCATAGTTGACCTTTACCGCTGCCTGACAATTAATCATTTCAAAGATTTTCTCCATCTCTTGAATCCATTGATCCGCTCTTTCTGGACCCTCATCACCCTTGAACTTTGGAGGATTATGGCGACGAAAATCCTCTAGTCCCATTGATTCAACATCACGAATCTCTATTTCTCTTTTCTCCAGATCACATTGAGTCTTCGCAGCCGTCTGTGCAGCAACAGACGCAACCATGTTATTCATCGCTTCAGCCATCCTATCCTCCCAGCTGACGTTGGCTCTTGCGGTGTCGTCTCTCCTTGGAGGCATTGTTTCCTACAAAACTATCATCACTTCAGTCACACCACAACTTACACAAGACTTGACACTTTAACTACTTGCTCCTATGCATGATCAGATAATGACTCAAAACCAATAATTTAACCAGAGCTTTAACCCAAAACTTTAACCAAATGCTCTGATACCACAATTGTAACACCCGAGTTTAAAACACAGCGTGAGTGTATTTTTTTCTTTTTTATTCGAAATTAATAAATGAATTTTCAGAATTATTAATTAAAATAAAATTAAGTCATTTATTAAAATAATTTGTCGTAATCCAAACGACTAAAAGTAATTAATTAATTACGCCGTGATTATAACCACGTAAGAAAATTTTGGGAAATTGATTTTCAAAATATACCAATATAAAGATACATCAAAATTGTATCCTGGACCCACCAAAATATTTATCAGAGTGCGGAAAATATACAATTATCCCAAACTAAAATATTATCAAAGTTGCTGAAGGAAAATATACAATAATCCCAAAATAAGTGAATACAACCTCAACACTAGGCCCTATACAAAAAGTCTAGTCTGATTATGGACTAAGCTATAGTAGCAAGTAATTTCCACCGCCTCCTCCACAAGTCTCGTCTTCACCCCAGTAGTCCGTCCCTCTACGTTGTCCACGAATACTCCGTACGTGAAGATCAGGGGAAACTAACAACGTTTTCGTCGTTAGTGTAACCGTCGGTGGGACGGGTTTGGGTATCATCTGAGGGCAAAGCCCAATTTTCCACAATAATAGTAAAGGGTCACCGACCGAAATTAACAAATAACACATAGCATTTATATCAACAGTAACAAATATATCCATGGCATATCATATAACAATGATGATAAATAAGGATGCTCATTTTGAAATTTCATGACATGTATGCCTTTTCAAAATAGCAATCAATTAATGTGGAAAACATGTTGTAAGTACAACCATCAACTCAGCAATCACAACCATTCATCAGAAATTCAGATTTTATAAGATACTTACACACATCAATTTCCAATCATCAACATATAACCAAATCACGACCCACCGGTCAAACACCCCGATATGTATATGCTCATGTACTCAACTTCTTGGAATTACCAAGGTGCAGTCGCTCAAAGACCAGCACACGTGTGGTCACTCACAGACCAACACAATTTTCATATGTTAGACTTTGATGGCCAACATGACCATGGTGCAATCTCTCACAGATCAGCACCAGTGCAGTCGCTCAACAGACCAACACTCGTGCAGTCGCTCAACAGACCAGCACGTTTCACATATACTAAGGTACAGTCGCTCACAAACCAGTACCAGTGCAGTCGCTCAACAGAACAGCATTCATGCAGTCGCTCAACAGACCAGCACGTTTTGCGCATATCAAGGTACAGTCGCTCACAGACCAGTACCAGTGCAGTCGCTCAACAGAATAGCACTCGTTCAGTCGCTCAACAGACCAGCACGTTTTACGCATTACACTGTGGCCCATCGCGGTTACCACCTGACTATGCAATGCATGAGCATGCAATGTTTTCTCTTCACTGAAAACAGTATGCAAACATCAGCAAAATTCTGCCTTTCCATCATTTCCCCAAAACCATCTCAACCCAAATAATTTGATTATGATCACATCAATAAAAACATTTAAGCACCTCATCATTACCACTTCACACTATCTCAGAAACTCCATTTTTATTTATCACAAGTCTTCCCAATGTTTCCCCAACTCTTAAAGTTCATAAAATAGTGTATAAAACTGAGATTTCTGGAAAAATGAATCTGTATTCGAATACAACTTCCTTGTATTCGAATACATAAGCTAAAATAGTGAAAAATCAATACTTTGTATTCGAATACAGCTTCCTTGTATTCGAATACAGAAGTTAAACCAGTGCAAAATCAGCGTTTTTCACAACATCAATAAAGATCTCAAGAACTTCATCATCACCACTTCAAAACTATCTCAAAAACACCATTTTAATTCATCACAAACCTTCCCAATGTTTCCCCAACTCTTAAAGTTCATATGACAGTGTCTAAAACTTGATTTTCTGGAAAACACGAATCTGTATTCGAATACAGCTCCTTTGTATTCGAATACAGAAGCTAAAATAGTGAAAATCAACATTCTGTATTTGAATACGAGGGTGTTGTATTTGAATACAGATGCGAATACAGTGGCAAAATTTCAATCCTGTATTCGAATACGACAGGGTCGTAGCCGAATACAGTTGCTAAGTCAGAAACAAAAATCTCGTATCTGTATTCAATTACAGAGGCCCATATTCGAATACAAGTTCAAAATTTTGAATAAAAACAGAAGCTTTGCAGGCTGTATTCGAATACACTCATGCCGTATTCGAATACACCTTCGAATTCAGTGAAATTCGAAGGTGTATTCTCAATATTGTCAATATTAACAATTTTCAAAATATTTTTAATAAATATGTCGCTATCTTTAGTCAATATATCAATCCTAATAAATCTTTGATTTACAGTGGATCTGTTTCCATTATCTGCTTGGGTTCTCTAATGGTTCTCTCCCTTGCATATATCTTGGAATACTTATTTTCAAGGGAAAGCCTAAGTTGCTTATTTACAACCAATTGTTGGCCAATCAAGGCTAAGCTTGCGACTTGGCAAGTCTTTCTCCTCTCTATTGCAAGTAAAATTCAATTGGTGAAAAGTGTCATTTAGAGCATGTTGATTTATAGCTTCAATGTATATTATTGACCAACTTCTCTTCTCAAAGAGGTAGACAAATAGATAAGGAACTTCATTTGGTATAGAGATATTGAGCAGAGAAAATGGTTATTGATGCTTGGAATAAAATCTGCCATCCTTTTAATGAAGGTGGTTTTGGTATTATGTTTTTGAGAGAATTAATAATGTTGCTATTATTAAAATTGTTTGGGATTTAATCATTTCTTGTCAACGTTGAGCTATTCTTCTTAGACGCAAGGTCTTTATAAAGCATGGATATATTAGATATCACATTGATTTCTCCATTTAGATTGCATTTAAAGCTAAGCTACCTACTATATATGAAAACAACAATTGGCAACTTGGAAATGGTGACAATATTAACTTCTGGGGTTAACACTTGGTTGAAGGATTCTTTGGTTTCTATTTTTAACAATGATGATGAGATGCAATCTCTCTTTATGCCATTGTCATTCATTTCATCTGGGTTGATCATTAAACTTTTTTTTTTCATCTTACATAATTACCCACAGCTGGCTGCACAGTTAGCCAAGGTTAGTATTCCTAATTTTGATTGTTAGGATCATCTGATTTGGAAATTAAACAATGATGGTATTTTAATCTTTAAATAGACTTATTTATTCTTCAAGCCTTTAGGGGCATCTAATTCATTTGGTATAATAGCATCCCCCTTCCAAGTCTCTTAGGTGAAGGTGCAACACAAGAAGATGGGTTGAATTGTGTTTGACAAACTTTAATTCTTTTTGCTAATTAGTTGAATAATGAGCAATCAGAGTAAATAAGCAGTGGGTAATAAAAGTTAACACCTTGAATTTATACTGGTTCACCTTTAACTAGGCTACATCCAGTCCATTCCTTCAGAAGGCCTTTTCACTAATTCAAACTTCTTTGAATTACAACACCACTGACCCTTCAAGCCAGTCTTCCCAAACAGCCTAACAACCCCAGACTTTTGAGGAACAACAACACCTTGACTATACCAGCCAAGTCTTCTCAAACAGTCTGTCAACCCCAGACTTTTGAGAAACTTCACAACCTTAAACCTACAAGCTATGTCTTTTTCTAACAACCTGACAACCCCAGATTTTAGAAGGAACTTCAACACTATAGGATTTTATACAAGGGATCAAAATTAAAACTGAGTAACTACTTCTGGAAAGTTGATACTCACAATAAGCTTAACTTGAACTTGAGTGTTTGCTTCTGAAAAATTTATGATGACAATCAGCCTCACACTCTAAGAAAAGAACACTTAGAAAATATTTATCTTTTAAGCAAGTGTTTCTCTCCTTTGAACTCTTTGAATACTTAGAAATTTTTGTTTGAGTTCTTCTATTTTTCGATACATTATTCTTTAGCATTAAGCCTCTATTTACAGTTGAAATTAGAGCTTCACTTTGATCTGTTGCTTTACGTCTGGAGTGTATTTCGATTGATTCTGTTTTGACAATATTATGGAGTATTTTGCTCAGATTCTGTTTCTGGAGTCTTTTGCTCCGATTCTGTTTTGAGTATACTTTAAGCTAGATTATGTTTCTGAAGTCTTTTGCTTCGATTCTATTTTGATCATTTTGCTCAAATTCTGTTTGAGCATACTTTCAGCTAGATTCTATTTTTGGAGTCTTTTGCTCCGATTCTGTTTTGAGCATTTTGCTCAGATTCTGTTTTGAGCGTACTTTCAGCTTCTAATGATGTAGCTTCTGATTTTTTCCTCTAATGCGATCCTCTGGAATTATCCTCTAACGAGATCCTCTGATTGTATCCTTTGATGGGAACTTTTGATTATATCCTTCGATGGGATCTTCTTATGATATCCTCTGACAGGTTCCACTGATGATATCCTCCAGTGATATCCTCTGGTAATATCCTCTGATGATATCCTCTTGTGATATCATCTGGTGATATCCTTTGGTGATATCCTCTGGTGATATCCTCTGATGATATCCTCTGGTGACCATCGTCTGGTGATCATCCTCTGGTGACTTCATCCTGCTTCTGACTTGTATCTTCTGGTGACATCATCTTTTGGTGGAATTTTTCAGTCTTCTTCTAAGTCAAATATGTTATTTTCATAAAATACTTTTGTTAACATCAAAACTTTAAGTGAAAGAACCAACTTGGTTCCAACAATCTCCCCCTTTTGATGATGACGAAACCATGTATTTTTTATAATACTTTTTCATTCTTTTGACTTTGACTCTCCCTAAGACTAAGCTTCATTTTTTATTTTCTCCCCCTAAGTCTAATGCCTAGATACCATATTAAATACATCATCTTCAAATACAACATCTTCTCCCCCTTTCAAATACATCATCTTTTCCCTGGATATTTTATCAAATACTACATCTTCTCCCCCTTTGTCATCAGACAAAAAGAAATGTTGCTGAATTAGAATGATTTTTTTTATTTAAAAAAACACCTAATGTAAACTAAGCTACTTGAAGACATTACAATATTAATCATTTAACAAAGTAAGGTTTAGGTTTTTCTAGATGAAGTCAAACCTATTTTCAGGTAGTGGTTTGGTGAATATGTCAGCCCATTGACATTCAGTGTCTATAAACTGAATGTTGAGTACTCCTTTTTGAACATAATCTCTGATAAAATGGTGTTTGATCTCTATGTGTTTAGCTCTTGAGTGTAGGATTAGGTTTTTGGTTAGACAAATTGAAGAGGTGTTATCACAGTATGTGGGTATGTTGGATTCTAATATTTTGTAGTCTTCAAGTTGATGCTTCATCCAAAGTAGTTGAGAGCTGCAACCAGTTGCTGAAATGTACTCAGCCTCTGCTGTTGACATGGCAATGGTATGTTGTCTCTTACTGGACCAAGAGATCAAGTTGTCACCTAAAAAAGGTGCAATAGCCACTGGTACTTTTCCTTTCAAATTTATCTCCAACATAGTCAAAATCCCAATATCCACTAAGTTGGTACTTAGGAGATTTCTTGTAGACCAAGGTAAGGTTTGTAGTGTCTTTTAGATATCTAAGAATTCTCTTAACAGCAGTTAGATGAGATTCTCTAGGGTCAGATTGAAATCGGGCACATACACACACACTAAACATGATATCAGGTCTAGAAGCATTAAGGTAGAGTAATGATCCGATCATTCCTTTGTAGATTTTATGGTCAACTTTTTGGCCTGATTCATCTTTATCAAGTGAACAAGTAGGATGCATTGGTGTAGCCATAGGTTTGCAATCACTCATTTTAAACTTCTTGAGAAGTTCCTTTGTATACCTTTTGGACTTTGCTGAATTTGTATCCCTAGGAAGAACTTAAGTTCTCCCATCATACTTATTTGAAATTCATGCTGCATTAATTCAGAAAATTCTTGACAAAGAATGCCATTAGTAGATCCAAAATAATGTCATCAACATAAATTTGAATGATCAGAATATCATTTTCTATTGATCTTCTAGACAAAGTATTATCTATTTGTCCTCTTTCAAAGTTATTTTTAAGCAACAAGTTGTTGAGTCTATCATACCATGCTCTAGGTGCTTGTTTTAACCCATACAAGGATTTTTTAAGTTTAAAAACATGGTTTGGAAATTCAGAACTTTCAAAACCTGGTTGTTGTTTAACATATACTTCTTCACTCAAATAACCATTGAGAAAGGCACTTTTAACATCCATTTAAAATAGTTTGATGTTATTATTTGCAGCAAAAGACAATAAGATACGAATAGCTTCTAACCTGGCCACTGGAGCAAATGTCTTAGTGTAATCAATGCCCTCTTGTTGACTGTAACCTTGTGCCACAAGTCTTGCCTTATTTCTGACCACTTCACCTTTTTCATTTAGCTTATTTTTGAAGACCCACTTGGTTCCAACAATGTTCTTCTCTGGTCTTGGAACTAGATCCCAAACGTCATTCCTCTTAAATTCATTTAACTCTTCTTGCATTGCAATAATCCATCCATCATCTGCCAATGCTTCACTAACAAAGGTAGGCTCAATTGATGAGAGTAAGCCAAACAGACTGATGTCTTTTAGTGATGATCTAGTTCTTAAGGAATCACTTCCACTTCCAATGATCAGATTTTCAGGATGAGATGACTGATATTTCCATCCAGATTTCTCTTATGACTTCTCATGACTGGTTTTGATTTGGTCAGATTCATCCTTTGAAGATGTGTCACATGCTTCTGACTTGCTTGTATCCTTCAGTTCTCCATGTTCTGCTGGTTTATCTGCTTTTGCTGGTTTGTCTGCTTCTACTTCCTCTGGTTCTGGTATATCTGCAATATCAACATCTTGCTTTGACTTTGCAGTGTCAAGCTGTTTGTCATTAAATTTAACATGTATAGATTCCTCTACAATATGAGTTTCAGTATTTAACACTCTATAAGCTTTAGATCTTTCAGAGTATCCAATGAAGATACACTTTTGAGACCAAGAATCAAACTTACCAAGGATATCTTTAGTATTCAGCACATAACAAATACAACCAAATTGTTTAAAGTAAGAAATGCTAGGCTTTTTACCTTTCCACAATTCATATGGTGTTTTATTCAACATAGACCTAATATAGACTTTATTCTGAATGTAACATGCAGTGTTGATTGCTTCAACCCAAAAGTGTTTTGCAACATTTAAATCATTCAACAAAGTTCTAGCCATGTCTTGGGAGTGATATATTCTTTCTTTCTACAACTCCATTCTTTTGAGGTGTTCTAGGAGAAGAAAATTTGTGAGAAATTCCATTCTCATCATAGAAACTTTCAAAGAATTTGTTCTCAAATTCTCCTCCATGATCACTTCTAATTGACATTATCTTGAAACCTTTTTCATTCATGACTTGTTTACAAAATGTTATAAATATAGTGTGAGATTCATATTTACTTCTTAGAAATTTTACCCATGTCCACCTAGAGTAATCATCTACTATAACAAAGCCATATTTCTTTCCATTTAGATATGCTACTTTCATATGTAGAAGTTCATGAGGCTTTGAGGTAGTTACTGATTTCTTAGGAGTAAAGGAATTTTTGGTTTGTTTTCCCTTTTGACAGCCTTCACACAAGATTTCAGTTTTGTTACTAAGATTAGGTAGACCTCTTACTAACTTAAGTTTGTTCAATTCTGAAATTGATCGAAGATTAGCATGACCTAATCTTTTGTGCCACATTAAATTCTCTTTACTTACTGACATGAGACATTTAACCTCTTGCTTTCCTAGACTAAACATATTTATTCTATAAATATTATTGTGCCTCTGACCTATGAAAAGCACAAATCCATCCTTTTGACTGATTGCCTTGCATGTTTATTGATTGAATATAATATCATAATTGTTATCACTTAACTAACTTATACTCAACAAGTTATGTTTAAGACCTTTAACAAACAAAACATCTTTAATAGAAGGAGAGGTACCATTACCAACTGTTCCTTGACCAATGATCTGGCCTTTTTGCTTTCCACCAAAAGTTAATGTGTCTTCTTTGCTTAATGTCAATTCTTGGAACATAAACCTTTTTCCTGTTTGCTAACGACATCTGCAACAAAAATAATTTTGCTTTTAGGTACCCAAATCTGGTTGGGTCCAGGTTTGTTAGTCTTGAAAAGTTTCTTGTTTTTCCTTGTATTTAGCATAGGACAAGACACTTTGGAATGACCTTTCTTGTAACAAACAACACACACAATATCATAGGGACCAGTTTTAAGCACAGGTTTAGGTTCAGTTATAGTTTCTTCAAATCCTATACCTTTATTTCCATTCCTACTGACTCCATAAATCATAGAAACATATTTGCTTCTTTCCATACCATTAGCAAGAAATTCTTGAAAAACTTGTTCATGCATATCAGAATTACATGTGGTATTTTCAATTGATATTGAATTATGGTTATTTTTCAAAGTTAGACTTTCAACTTTAAGTTCAGCAAAACTGTTTTTCAAACATACATTCTCTGTTTTCAATTATGCAATATCAGTTTCAAGAATGGCACTTTCTATTTTAAATTCTGCAATTTGATTCTTTAAAACATTAACTTCTTATGTTAGATTTGTATTTTCTTTCTTAAGAATTTTAAGTTTTAAAGACAATTTCTAATTCTTGTTTAAAAAGTCTTTCAGAGAAATAATCAAATCAGATCGAGTGAATTCAAAATTAACCTCAGTTTCATCATCTTCTTATTCTCTTCCAGAATCAGATTCTGTGTTGGATCCAGAGAAAGAGTTGGTGTGAGCCATCATAGCCAAATCTGCTTGTTCATCTTCATAGGATTCATCAAAATCATCCCATGTAGCCATCATATTTTTCTTCTTGGTTTTGGAATCTTTCCTCTAGTGCTTCCCTTTCTCCATGTTTGGACATTGTAACTTGATATGTCCAGATTCATTGCATCTGTAGCAGATGATACCTTTCTTGTCATATGTATCATCACTTCCTTTGTTGGACTGCTTGGAATATCTCTGGGAAAATTTCTTCCTTCTGTTGTGCCACATCTTTCTGAACTTTCTGTTGGAACCAAGTTGGTTCTAAGTACTTAGGATTTTGATGTTTACAAAAGCACTCCATGTAATCTTATTTTCTACCTTGAATTACTATATTAAATGCCACCAGAAGATGAAGTTATCAAAGGCAGAAGCTGAAGTCACCAGAGGCAGGGGATGAGTAATCAGGAGGTAAAATCAGACCAGAGGATACACCTCCAGAAGTCACCAAATAATGCATCCAGAAGGTACCAGATGATGCATCCTGAAAACACTAGAGGATACTCCAGGATGTCAAAATACCATAAGAGGATATCTTTCCTGGCCCAGATCAGAAGGAAGATGAGTCCAGAAGGAGACATGGACCAGACCACAAGGAAGCCTGCCAGAGGGAGACTTGTTCCAGACCAAAAGGATTCATAAGTCAGACTTGGTCCAGAATTTATTCTGACCATAAGATAGCTTGGCAGTCAAATGATAATCAATCCAGACTTGATCCAGACTTAACAAGAGCTTCAGATAATTGGTCCATAACAAGTGACTTGGTCCAGATTTGGCCCAGACCAGAAGATAGCATGGTTTAGAGTGTGAAACTAAGTCCAGGCCAGAAGAAATGATGTCCAGATTTAATCCAGAACTGATCCAGAATTGATCCAGATCAGAAGGTAAATGTCCAGATTAAAATATCCTTTCTCCATACTTAATTTCAGTTCAATCCAAACCCAGTTCAGAATTGGTCCAGATCAGAGGGAAAAGTTTCAGATCAATGGTAAAGATTTAAGTATATGGCCCAGTGTTGGCTGAGATCAGAAGATCAGACCATGGCTCAGTGTTGGCCGAGATCAGAAGATCACAATGTGTGGTCCAGTATTGGCCGAGATCAGAGGATCACAACATATCATATTGCAAGTCTAGAGTGGTCGAGATCAGAAGATCAGAAAGTGTGGTCCAGGGTTGGCCGAGATCAAAGGATCACAACAGATCAGATTGTATGGTCCAAATGTGGACGAGATTAGAATATCAAACGGTCCAGATTTAATCATGATGATAATCAATGGAGACTTGATTAAATTTGATCAAAGTATTAAAAGAATTTGATACAAAAATAGATTGAAGTCGTATGGGAGTTCATAAGCCATTGGCAGGAAGAAAGATTTGTTCCAGAATTAATTAAAGTCAGGATTGATCAAAGTTATTTTCGAAGGCAATCTGGAGCAGAAAAAGATATGTTTTTTATTTAAGAGAAACCCGATTGGCCAAGTTATTTTTGCAAGAGTATCTGGCAAGATACAGCTCGAATTTAAGCTGGAAGAGACCCTAATTCACATCTATAAAAGGAGGTTCAAGACAGAAGACTTAGCATCGAAAATACTTGAGAGTCATACAATTCCAAAAGCAAAATACTTGAGTTTTCAGTGAGGTCAATTGTGAGTATCAGCTTTCCAGAAGCAAGCACTCTAAGTTTTCGTTCCCTTGTGTTAGATCTAAGTTGTTGAAGTAGAGTCTACAATCTGAGGGAGTCAGAAGGGGTAGCAGATTACGTAGCAATGAGATTCAAGGCGTTGTAATTCCTTCTACAATCTAGGGTTGTCAGATTGGTAGGAGAAGACTTGACTTGAGAAGTCAAGGTGCTGTATTCCTCAAAAGTCTAGGATTGTTAAACTGTTTGAGAAGACTGAGTTGGAGGGTCAGTGATGTTTTGTAATTCAAGGTTTTGAATTAGTGAAATCCTTCAAAGTGAAGGGACTGGACGTAGCCTCGTTAACGGTGAACCAGTATAAAATTTGTGTTTTATTTTTACTTTATATCCGCTGCAAACTCTATTTGATTCATACATCAGGTTTTGTTATAAAACTGCAAAAACAGAAAAAGTATTCAAGTTAGTCAAACACAACTTAACCCCCCTTCTCGTGTTTGCACCTTCACTTTCTAGATAAAGAAGCAATCTCTTCTTCCTCTGAGTTTAGACTTTGATCATCTGAATCACTATCTTCTGATGCTGATGTTGCTTTCAGAGCCTTCTTCTGCTTGGATTTCAGGGCTAGAGTTTTGTTCTTCTTCTTGGGTTCATCTTCTTCCAACTCAATTTCATGTGATCTGAGGGAGCTGATTAATTCTTTCAGCTTTAGAGTATTCAAATCTTTAACTTCCTGAATAGCAGTGATCTTTGGTCTCCACTTGATTGTCAGACTTCTAAGTATTTTCCTTACATGATCAGCAGTAGTGTAACTCTTTTCTAGTACCCTTAATCCTGATACTAGAGTTTGGAATCTGGAAAACATAGTTTCAATGTCTTCATCTTCCTCCATTTTGAACAGTTCATATTTCTTGACCAGAATGTTTGCTTTAGCTTCTTGAACTTGCTTACTTCCTTCATAGGTCAGAATGAGACTATCATAAATGCTATTTGCTGTTTCTTTATTGGTGCACTTGTCAAATTCTTTGAAGGTGATTGCATTGATCATAAAGGTCTGGATTTGTGATGCATTTTGTACATCCTCTTCTAATATGTATCCATGTCTTTTCTTGGAATTTCATCATTATTTTCATCCTTTGGAACAATATAGCCATCTTACACCAAGTCCCAAAGTTCAAGATCTTGTGAAATAAAAAAACTTCTCAGCCTGTCATTCCAGTACTCAAATCGTTCTCCATCAAATAGAGGAGGTCTGTTGATGTTTCCTCCAACATCTTCTTCAGACATATTGATCCTTGGATCTTTCCTCAAACACAGTAAAGTGCTCAGCCTTGAGACTGAGCTCTGATACCAATTGAAGGTGCAACACAAGAAGGGGGATTGAATTGTGTTTGACAAACTTTAATTCTTTTATCTAATTAGTTTAATAATGAGCAATCAGAGTAAATAAGCAGTGGATAATAAAAGTTAACACCTCGAATTTATACTGGTTCACCTTTAACTAGGCTACATCCAGTCCCTTCCTTCAGAAGGCATTTTCACTAATTCAAACTCCTTTGAATTACAACACCACTGACCCTTCAAGCCAGTCTTCCCAAACAACCTGACAACCCCAGACTTTTAAGGAACAACAACACCTTGACTATACCAGCCAAGTCTTCTCAAACAGTCTATCAACCCCAGACTTTTGAGAAACTTCACAACCTTAAACCTACAAGCTAAGTCTTTTTCTAACAACCTAACAACCCCAGATTTTAGAAGGAACTTCAACACTATAGGATTTTATACAAGGCATCGAAATTAAAACTGAGTAACTACTTCTGGAAAGTTGATACTCACAATAAGCTTAACTTGAACTTGAGTGTTTGCTTCTGAAAAATTTATGATGACAATCAGCCTCACACTCTAAGAAAATAACACTTAGAAAATATTTATCTTTTAAGCAAGTGTTTCTCTCCTTTGAACTCTTTGAATACTTAGGAATTTTTGCTTGAGTTCTTCTATTTTTCGATACATTATTCTTCAGCATTAAGCCTCTATTTATAGTTGAAATTAGAGCTTCACTTTGATCTGTTGCTTTACTTCTGGAGTGTATTTCGATTGATTCTGTTTTGAGAATATTCTGGAGTATTTTGCTCAGATTCTGTTTCTGGAGTCTTTTGCTCTGATTCTGTTTTGAGCATTTTGCTCTGATTATGTTTTGAGCATACATTCAGCTAGATTCTATTTCTGGAGTCTTTTGTGTTGGAACCAAGTTGGTTCTAAGTACTTAGGATTTTGATGTTTACAAAAGCACTCATGTAATCGTATTTTGTACTTAGAATTATTATATTAAATGCCACTAGAAGATGAAGTCACCAGAGGCAGAAGATGAGTTACCAGAGGATAAAATCAGACCAAAGGATACACCTCTAGAAGATACCAGAGGATGCATCCAGAAGGAACCAGAGGATACACCTCCAGAGGATATCAGAGGATGTCAAAACATCATCAGAGGATATCTTTCCTGGCGCAGATCAGAAGGAAGTAGAGTCCAGACCAGAAGGAAGCCTGCCAGAGGGGGACTTGCTCCAGACCAGAAGGAATCATAAGTCAGACTTGGTCCAGACCAAAAGATAACTGGTCCAGAACAAGTGACTTGGTCCAGACCAGAAGATAGCATGATCCAGAACATAAAATCCAGTCCAGATAAGAAGAAATGATTGTCCAGATTCAATCCAGACTTGAATCCAGATCAGAGGATAAATGTCCAGATTAAAATATCATAAGTCCAGATTTAATTCAGATTCAATCCAGACCAGAAGATAGCATGTCCAGATTAGAGGATAAGTATCTAGATCAAAAGGTAAAATTCATGTCCAGATTAAATGATAAATTTCAGAGGATAAATGTAAAATGGTCCGGACTTAAGTATCATGGCCTAGTGTTGGCCGAGATCATAAGATCATAAAATAGTCCAGATTAGTTCATATGATCCAATGTTGGCCGAGATCAGAGGATCACAGAAGTGGCGCAGGTCAGATTACACAAGTCCAGATGTGGTCGAGATCAGAAGATCAAATAGTCCAGATTTAATCATGATGATAATCAGTGGAGACTTGATTAAATTTGAATAAGACTTGATTAAATTTTAATAGAAATTTGATCAAAGTATTAAGAGGATTTGATACAAAAATAAATTGAAGTCTTGTGGGAATTCAAAAGCTATGGGCGGGAAGAAAGATTTGGTCCAGAATTAATCAAGAACTGGATTGGCCAAAGTTAATTTTGAATGCAAATATGGAGCTAAAAAGATATGTTTTTTATTTTAAGTGAAACCCGATTGGCCAAGTTATTTTTGCAAGAGAATCTGGCAAGATACAGCTCGAACTTAAGCATGGAAGAAACCCTAATTATTCATTTATAAAAGGAGGCTCAAGGCAGAAGACTTGGTTGTTGGAACCAAGTTGGTTCTAAGTACTTAGGATTTTGATGTTTACAAAAGCACTCCATGTAATCTTATTTTGAACCTTGAATTATTAAATAAATGCCACCAGAAGATGAAGTAATCAGAAGCAGAAAATCAATCCAGAGATTGAATCCTGAAGGTACCAGAAGATACTCCAGGATGTCAAAACATCACCAGAAGATATCTTTGCTGGCCTAGATCAGAAGGAAGCAAAGTTAGAAGGAGACCTGGTCCAGACCAGAAGGAAGCCTGGCATAGGGAGACTAGATCCAAACCTGAAAGAATCAAATGTCAGATTTATTCCAGAAGTTATTCTGACCAGAAGATGGCCTAACAATGAAATAATAAATAGTCCAGACTTGTTCCAGACTTAATCAGAGGATAAGTTAATGGGTCCATAACAAAGGAATTAATCCAGATTTGACCCAGACCAAAAGATATCATGGTTCAGGGTATGAAACTAAGTCCAGACTAGAAGATATGTTTTTTATTTAAATGAAGCCCAATTGGTCAAGATATTTTTGCAAGAGAATCCAGCAAGATTCAGCTCGAAATTAAGCTTGGAAGAGGCCCTAATCTGCATCTATAAAAGGAGGCTCAAGGCAGAATACTTACTATTGAAAATCACAAAAGAGTCATACATTTCCAAAGCAAACACTCAAGTTTTTAGTGAGGACAATTGTGAGTTCCAGCTTTCAAGAAGCAAGCACTCGTGTTATTTTCTTTCCATTGTGTCAGATCTAAGTTGTTGAAGTAGAGTCTACAATCTTAGGGAGTCAGAAGGGGTAGTAGATTACTTGGCAATTAGATTCAAAGTGTTATAATTCCTTCTACAATCTGGGATTGTCAGATTGGCAGGAGAAGACAGGTGTTGTATTCCTCAAGAGTCTAGGATTGTTAGACTGTTGAAGAAGACTGACTTGGACAGTCAGTGGAACTGTTGTAATTCAAGGTTTGAATTAGTGAAATCCTTCAAGGTGAAGGGACTGGACGTAGCCTCGTTAACGGTGAACCAGTATAAAAATTCTGTGTTTTATTTTTACTTTATACCCGCTGCTAACTCTGTTTTTATTCATACATCAAGTTTTGTTTTAAAAGTATAGAAACAGGAAAAGTATTCAAGTTAGTCAAACACAATTCAACCCCCCTTCTCGTGTTTGCACCTTCAACATCCTCTCAGTGATTATTGGATTAAATGTAACATTGACAGAGTTGCTTATAGGTATCCTGGTCGGCTTCTTGTGGAGGTATTTTTAGGAACAGTTTTATAGCTTCCTTGGGTTGTTTTGCGGAGAATTTAGGGATTACAAATGTGTTGCATGCTGAGCTAATTGGAGTTATAATTGCTATTGAAACAACCTATAAAAATGGGTGACAATTTTTATGAATTGAATTTGATTCTCAATTAATTGACAATTCTAGCTTTTATAACTCATAGTTTTGCTCCTTGGTCTATTAAAAATAGATGACTTAATTGTTTTGAAATGGTTTTATTATCTCTCATTTTTTTAGAGAATGTAATCAATATGTCGTCAAGATTGTTAATTTGGAGTTTCACATTGTTAATACTCATTTGTGAAATATGTATCCTTCTAATATTGCAGATGTTTTCAATTGAAACAAAATTGATTTTTCTGAATAAAAACTTTGTTGATTTATACTAATGTTTACTACACTCTTCTTTCTTTAACCATAATTTTATCCATTTGAGTTTTTGTGATAAGATTTTTAACGAATCAGTGGTTTTATCCCTTAGAATTGTTTCTTGAGTTTAGTAAAGTAAAAAAAATACTTTATTTTATTTTAGTTGTAAAAATATTTTACAATACTGTAAATGATAGATGATTGACTTAAATTGATAATATAATTAATTTGTTAAACTAATCATATGATTCATGCACTACATTTTTGCTTAAAAAAAGACTATTTACAATATAAAAAAAGAAAATTGGAAGAAAAAGGTATGTATCGTTTTCAAGGCTCTTTAACTTTTGTTTTGTGACATTGTCGCGATCCAAGTTTTGGATCGATAATTGCAATAAATTAAGCATTTTATGTGACAGTTGTGTTTGCCCCAATAATTTGGTTTGGTAGCAAAATTGTACTTCGAGATTATTGGTTATAATTTAATATGCACTGTATTGGATAAGATTCCCAATTAAATAAGTACTACTAAACTAATCAAAAAATATATTCAGGAGATGTAATTGTTTTAGAATTTTGTTTATTTTTATGAGCAAAATATTGAATCAAAAACGAGTGAAACGGTACTCAACGCATTTACAAATAGACAAAAATCAAGAGGGAAGAAACAATGATTATTACAACTGATTAGGGTCAATGAAGGCAGATCGTTAAGGAGAACTGAAATTTCAAATTTAACTTAAATAATCATATTTTATTATCATTTGGTGGAACTTCAGATTATTACAACAATTTTTCTTTATAAACTGGAATATTAAGATAAAAAATTACTTCTTATTAATAAATCAACTCACGAAAAGGGTTTATAGAGGCCATCCAAAAAATATGTAGGTCTAAAATATAATTTGAAGTGAACTCTTATAAAAATTATCAACGATAAAATTAGAAGTTTTTTTTGCCTAATTAATTTTTACATAATTGAACAATACAATACAAAATTAAATATTATATTCGTTTATATGAATATTAATTTTTTGTATTAAATTAATTAGTAAAAAAAAAGTTAAACATACTTAAACGTCATATTATTTACAAATACTAGTATAACTCTAAAAACAAAGAAATGTTCGTGATTTAAAATCCGAACCATCTTTCTCGGTATAATTCGGAACAACAAATTAATCCATGAAATTACTTTTTGCTGATTTACATATCTACTAGTTATAATTTTAAATACAATACAACAAACTATTAATTAAATGCAGGAAATTATTTAAAGAACAAGTTGTGGCTCCTTGTAAGAAATTGTTGTCCAATAATGACAACGAATTTGAGGCTGAAATACTAAACAAAAATCATCAAATTCAACTCAATTTAATATTATTGTTCCAAAAATACTTTTATTAATAAAAACACAAAAAAAAAAATGAATGTTGATTAAGTTGCTAGAGAGTTAGCTCACACCTACAAGATTGTAATTCAATCATCGATGTAAGAATTTTTTTAATGGGTAATTTATAGGTATATCTGTTAGCATTCTTTGAGTCTTGAGACCTGACTTTAATGATCATTTGAAATCCAACTTATTTAAATTTTTTATTAAAAATAAATAAATATAAACTAAAAATTCATTTATTAATTGTCCTATTATTTAAGATGATTATATAATTCAAATACAAATTTAATGTGATAATTATTATAATGAAAGATATTTTTAGTAATTATAATTAATTTTTTAATATGTGTGAAAGAAGAAAATTTTACTTAAGAGAACATCATATAAGACCGAAGAAAATATCGGATACTGTAATTGATACAAGATTTATTCCTAAACACTTCAAAGTTTGAGATAATTAAAGACTTGTGTGGAATTCCCAACCACTATCACTATTTATAAGTATTGCTTTCTTTCAATTTTAATTATTCTCAATTTTTAAGTATGGCGTGAATGTATGAGAATGATTCTCATTTATTTTACGGACTTACTTTTTACAATTGACACGGTTATGTTTTAGCAACACGAAACCATTAATGCTACTTTTTTCAAGGTAACTAGGTAATGTGCAACTCTATTGGTCTCTCTCTCATTTATATTTTACTCATACTCATTTATGACCTCTTTCTCTCCAACAAGTTCGACAATGTTGGATTAATGAGGTCAAATGGTATACCAAAAATAGGAGATGTAGATCTATTAGGGTGGTGTTTGCCTTTGGGGCATAAGGATATTTGTGGGACAATTTTGTGATTAAAAAGTAAGATAGTGTTGAATTAGGGGTGTTCAAAGGTTGAATTGAGTTCATTTTGGTCAAATTTGATATAAGAACTCATTAAATTTAATTAGATTGAGTTGAGTTCTTAATTTACAATTTTTACATCAAACTCAAACTAAGCTAATTGGATTAAGAGCAAGTTGGCTTGAATTCATGGATCACAAATAATTTTTTTTAATCCTAAAAAAGTCGTAATTAAATTTAAATATTGCACTATCTTAAAAATCATAAAATTCTAGCTAACATAATATTCAATACTTAAAATACATCCACAAAATATTTAAATTAATTAAATTAACAACAAATTGTTGAATAATAATAACTAAATTATAGTTATACATCAATAATAGAAAAAATAAATAAAAATGTCTATACCATGTCAATGAGTTGAGTTTGCAGATTCAAAATGTCAAATCTGCTACTCAAACTAAACACAATCGAATTTAGACGGGTTGGTTTGGGTTAGACTCAAACATGAATGAATTGGGTCAAAAAACGAATTGGGTTGATTTGGGTGACCGAATTTGCAGATTTACCTATACTTATGACACCCATACATGGAACAAGGCCAAGAGGAAAGTACTCTCATGCTTTGCATCCTTGAGTTGTTCATGACTCTCATTTTTGGTTTATCATTGGAGATTTTCTCTCTTGTCTCTTAGTTACATGTTTGGTCCTTTAATTTATCTTATGATTTCACTTTGGTCTTATAATTATTTTTGTTTCATTTTTATTTCTTAACTTCTCTTTCTTTAGTCATTTTTGTTAGTTTTCAACCTCAAATGTTAACTCCAGTGTACATATCATTTAGGGTTGGTAAAGTGGCGGTTGTTTTTCAACTCTTTTCTACTCTAATTTTCCTTCAATTTCCAATTTTTTTTATCTCTCCCCTAATCAATTTTTCTTTACAATTCAAAAATATAAAATTCAATCTCCCTCTCTCACACATAGGCATCCATCTCAATTGAAATTCATTTTGAGTTAAAACAATTAAATACCCCATCTTTTTCTTAATATTGTTATATTCTTAATTTGTGACATTTTGTTCCTTAATTTGGTGACAATTGTTTCTCTAGTATTGTTAGATTCATAATTCTAAACATAACCTACAAAAAATGGGTTAAGAACACGACCTCAATCGAGAGAAATAACTGTTAGAAGTGAAATTTATTTTTAACTCAGTTTGGATAGTGGGTCGACTCAACTGAAGGTTGAAGATGATGAACAATGTGGGAAAACTCTCTGGTCATTGATTTAGGAGGAATATTGACTTTGAGAACGACTTGACATTTTCAGAAAAAGAAGACTAATCCTAAATGGAACTAACAAAAAAAAAAAGAGTAAGAGAAATTTAAACATAATTCTCTAAGAGAAATTTCTGAAAGAGTAAGTGATATTGTAACAAAATTCTAAGAGAAATTTAAATTTAGTCACTAAAAGAAACATTTTGTTCTCTCAACATTAGAATTAAACAATAAAATCTCAAGTACTTTGAGTGCACATCACTAAATATTTCTCTAACTTCTATTTTCTTTGAAAATTTTGATTTTTTTAATTAAGCCATTGATTGAATGATTTTCATATCCTTATCTTTATTATAGTTTTTCTATAATTTTAAATGAGTTAAATATAAGAGTTCATAGTGATTAAATAATACTAAGACATAGTGAAGTAGCAATGTCAATTTACAAGAAAGGGGAGGTTTAAATTGTAAATTCGCCTTATTAAAATTTCCTATTAAAAACTTAAGAAAATACCTCAAAATTGATCTTGGTTGTGAAAACAGAAAACGAATAACATTCTTAGTTTTAACCAGAATACGGAGAACGTTCTTGGTTAGTTAAAATTAACAATTTAATTTATCTATTTAACTAAATAATCAAACATACTGAAAGTAAATAGATAAGGGAAGAGATATCACACAAAGATATATCCTAGTTCACCCAACTCGGGCTATGTCCAGTCCTCACAACTGTGAGATTTTCACTAAGTGCTAAAACGAAGATCAATTTTGGTTTTACACACCCTGTTTCAGATCAACTTTGATCTGTTACCAAAACAAATCCTTTCCACCCAGAAAGGAGTTCAATCAAATCACCTATCAATCTTTAGATAGGATTTTACAGTTCACCTTTTAATCATAAAAGGATTTCCTACAAGCTTACTCAAAACTATACTTCACACTATAGCCGGAGTTTACAATGATATGATTTAAAGTGTTTTGTCAGAATCTGAGAAGGCTCAACACTTGTTTGAGTTCTGATTCTTTGACAGAGAAATACACGAGAATGATTTTAGGAATCAAATAGGAAAAATCAGAACTGATTCAATGTATGTGAGTGAGAGAAATTCAAGTATGATTGAAATGAGTAATGAATTGCTTAGTACTTGAAGCTCTGATTTTGGACAGAATCTGAGTATGCTCAACTCATGTTTGAGATTAGATTTTTGACAAAAGAATTCAGCAGAATGATTCTGATATGAAGAAGAAAAACATAATTGAATCTTTTGTTTGTGATTGAGAAGCTTTCAAGTATGTAAGTGTATGTAAGTGATGTATTGCTTTGTACTTGAAGCTCTTGAATATGACTATGAATGATGAAATAATTGTTTTCTTAAGTTTTGATTTTTGCCTTCACCTTGAGATCTCTTTTATAAACTTAAAAAGAGCTTATGACAGCTCATTTGCCCGTTTGGAGCATATTGACTGTCCTTTGTCAGTGATTAGGTGAGAGCAGACCAAAAAGCAAGAATGTTCTTCATCCTTGCTTCTGAAGTTCAAGAATAGACTTGGTTCTTACTCTTTGTGGCAACTGAGTCTTGATCTTAGTGATGCGTATCCTTGGCCTTTGACTTTGTAGAGAGATCTTCCAATAATGACTTGCTCTTAGCATAATTGAGAGAACATGATTGAATTGGAACTGCACAACCTGAATCTGAAACTGTTTTGCGTTTTTGCATTTTTAGAGCACCTGGAGAACGTTCTTCGTTTTTCTCCAAAACTATCTAGAACGTTCTTGTTTTGTTTGTATGAGTTGCTGGATTTGGAACTTTAGGCAGCTTTTTGTATGTCATGCTTCTCTGTACTTGCGTTAGAGATGCAGTACTTTATGCATAGTATTGTAAGTACAATGTACTTGTGTCCTTGCTCACAACTCATCACTTTGGAGATCAATCTTGAGGCTGTTTGTTCTTGATGATTTTGCTTTGCTCTGTTAATCTTTTGACGAATTTGTTACTTTATGACAGCTATTTGTAGATCAGCTATATTGTACTTGTATTACAGATGTAGTGCCTCATTTATCCAAGCTATACTTGCTTTATATGCGTCATCAATCTTGCAAGTTACTTTTTGTACATTGTTTTGGCTTTGTTGATTCTTTTGATGAATCTGTCCAAATAGTAACCTTGAGTATGTAATGTTGTTCCTGATGTTTTTTCTTTGTATCTTGCTGCATTTTCGTAGCTTGGAATAATCTTGAACTAAGAAGGCTTTGTTCTTGGTAAACCAGAATGTTCTTGGACTGAATGCTGTAAAAACCAGAATGTTCTTGGTTTTTCAGACTGTTGTCCAAAGTGTTCTTGGATCTTCATATTTGATCTTGCTTCTCTCAAATGATCTTGTTTATGATTTATAGCATAGTGTGATCATCGATTGTTGTATGAATGTATTTGATCATCTTCTTCATGAAGATGTTATCTTGAAGATGTAATAATCTTTCTCTTGAATGGTTGATATATGATATATTCTTTTTGAGATTCTTGCACTTTGATTATGTGAATGGCTTCTTGCTTGTTCACTTTTGTAATTCATCTTCCTCAAACAAAACTCAAGTGCAATCATTAGTAGATCATCATTCATAAAACTCAATCATTTAATTCAAAAGGTTTGTTGTCATTAAAACATATATCAAAAAGATTTTTTCCTCAACACATAGATCATCTAATAACCATGATTATGATTGTATGATACAACATATGAAGATATTTAGATTAAGAGAAAGAAATAGTACTCTTAACTATTACACAATACAACTAATCCTAACCCAATAACCTTATAGTTGAAAAACATAATTATAGATTGTCAAAATATAGATCCATATACACGGTTAGACTGGTGTTTATTGAAACTGAAATAGAATTTTATATTATTGAGAAAAAGTAAATTGGCTTTTGACCAACAAAAAAAACTAATTTGGTCTCTAATATTTTCATTAAAACTTTAAATTGTTTATTGAAACTAATAATTTATATATTTCTAATGCATTAAAGCTTATAGATTTTGGATTTTTTATCTATAAAATTTTAATTATTTGAGAAGTCACATACTTTTAATGGAGATAAAATAAAGAGAACAAATTTTATATAACTTTAATTTGTTTTGGTCTTGTAAACTCGTATGTTTACTCATAAAATTTTAAATGTTATATTTTGTTATAGTTTTGTACAATGAAGGTTGAATTATAAGCTTATGTTTACGATGAATTTAGTTTAAATTTTTTACGTTAAATACAAAGAATTTGAATTAAATACTATTAATTTGAGTTAAATACTATTTATGAACAAAAGTGATGTTTATGCAAACGCTTATGCTTATGAGAAATTTAGTTTAAATTTTGTACATTTAAAAGGAATAATTATTAAGTTGTGAAAACCAAATTATATAAGTATAGGATAATTGTGGTTTGTGTAATTTGATATATACTAATCAAATTGTGATGAATTTTGATTAAACCTGACATGACACGACATATGTTAATAGATATGATAATTAATATAGATATTATGGTATATGTTTTTGTAATTTTGAGTTTTATAATCGGTGTATTTTATGAGTTGAATTATTTTTATGAGTTGAATTGTGATTGTTGGGTTATTATTGTCGAAATGTATGTTTAAGTATAATATGTGAAGATGACATGATGTCTGTGCATCTTTTCTTGTTATATGAATTAATGTGATCAAATGATAAATGATATGTATCATATAGATTAGTACATGTAGATCCTCATTAGATTGTTATGTGTATATGGACTAAAATTTATTTTACCTTTTTTTTTAATTATTAAAATTGCATTTTTTTTATTAAGCTCAATTTTTAAGATTAGAATTGAGACTCCAAAATATTTAAGATGACCTTGAACCAAATACATCAATTTTTGTAGACTAAATGATTAAAAAATCGGAGAGAATAATCTATAAAAAAAAATTACAAAAATAACTACTATACTTATAAAATAATACAAAATTTTCAACCTAAATTTCAACTAATTTTTAATTATTAAAAATGTCAACCAAAATTTGATGTACTACACCTCTTCAATATATTTTTGTAAATTTACAACTTAAAATTTTTATATACAGTACAATATTATACTTTTTATTTATCTATTAAAATTTTAAAAATTTGATCACCCCAATGTTTTAGTTTAAGATCCGCCAATGAGCTTAGTAAACTGAAATGGTTGATGGGTTGTGTGTAATGATGAAAGTAATGTATTTGAAGGTTGTTGAATTTTCCATTGACTTTATCTATTTTTTGAAGCTCGTTGAATTTATTTATGTATTTGAAAATTGTTGGATTTATTTATTTGTGTCAGATGTTGTTGGCTTTTTTAAAGAATTAAATTATGTGATTGAAATTTTATAGTTTTTGAGATATTCAAGTATTAAATATATTTTTATTTAATTAAATTATTATTGTTGCTACTGATGTTTCTCCCGTAAAATAAAAAAACATGTTACTATTTATGTATAACTCACCAACCCAACCCGTTCTTGATCGAATCGTTTCGGGTTAAATGAAAAAAATACGGATTTAGAACTCAACCCAACCCAAAGATAATTGATCGGTTTGGATATCGGATTTTGTCAAAACCGGTCCAATCCAACTCGCGTACACTCTTATTCTTGTGAAAATTGACACCCAAAAATAGGCAGGAGTGGTTAGGAATGGCAATGGGTAGGGTAGTATAGTACTCGTACCCGCAGTTTAAAAAAAATACTCGTACTTGTGTCCGTACCCTCGTGGATATCAACTTTAATATGTGTATCTTTGCCCTTTGGGTACTTAAGTGTCCGTACCCATATCCATTATCCACACTTTAACAAAAATATATCGATAAATAATTGCTATTGTTGTGATTAAATTTACAAAATTGGTATGGGTAGAACATCATGTAAATTGGAATGGATAGAGCATCATGTAGCTTGATATGTGTATATGGACTAAAATTTATTTTTCTAATTTTTTTAATTATTAAAATTGCATTTTTTTAATAATGGTCCAATTTTTAAGATTAGAACAGAACATCCAAAATCTATTAATAGCATATTTTTGTGATGATTTATTTATATGTTTATTTTTTAGAAAGATTCGAAAATTATGAAATGGAAGACCTAAATTCATTGATTTGATTGGAATAAAAAGGAGAGGTAGAGAGACATGAGATAATAGAGTGATAGAGATAGTAGATAGAGATTGGAGGGGGAGATAGAGATGCGTGACAGATTAGAGGAACATATGTATATTTAGAAAAATCATGTATTTAAAAAATATTTTTTCAAACAAACATGTTTTCTTGAAAATCATTTTTATGTTATTTATGATAATTTTGTAGTTTTAAAAAAATCATTTTTATAAAATTGTATACAAACAGGTTAAAAATCATTTTACAAAAATTTCTAAAAAATAATCTCTAAGTTATTTAAAACAAAAATAATTTTTACTTAAACTCAAATAAATTACATCTAATAATAATAATATATAAGTGCGGGTGCGGAGCGAACACTATAGTACTCATACTCGCATCCATACCCGTTCAATTTTACGGGTAATTACCTATTCAATTTTACGGGTAATTACTCGTCCCCATACTCATATATTATGCAAGTTTTACTCTACCCATTGCGGATACTGAGTATGTGTCTAATTGCCATCCTTAGGTGTGGTGTGTGTACTGAAATAGGGTAGGTGTTAAAAGTAACCCTATGTTGTAATAGGAGTTTTCATTTTAAAATTGAAAAAGCCCACTCATATTTCTAGGCCCATAAATTGATCCATCAAAAAATATAACACGAAAACCTATCAAAGCCCTAGAACCCATTACCCAAAACCCGAGAGAGAAAACCCTTGAAATCTCTACTTTCTGAAACAACCGTAACGTAACTCATTGCGTTTGTGTCGCTTCATTCTCTTTGCACTTGAAATCGCCGTTGGCACAAAGATGAAGGTTGTAGCTGCATATTTGCTTGCTGTGATTGGAGGCAACAACAGCCCCTCTGCAAAAACCATCAAGGACATCCTTGGTTCCGGTTCGTGCCGTCAATTGTTTTTCTTTTCTTTGTTTTTATTAAGATTATTTTGTTTGAATGTATGTCGATAATTATTTTTAGGGTTTATGATATTGTTATGCCGCTGTTAATAAAATTATAATAGTTGTTAGTCTTTGAAACATTGACACAAACACCTGACGCGACATTACTCGAAACACAACATTGACACTGATAATAGTTTGAAAATTTTAACACATCGAATGAAGCTATGAATGTCTCTCTTCCGCGGACACCAGACATACTTTCAATCTGAAGTGTTGGACATGTTGGTACTACATATGTTATTGTCTATGAAGCATGGACATGTAACTGACACTGACATGAAGACACTAGTGAAAATTTGAGAAAATGAATTAGTTGAACATAATTAATGTATCGGCATGTTGCCTTTGATCTGTCGTGCTATGGAGGTTATTGTTTGGCCCGATTGATTTTTAATGATTTTGGGAATCTTCTTGAGGAGTTTGGTTAGTTATTTATGCAGCAACATAAATCTCAAATTGCATGAAATATTTAGGGTTTATTGATTTGAAGCTTTACTGACAGTGAAATAGTGAATTTTTAATGTGCAGTTGGATCAGAAGCAGAAGATGAAAGGATTGAATCGTTTTTGTCTGAAGTTAGTGGCAAAGATATAGCTGAGATTATTGCTGCTGGTAAGGAAAAGTTGGCATCAGTTCCCTCTGGTGGTGGTGCTGTTGCTGTTTCTGCTGCACCTGCGAGTGGTGGTGGGGCTGCTCCAGCAGCTGCTGAAGCAAAGAAGGAGGAGAAGGTGGAGGAGAAAGAGGAATCAGATGATGTAAGTTTTTTTTGGCCCCCATGATTCTTCATTTGCCGTTTTGGTATTCTAATTATGCCATTCTGTGTATGCACTAGATGTGGTTTTAAACAGGCAGTTGATTGATGAGACCATTCTAATAATTAAAATTGCATGTTTTGCACTGGAAAAGGTTTTTACTTTCTAGTTGGTCGGGATTTCATCAATCCTCAGTAGTTAATAGCAGCTGCTATAGCAATGTTTCATACTGAAGCAGCTGTTGGCGTTGCACAGAACCCGTTGTGTTAATTGTTTAGTAGCAGCTGTAGCTGCTAAATAGATGCGTCTAGGCGTTACCCAAAACTGCATTGCATTTTTTAGTAGCCACTAAACAGCAGCCACGACAGTGACGTTCCTGTAAAACCCAAACCAAAATATGCCCTCAACTTTTAGTCGTTTGGTTCCATCTACTTTTTGGGACTTTTCACCCTAAAACTTATTTGCTTTATGATGTGTATGAATATTGGTAACAATGAACTTCAATTATTAGCTTATTTCATTATGTGTATGGTACCATCTTATATATTTCTTGTATTGTTTCGCTTAACTTTGACGTAGCGGCCATATTGTTACCCGCTATACCACAATAGTGGTCTGGGGGTCGGCTGCCACTCCACTATCCGTCATTACCTAGGATCAATCATATGGTTAAGGCACCTTGCTAATTACTTTTTGATATTTTTTAGTTGTACATATTGTCTTTCCTTGAGATTTGTTTGTGAATTACAAGCATTAATGGATTTGGCTATTCTGATATTTTTCTGATTGATCTTCAATTTTTTTCTTGTGATGCAGGATATGGGTTTCAGTCTTTTTGATTAATTCTACAGTTGCTGTGTTTGTTGAAGTTTTGTTCCAAAGAGTTAAGACTAATTGGTGTGATTTCATATTAGTGACAAAAACCTATATTGGATGATTTCAGTATGATATTTTAGTTTCTTAATGTTATGATGGAATTATATTTGGGAGTAGCTTATTTCTTGTTTTACTTTTTCGCCAGACATTTCTTTTGTTATTTGAAGTGCAAAAATGATAGAGCTATTTACTTAAAGAGAATTCAATTTCTCTAAAGTGAAGAATTCACTTTATAGAGTAGAATGAGCAATATCAATAATTGATTATCAAATCAAAGTAGATTTTTTATATACATCCTAACAAATCAAGAGTTTCTTTCTTAAAATAACAACCTTTAAATTTTTTTTCACTTTACATTTCTCACTATATGATCCAAAAACCTATTAAGAAGCCAAATCCTGAAACTTATCAATGATGTGCTATTTATGCTTTGTTAGCGTGAGCATTCTACAAACCAATATTGGTATCTGAACATTATGCCTGCCCAATGTCACCATATTCACCAAGATTTGAGAATCACTCTCAACAACTACCGGAGTTATGCCATCCTGCCAAGCCAACTTCAAGCTTATTAACTCTTCTTACATTTTAACAAGTAACAATTGGCCATCGAGAGAACATAGCCTTCAATCTTCTAACCATTATTATCATCACACTCAAGGTCTAAAAGCAAAAAAGTGATGTATTTATAGACTATTTAAAACTTTTTCATATATGCCAGCAGTTTCAATCCCACGTGACTACCAACGGGAAAGCTAGCTAGAAGTTTCCTACAACTACCATTCATGGATGGTGATACTACTTAAATAGAAGGGGATATATTTTTATAATTTTCTATGATTAATTGTTTTTGAACTTAGCTATTTTAAAGCATGTTGTTCATAAAGTGGGAAAATTTTCGAATGATATTCAACCATGTTTAAATATTTTATGCACGTGTACATAATTATGTTTATTAACATTTATTTTATTCTTTAAAATGAACAACTCAGTTTAGAAGAGCTAGATCTATTGTTCTCATGTCATGTGTATATTATTGGTAACACCCAATTACTATTAGACAACAAATGCATTTAGTAGCTTATCTAATTTACAACCATTAGGTCTTGCGATTACAGTGATATGCGATCTTAGGCGGAGATATATGTCTTAATGTTGGGGATTAATTTGAATTGTCTTAGTTTCTCAACTAAGGATCTTCAACGCTTAATTTCTTTGGTGAGTGTTTTGGTATTTGATGCGATTAGGATCCTAATCTGCATGTCTTGAATTCTTGATTTGATGCTCCTTGTTCTCTGCGATTTTTCTTCTGCTTTTTGTCTTATGATGTGGTCTGAATTCAATGAGGCTAGCTTTGGCTATGGTTGTGTGGAAGGATAATTAAAATTGGCCATTGTGTTTTCCTTTAAACTGAGTTCATATCTGCCTTGATTTTGGTAGAGGTTATCTTGCTAATTCAAACATATGTGGAAAACGGCTAAATTGTTATTGCTTGAGCTGATTATGCATCACTGTTTTTTTACTTGCTTGGTTAAATGAAATAGCAGCACTTACTCTAATTTGTTTGACGCAGTCGGAATTGCAAAGGATTAGCAAACGCTAAATCCGAAAGAACAAATAAGCGCTGGAATCCACCAGAAAGAGAAAATTCTCGAAATCAATTATTTAATTAAAAGGCACCTTCTGTTACAGCATAGAAGGTCTTTAAATACACAATGGAAACCCTAGTGCAAAAATTAGGTAAAACAGAAAAAGTATGAAATTACAGAAAAAACTTAAAATGTTGTTTTGAGGCCCAAGACCAAAACGGATCTGGAGCCCATATGTCACGGCGAAACTGTGAGTTGCGTTTGTGGCGCGATTCCCTTTCTGGAAAGGTATAATAATAAGCAATCTGACATCGGACGATCGTTTTCCGCATTTCCCGCTGCGTTTGTCTGCAAAGTCGTTTCTTCCTCGATCCTGGTCGCAAACCTTCCTACATCAGTCTCCTCCACCTCTAAAGAACTCGACCCCGAGTTCATACCAGGATAAAGGTCAGCATCCTCATGGAACTCATAAATATCAGCCACATTAAAGGTATTGGAAATATTCATGGATTCCGGCAAGTCGATCACATAAGCGTTGTCATTGATCTTCTTCAGCACCTTGAAAGGCCCGTACTTGCGAGGCTGAAGCTTCTTGTAAGTGCCAACTGAGAACCTCTCCTTATGCAGGAACACCGTCACATCATCTCCCACAGCAAAGACATTGGCTCTTCTGCGTTTTTCAGCAGCGACTTTGTTCTTCTGCCTAGTAGCTTCTAACTTCGCCCTGACAGCTTCTTTAACGGCTTGCACATCCTTGGTCATACTTTCAGCTGCGATACTCACCCCATGAGTCTTGGGTAGCACCACTAGATCAACCACATGCTGCGGTGGAGAGGTATAAACCAGATAGAAAGACGATTTTCCTGTAGCTGAGTGCACTGCGCTGTTGTAAGCAAATTCGACCTGGGGTAAAGCCAGATCTCACTGCTTTAGCTTATCCCCACAGACACTCTGAATCATATTCCCCAGCGTTCAATTGGTGACCTCTGTCTGCCCATCAGTCTGAGGATGAGCTGTAGAACTCCTATTCAGTGCAGTACCAAACATCCGCCATAGAGTAATCCATAAATGACTGAGGAACTTGGTGTCTCGGTCTGAAGTGATGGACCGGGGGACTCCATGCAAACGCATAACCTCCTTGAAAAACAACTTGGCTATGTTGGATGCATCAGCGATCTTCTTACAGGCAATAAAGTGTGACATCTTCGAAAACCTGTCGACCACCATAAATACAGAATCCACTCCTCGCTGTGTACGAGGTAGCCCCAATACAAAGTCCATCGAAAGATCTAACCAAATATCATCACGAACATGTAATGGCATGTAAAGACCAGTGTTCTGAGACTGACCTTTAGAAACCTTACAAGTGTAGCAGCGCTTGACGATAGTACCCACGTGACGGCGCAGATGAGGCCAATAATACCGCTCCTCCAGACTGGCGATGGTTTTATCTCTCCCCAAATGACCTCCAAGACCGCCACCATGCAGATCTCGAATCAGCTTCACCCTCAAAGAAGAATTAGGAATGCAGAGCTGATTCCCCTTAAACAGGTAGCCCTCTAGAATATGAAAATATGCGCTAGGATGCTGATTTGTACACTTCAGTCACAACTCCTTGAACTCATTATCAAACTCATATAACTCCTTCAACAACTCAAAACCCACAATCTCCTGAGCTAAGGTAATCAACAAGGAAGCCCTCCTACTCAAAGCATCTGATTTGTGCTGAATGATAAATGGGAATTTCTGCAGAAAACTCACCCAGCGAGCATGCATCTTGTTTATCACCTTCTGACTATGGAGGAACTTCAAGGCAAGGTGGTCAGTGAATAAGATAAATTCCCTTTGAATCAGATAATGCTCCCATTGCCTCAAAGCTCGAAAGACTGCATAAAACTCCTGGTCATAAGTGCTCCACTTTTGCCTGGCGTCGCTCAGTTTTTCACTAATGAATACTCTTTGAATTGGAAGGATTCTATCTAACACACCCATAATAAGTTGGAATATTCCAGATTTTATACAATCTAAGTGGCTATGATTCTGGAAGATTTGGCAGGCTGATTGGTATCTCTATATAAACCCAGTCGTGGGAAGGAATACTCAATTTTCAATAAAAAAAAAACTTACAACACATACAACTTAAGTACTATGGCAGGTCACAACTCTAAACTTGAGGACACAATTATTGTGTTTGGGGGCCTTCCACCTGAACAACGATGAGTGAACAACCACGAGTTGGAACGTTGTATAGTTGGGAAATTCTTGATAGGTGTATCGAGCATGAAGGATAGACTCACGTCGGTATGACGTCCAATGAAAGCGGTTACCATCTCGTCTCTTGATGACAACAAATTTTTGTTCCAATTTTTTCATCCTTGGGATGTGGCAAGGGATTATCAAAGATGGACCTTGGTTTTTATTTATAACCATATGTTGGTGACCAAAAGGCTAGCAGTGGGGAACTCTCCCCTTTCTATGCCATTTGGTACTATTGAAATGTGGGTTCATGTCTTCAACACCCCTTTTGGATATACGAAGGAAGAAGTTGGAATCACTGTTGGGGACTATATTGGCAAGTATCTTGCTTTTGATGATTCAAATTGTTGGGGTCCTTGGAGAGCTTACTGAAATGACAATGTCAATCACAAGTAATGAGGTTTGAATTGTGATTCTCCTTTTTGAAAATTAATTACTACTTTTAAGTTTAGTTAACTCAAGATTAATCTTGGTTTCAAACACAACAAAAGCAGAACGTTCTTGGTTAGTGAAATCAAAAGAAAATTTCCCTACGTGAAATGTGCTTAGTGAGTAAGAAATAAATAGAGATAAGGGAAAAAGAATACACATTAATATATCCAGGTGGGCTACGTCCAATCATCACAATGTGTGACCTTTTTCACTAAAGTGCTCAAACAAGAATGTTCTTGCTTTTACACCAACATTCTAGGTCAATCTTGATCCGTTACAATATTTTACCTTTCAACCTTGAAAGGATTTCCAACTGTTACCTTTTAGTCCATAAATGGTTTTTACAAGTCACCTTTTAATCGCAAAAGGAATTTTACAATACACTCAAACTATCTTTAGAACTATAGTCTTGAGTTTCAAATGAAATGATTTAAAGAGGATTGATGGATCAGATTACACTAAACAATTGTTTGAGTTTTGATTCTCAGCAAATAGATCCTTAAATCTAATGAAAAAGAACTTGAGTTTTTCCTTAATTGAAGAGCTTATATTTCTCAAGAATGATTGTTTAAGTGATTGATTGCTTCCACTTCAAACTCTTGTTCTTTCCTTGATCTTGAGGTTCCTTTTATAGGCTTGATGAAGGCTTATGACAGCTCATGTAGTTGTTGGAGATCCAAGTGTCTAGTTTTAATTTTAATAGACATGTGTTGTAATATAACAAGAGCGTTCCTGCTTGATAACCAGAACGATCTTTATTTTTGTTTTGAGTAAGTGTTGTACTGAGAACTTTTGACAGCTGTTACATTTCATGCTTTTTCTGCTTTGTACGCAGGATGCTCAGAGATGCAATATCAGTGTCTTATCATTTCTGTCTTGGATGTACTTGTTATTTTAGCCATCGATCTGGAGATTGATCTTGTTGTTTGTTCTTGATGCTTTGCTTTTTCTTTGTTAAAATTTTGGAATAAATTTGTCCGGAATGATCTTGTGTACATAAGTCTAGTGCTTTCGCAGTGAAGACTAGTAGTTTCGCAAAGAAGAACGATCTTGTTTAAGGAAAGCTTTGTTCTTTCGTAAACCATAACGATCTTGGTTTGATTAGACTTCAGGTTGTGAAAAACCAAAACGATCTTCATTTTTCCAAATTGTTGTTTTTAATGAATCAGAATGATCTTGCTTCTTCCAAAATGATTTTGTGTTGTTATGTTTAATACCTAACTTCAAATAATACACTCAAAAATACATGTTAAATAGAAACACACTTTTAGAATCATAATTAAAATTTTAATTAACTTTGTTTGATTATCATCAAAACATTAATTTGGGATTTTGCCTCAACACTTACATGCGGATATGAGTTGCTATCGACACAACAACCCCCTTAAAATATGAGTTGACGCTTATAGTAGTAGTAAACGGTAACCCCTTCACTGTCAATTTCAAGTATGAGAGACTTGGCACTTTCTGCTTTATGTGTGGCATCTTGGGCCACACAGAAAATTTATGTGAAAAAAGAATGGAGATGGAAAATAATATCAGTGCTCGCAATTGGGGAAACTTCCTCAAACCTAATTTAAAGAAGGCAAGCAGGGGATGTGGTAATAAATGGCTCAGCGAGTTGGCCAATTTTTTTGCTTTCCATTTTCATAAAGATATTCCACTTACTCTGAATTCAATACAAAATAAAATCTCTAATATATTCATGATATGATATACTTCTCTTTTTTTCTTGATCCTCGTTTTTATATTCTACATGTCTTTTCTCTTTTGCATACCTTATATCATCTCTCTTAAAATCTTTAAGCCGCCTTACTTTTTTCTCTATTTCTCATTTCATACATCTTTTCATCTTCACTATAAAGACAATAGTGATTGATGCCTTAAAGTGAACCAATTCTGAATTTTGTTTGTTTGTAAAATGCCTTTTCAATAAGTGCTTTTGTGCATAATCACTTTTTCAAAGGACTTATCTTTTCAGATTTTTCTCTGCATATTTAAATTCCTCTCATTTTTCTAATCAAGTTAGACTTTTGAATTTCCAGAATCGAACATGTATGGAAAAATAACATCAAAAACAAGTTTGCAAATAAAATTTTGGATCAAACAATTGCTGCAAGTGAAGAAGATGATGAAACCGAAACCAATATTTTTTTTTTTTGAGGAATTTATTTTTCCAACTCACTTTTCGAATTTGACCACAAATGAAGTAAATAATCACAAAACTAAATCTTCCCACACATATTATTATACTTATAAACAACCAACAACTCAAGATTGAACAAGATTTGGAACAAAATGAAACTAAATTTTCAAATATCTCAAGAACACAAAACACTAAAATAGAAATTAATAACAAAGATTACCACTTGATGAGAGGCTTTGGTACCAAATGATGTGGATTTGAGTGCTTCCACATGAGATTGAAGATCTAATTAACTGATTTCTTCAAATAAAACGACAAAATAAAAGAGAAAAGAAAGAAACAAAGATGGATGGATTAGGTTGAAAAGATGAAGAAGAAAGGTGCCACAATCTAGAATATTGATAAGCCAATAAGGAATCGCCACAATGGTAAGGAAGTCATTGATAAGATTCAAGCAGGAGTTAATTCAAGAACTCAAAAAGGTTACAAATGCATATTTATAGTAAGACCATCTCTAAACTTAAATGAGCCATAAATGACACTATTCTCTATGCCCATATTGCACTTACATCATATTTTTCTAAAATATATTAAACATAAGAAAACAAAGTATCTTAACTTACACATGACACCAATTAAATCTAAATTAAAACTAAGAATTATTAAAGCAAACTAAGAATTATTAAAAATCAAATTACAATAAATAAAGTCCTTATCAAGGAGCCTCAACAATCCACTAATAATCACAACTCAGATGGTGGCCGAACTGATGTAGGTTTGACTTTTTTTGGTGTCCAAAACATAGTTACAATCAGCATTACCGATATGGGTTGAGCATGATTCGGCCGCGTCAAATTATTAGTCATGATCAAGGCACTAAGGGTCACAAACAGGGTGCAATGTATTCAAACTGTGAGCAGGGGTTGCTGTCAGGTTCATCAAGCAATTGTGGGCAACCTATTGCAAGGAAGATGCTTGAAAATTCTCTACTAATTGTTAAGGTGGGATTTATGGGTACTAATGAGCGCAGCACTGCACCCAAGAAAAGAGTTCAAATGGATGAAACTGCTAATTCTCAGGAAGCTAGACATGCAAATATGGTTATAAATGAAGACATAATGATGATTGAGGGAAAGTTTGATGTAGGATCTGATGGGGTTAACCATGAAATTCCTATGTATTCGAATCCTTTTTTTCAAAAAAAAAATTTGTAATGGCAGATACTGTTAAGCAGGTCTGCCAAGAGAAATGAGTGTTATTTGTTGGAACTGTCGAGGTCTAGGTAACTTGAGAGTAGTTCCAAATTTAAAATACCAATGTTGAACTTGAATAAAATTGAAGAATTAAGAGTTTTGCTTGGTTATGACTTATGTTTTTCTACTAATAGAAAAGGTCGAGGGGGAGGCATAGCCATGTTTTGGCGTGCATCTTTTCCTTGTGTTATTACTCGTTTTTCAACCAAACATATTGATGTTGAGGTGGTGGAGAGTATTTTAGGGCGATGGCAGTTGACGGGGTATTACGGTTATCCTGAGAATCGTCGTCAGAGAGATGCTTGGAAAATGCTACATAACCTTGCACAGGTTTCTAATTTATCTTGGTGCATAATTGGGGATTTTAATGACATTTTGTCTTTAAAAGATAAAAAGGGCAGAGTGGATTGAGCGCAATGGTTAATAAATGGCTTCCAACAAATAGTGTTCGACTTTGAGTTGACAGATGTATATATGGATAGTTACCCCTTTACATGTTTTAAGCGTTTGGGAATTGAACGAGCCATGGAAGAACAATTGCATTGTGCTTTGGCAAATTCTTTGTGGCATCAAATTTTCCCCAATGCAAATCTTGTAGCTCGATCTCAGATCATTACCCTCTATTACTACGACACATTGGAAGAAAACCAACCCATTCTAATTCTCGTACTTTTAAATTCGAAAATACATGGTTACTTGAACCTGATTTTGATGATTTGGTTTGATCATAGTGAATTTCTAACTCTCATTCGGATCTTCTTGCTACACTAGAAAGTTGTGCAAATGATATGGCATCTTGGGGTAGAACAAACTGTCATAACTTTCGTCAAGAAATCGCACAATGTTGGAAAGCCCTAGAAAAAGTGCGTTTGTTGGGAAATGACACAAATGCGGAAATGTTTACCTCTTTGAGAAAGAAAATGATTGCACTGCTAGTTAAAGAAGACACTTTTTACGACGATGAGCTAAATCATTCTGGTTGAAGGAAAGGGACTTGAACACTTTATTTTTTTCATGCGGCTGCTACATCCAAACACAAGGTAAATCGAATTCTTTTTCTTGAGGATGACAATGGGAATCGGCTCACTAAACATAGTGAGTTATGTCATGTTGCTAGAGACTATTTTACTACTCTCTATCAGAACACACAAAGCGTTCATGCTCCTGTTTTGAATGTTATTTCGTGTGTTATTGATGTGAAAGATAATGATAAAAGAATTCAAAGAAACTATTTTTCTATGGAGGCAGATAAGTGTCCGGGTCCTGACGGTTTGAACCCTGGATTCTATCATCATTTTTTTGTCTTTGTGTGGTAGTGAAATTTTTAAACAATGTTGTGCCTGGCTTTAGACTAGTGTATTTCTTAGTACACTCTATATTACCAATATAGCTCAGATTCTGAAAGGTTACGAACAAAAGACCATGAAAGATTGGCGACCTATAGCTCTTTGTAATGTGATTTATAAGATTGTGGCAAAGGTTCTTGCAAGCAGACTAAAACATGTTCTGCATAAATATGTATCTAATAACCAATCAACTTTTGTGTCCAATCAACTTGACAATGCATTGACAACACTTGAAATTTTTCAACACATAAAAATTAAGACTCGTGGGAGAGTTGGTGACGTCGCATTGAAATTGGACATTAACAAAGCTTATGACCGCATTGATTGGGGTTACCTTCGAGAGGTGATGACTACTTTGGGTTTTGCAAATCAGTGGGTGAATTGGATTATGCTTTGTATGGAGTCAGTACAGTACAATATCATAGTGAATAATTATTGTGTTGGTCCTATTATCCCAGGAAGAGGCCTCTGACAAGGTGATCCATTGTCGCTGTATCTATTTGTCTTATGTGTTGAAGGGTTCTTGGTGATAGTAAAAAAGAAGGAAAATCGTTGTGACCTCCATGGAGTCATAGTGTGTCGAAATGCCCCAATTATTTCACACCTTATGTTTGTAGATGATTGTTTCGTGTTCTTTAGAGAATCTATTAGAGAAGTAAAGACTATGAAAAATATTTTGTCTGTTTACGAAGTTGTGTAGTCAAGCTATAAATTTGCAAAAAAAAATTAGGTGTTTTGTAGCAGAAATGTGAATGCAAACTTGAAAGGTAAGATTACAAACCTTCTAGGTGTGCGCTCTGTAATAGGGACTGGGAAATACTTGGGACTACCGTCAATGATTCGTAGAAGTAAAAAAAAATACTTTCAGATTCATTAAGGATAAAGTTTGGCGGAAGATCAACTTATGAAGTAGTAAAAGTCTCTCCCGAGCGGGTCGAGAAGTCCTAATTAAATATGTTCTCCAAGCTATTACGTCCTATGTAATGAACATATTCCTGATACCCACTCCTTTAGGGGATGAGATTGAAAATATGATGAATTCATTTTGGTGGGGAAAAAATGGAGGACATGCTAGAAGCATCAATTGGCTCATGTGGGACATGCACGCAATACATAAACGCGATGGAGGTATGAGTTTTAAAAACATTAGTGCTTTCAATCTATCCATGTTTGGTAAACAAGGTTGGCAGTTGTTATTGATAAAACCGCAAGTGCACGGTATTATCACGTAGTAAAAATTATCGTTCCAACAAGGACTATAAGTATCAATCTTTCCTTACTATGATGATTAACTAAAATGGTAAATGTTTATAATAGGATTTTCGATTAAAATTCACAATAAAAATAGAGCCTCGGGATTGTAGTTTTTCACAATGATGGATACAATAAAATTAACCTTCTTTAAGTTATGGGTGTTAGACTGTTAAAACTCTAACAATTATAACTAATGCCTTCTTTCAAAAAACAAAAGTGTATTTTAAACTAATAACCAACCTATTTTCATGATTGATGTATTAGCAAAATCCTTTAGGAGAAGATATCTTTCATGATTTCAAGAGAACCAAAATCTATTTTCAGAATTTGATTCTCTTGTCCAATCTTAGGGGTCAGGTATCAAATCTACCTTTCGTTATATTATATGATATTTAAGTATGAACATGGTTCTTACTAAGATTGGATTAAATTATCAACACCCATGACAGAAAGAAATAGAAATTGTTAGAGATCCAACATTGGAAATCCTACAATCCCAAGACAAGGAAGATCTACTCACACATGATCATAGTAGAATAAAAGCTTAAATATAAAAACATTGGAAATATAAAATAACAAAATAAAGCCACAAAGTAAAATAGAAAAATGAATATTATTGAAACTTGAAATTTGCTAAGAGACATACAAGAACAAGAGTAACAAGAGACTGTGAGTAGGAATTTGTGTCTAAAACTGAGTATTTTCGTCCTTTTTATAGCTTAGGTACCTTCCTAAGACTTAATTACAAAAAACCATCAGAGTTTCATAGAAGAAAAACGATTCAGCAAAAGAAGATGAACAGATTATGGCCATAATATCCATTACTGTCAGGCAGTAATAGGTTCAGCAGCAGATGAGTAGATTATGACCATAATGGCCATTACTGCCAGACAGTAATCCTTGCTGCCTTAGAGTGGCAAATTCTTGTTTTTTTCTCGTTCATCCATTGTGGCCATAATGGCCATTACGGCCAGGCAATAATGCTTACTGGAACTTGAATTTCTTTCATTTTCTTGATCAGGATACACCATGACTCCACCACTTAACTTCAAGGCTCTTTTGCACCAAAAATCTTCACTTATTTCTTCACTTCTCCTAGCAATCTAAACAAAACAAAAAAGTAGTAAAATATAACTAAAACTGAATTAAAAGCATCAAATTAACCTATCAAACAAAGTTATAAAAACAAATAAATTCTAGCTTATCGGTTATCTAACCCAGACAACCTCGTCACTCATCTTTTCAAAGCTAAATATTTTTCGTTAGTATTTTTTGTCAGCTAACCTTGGTCACAATCCAAACTATGTTTGGAGGAGTATTTGGAGTGTTAAACCTCTTTTGCAAGCAGGGTCTCGATGGAGTATTGGAAACGGATCTAGTATTCCTTTGTAGAATAACAATTGGCTAACTGATGAGTCTAGCCTTGTTAAACCACTAGGGGTGCCTGATCAACATGCAAATGCTTGTGTTGATAGTTTGATTATGCCTTGGCATAAAGAATGGACAATATCCCTAGTTACAACTATTTTTTATCCTAGCATCGCTCAAAAGATTCTCAAAACACCTCTTTTTGGCTCAGTGAGAGAGAAAGTCAAAGTTTGGAAAGCCGATTCTAATGGCACGTATACTATCTGAAGTGCTTACAATTTCTGTCTGAATGACTTCATTGATACTTCAGCTTTCAAAATGGAAGAAAGTTGGAATCTAATCTGGAAGTTAAAGGTACCGCCAAAGGTTCAATACCTTTTGTGGATAATCTATTGGAATTGCCTTTCTACGCGTTCGAGACCTCACAATAACGGTGTCAACTGTCCTGATCACTATGTTTTGTGTGACGATGGCACCAAAGATATTGTTGGAACCAAGTTGGTTCTAAGTACTTAGGATTTTGATGTTTACAAAAGCACTCCATGTAATCTTATTTTGTACTTAGAATTATTATATTAAATGCCACCAGAAGATGAAGTCACCAGAGGCAGAAGATGAGTTACCAGAGGATAAAATCAGACCAGAGGATACACCTCCAAAAGATACCAGAGGATGCATCAAGAAGGCACCAGAGGATACACCTCCAGAAGGCACCAGAGGATATCAGAGGATGTCAAAACATCATCAGATGATATCTTTCCTGGCCCAGATTAGAAGGAAGCAGAGTCCAGAAGGAGACCTGGTCCAGACCAGAAGGAAGCCTGCCAGAGGGAGACTTGTTCTAGACCAAAAGGAATCATAAGTGAGACTTGATCCAGACTTAATTCTGACCAGAAGATAGCTTGGTCGTGAATATAAGAATCAGTCCAGACTTAATCCAGACCAGAAGATAACTGGTCCAGAGCAAGTGACTTGGTCCAGACCAGAAGATAGCATGGTCCAGAACATAAAATTCAGTCCAGATCAGAAGAAATGATTGTCCAGATTTAGTCCAGACTTGAATCCAGATCAGGGGATAAATGTCCAGATTAAAATATCATAAGTCCATATTTAATTCTGATTCAATGCAGACCAGAAGATAGCATGTCCAGATCAGAGGATAAGTGTCCAGATCAAAAGGTAAAATTCATGTCCAGATTAAATGATAAATTTCAGAGAATAAATGTAAAATGGTCCAGACTTAAGTATCATGGCCCAGTGTTGGCCGAGATCAGAAGATCATAAAATAGTCCAGATTAGTTCATATGATCCAGTGTTGGCCGAGATCATAGGATCACATAAGTGGTGCAGGTCAGATTACACAAGTCCATATGTGGTCGAGATCAGAAGATCAAATGGTCCAGATTTAATCATGATGATAATCAGTGGAGACTTGATTAAATTCGAATAAGACTTGATTAAATTTTAATAGAAATTTGATCAAAGTATTAAGAGGATTTGATACAAAAATAAATTGAAGTCTTGTGGGAATTCAGAAGCTATTGGCGGGAAGAAAGATTTGGTCCAGAATTAATCAAGAACAAGATTGGCCAAAGTTATTTTTGAATGCAAATCTGGAGCTAAAAAGATATGTTTTTTTATTTAAGTGAAACCCGATTGGCCAAGTTATTTTTGCAAGAGAATATGGCAAGATACAGCTCGAACTTAAGCATGGAAGAAACCCTAATTATTCATCTATAAAAGGAGGCTCAAGGCAGAAGACTTGGTATCGAAAATACTTGAAAGTCATACACTTCCAAAAGAAAAATACTTGAGTTTTCAGTGAGGTCAATTGTGTATCCGTTTTCCATAAGCAAGCACTCTAAGTTTTTCTTTCCCTTGTGTTAGGTCTAAGTTTTTGAAGTAGAGTCTACAATCTGAGGGAGTCAGAAGAAGTAGCAGATTACTTAGCAATTAGATTCAAGGTTCTTTTCCTCAAAAGTCTAGGGTTGTTAGACTTTTTGAGAAGACTGACTTGGAGGGTTAGTGGTACTTTGTAATTCAAGGTTTTTGAATTAGTGAAATCCTTCAAAGTGAAGGAACTCGACGTAGCCTAATTAACGATGAACCAGTATAAAATTCTGAGTTTTTATTTACTTTATATCCGCTGGTAACTCTGTTTTAACAGGTTTTGTTTTAAAACTAAAAAGTATTCAAGTTAGTCAAACACAATTCAACCCCCCTTCTCGTGTTTGCACCTTCAAGTTTGTATGTTTTTTTGTGTCCAGGAATGGTAGGAATTGTTGGCAGCAATGCAGGTTTGAAGATATGGTGCAAGCGACCACTGTTGAAGCGAACTCAGTCGCAACTGTGATTTTTTCTCTTTTGTAGAAGCTTGATCATACCCAAGTGGTATCGATGGAAATGATTTTGTGGAGTCTGTGGCAACAACGAAACAATTGCATATGACACAATATCAGTTGAGAACCCAATACAATTCATCAACGACGGTATGCGATTACTAGAGGAGTGGAAGTTGGCACAAAATCTTCAACAAAGACGAATGTCGTATGGTATAATTAACCCCCCACGATTTCTCTCCAACTGAATAATGGAAGGTATAAATACAATGTAGAAGTTTCTTTCTCTAATATCTCTAATCGTGTTGGCATGGTTCACACCCACCTGCTTAGTCACTGAAGGAGAAGTACTCGAGTTATTAAGTGACTTAAAGTGGGTCCATGGTCTTCAACTTACATTAGTAGATTTTGAATTAGATTCGAATGGTGTTGTTGATAACTTTCATTCCATCAAAGAAAACAAAACCGAATTAGGTGCTATTATTTCTAACTTTCGAGCTATTTTCCATTCTTATTTTAGAAACTCTAGAATTGAGTTTGTTAGGAGACAGGCAAATGATGCGGTTCATGCGCTAGCAATTAGTGACATGCCTTAAAGTACACCTCTCGTATAAAACCACTTTTGTTAAAAAAAAAAAAAGTTATCTTAAAAGAGTTTTGAAAAATAATAATGATGATCACAAGCTAAAGTCTATTGAGGATTGCAGACAAAAAATAACAGAAAGAAGCATTTCAACAGAAAAAAATAACAAAGAGAACTACAAAAACAATATGCAAACCAAATGGAATTTAGGTCTTATTTCTAAGGTTTATTTTTTGGTTTTTGACTTCGGGCAGACACCAGAAAGCATATCCCACGCACTTATATAAAACAAAGAAACACAATATAAGTTCCCTATGATATAATCTAGAGTAACTTGAAACCAATATAGATATATTCTGTGCAATCACCAAGCAATTTGTCCTTCCCAAAAATATCATTAAATTTTACTGGCAAAAGAAAGACCTTCCTTTGCAAGTTGATTCACATCCTCCACTGCAGGCAAAACCCTTGCAACTTTGGCAATAGCCTTGTTCTCATCAGGAGTTCCACTCTCCAAAAAGACCCCGACAACTTTCCCATCTTTAATCCAATATGTCCCAAACTTGGCCTTTGATGATGCAGGATTGTTGTCTCCAAATAGCACTGTGTCACCAACATTGTCGCCATAAAATTGCCAAGACAGATCGAATGAACGGGAATAGAAGTATGGAAGGTAATCATACTCCTCAATTGTTTTTCCTGTCTCTGCTGCAATTATGGCCTACAAGAAAAAAGTTACCACAAAATTATGAACAACACTGAATAGCGTGACTTTACAAGAAACTTCCATTTGAAGGATCAGAAAAGAAGTTTGTGCATGTTCTACTGAGTAGTAGCTTGAGGAACCAAAATGATTTCAAAACTGGGTGCCGGGATTAAGGGGGCACACAAGGGAAAACGATAGCCCCTCCGAATTTAAATGAAAGCAAAAAAAAATCATGTATTTGGTCCAAAAATCTATAGTAGTGCATGTGTTTTGAACATAATTGGAGAATCTGAAATACATAGGGAAGTTGCTTACCTTAGCAGCCTGCTCAGCTGATTTGCGAGCATGATCAACATGTTCAACTCTTCTGACCTCATTGTACAATTTCAAAGGGAAGGTAGCAACATCACCAACAGCATATACATCGGGAACATTTGTTTTGAAGAAGGAATCAGTCTGCAACGACAACAAATGATATCGTTGATATTGGTATCAATATATTTATTCATCATAACGTTCAGGATTCATCACTAACCTTGATTCCACCCTTCTCCTCTTCAACCTGCCCTTTGAATAAGGATATTTGAGGCCTACCTCCAACACCAACAACAACAATATCTGCTTCCAGTACCCTACCATCCTTTAGTTTGACTTCTTTTACCTGACAGATGGATGAAAGTCAAGCTAAATTTGATAATGAACTTTAAAATGCCATCACATGACACTGACAGTATTCCAAGATCACATGCAACCATACCTCTCCATCGGAGTTAGTAGTGAATCCAACAGCAACGGTTCCTTTAATGATGTTGACACCCTTATTTGCATAATACCCCTCATAGAACGCAGCTATTTCAGAAGTAAAAAGTCTAGGCACTGCAACATTGGTTTAGAAATATTAGTTTAAAAATTGAGTACACACACATTCACATGAGTGAGAGGTGCAACAAGAAACATTTATAAATGTCCACTTACTACACCAAGGTTCTGGGTAGACCATGGTAACATCAATATTATTGAGTCTCAAAACTGCACTTATCTCCAGACCGATGTATCCTCCCCCAACAACCACAGCTTTTCCATTCTTTGCTTTGATTGACTCGTACAATTTGTCAGCATCATCAACCTCCCTCAAATAAAATATATTTTTGGCATCAGCTCCTTCTACACCAAAATCTGTCAACCTTATTACCTGCGAAACAAAATTATTTGTATTAGTATGCGTTAAAAGGATAGAAAATAGGAACCCTGAATGTAACTTCACTAATAATCTAATATCAACAAGGAGCCTTACAGTTGAGCCCGTAGCGATGACCAAAGTCTGGTAGTTGAATTTTTCTCCTTTTGCACTTGTCAGCAATTTTCCAGCAAGGTCTGCTTTTACAATTTCTGTACTAAGAAGCAACTGTATCCCTGCAATCATCCGTTCAATTTCCAATTTGACATCAGATAACTGTTTTCAATTCCCATTCTTATATTTACTTATCTCTTCCTTTAACTTGACATGGTAAACCAATATTCATTCTGAAAACCATCAAATAGTAATGCTGAACTAAAATAATAGGGTTGAAAGCCAAATCACCTTTCTCATTGTACCACTCTGGAAGCAATCTTTCTCCTCCACTTCCAACACAGGTATGGAAGCCAGGAAGTCTAGCAGGAGCTGCAAAAATCCAATTGTGACATTAAGTTAAATACTAAGAGAGACAATCAAGGCAAGCTTCTATTTAAACTTCATTCGAGAATTCATCAAAGATAACAAGCCCAGGATTAACGGAAGGTAGGGTAGCTCCACTAATTTGAATTAGGGTTAAAAAGAGTTGAAGGAGTTAACAGACCGGGGTTCAAACAGGTGAATGAGAAAATACAAACATAACAACCAATATACTAACATTTGTCTATCCAAAAAATAAAAAACAAGCCCAGGTTTAACAATGAACACAAATAAACATAGCCTTCACTAGATTCAATTTAGAAATAAATTTAAAGAAATGCAATTAAATTAACAATATTACAGCATTGTTTCTATCAAGATTAACCCATGACAGAATGGGTAACAGTTAAAGGAAGAAAGGGGAATCAAGTACATATAATAATAGCATTACAAACTTACATTCTGGAAAAAGGTAAGCCTTGCTTAGAGCAGGACGTTCATAAGGTGCAACCTGCGCAAAGGTATGATGATAGGTAAGGGAATTTGTAGCAAGATAATAACAACACAAAGCCGGTAAATACGTCTTACAAAATTTGAAAAGAAAAAAATGATAAATATAGCAGCAGACACTTCAATTCCTAAAAATGCAAATGTTACCCGTCACATTAATCATTAAAATATTGGACACAAAATCAATACTGATGGAGTAAATATTTTACATTTTCAAAGAATAATATGTTCCATCACAAAGGGTCTATTTGATTGGAAGTGTAAAATTACATTTTTCACTTTAAGGTCACGTTAAATAAAAAAGTATTTAAGTCCAAACTTTAAATAAATATTATTTCCTCTCCAAATTCCTCTACTTTTGGAAGGAAGTTAAAATTAGAGAGGGATTTTGTTCCCTTCACCTCTCCTTTAAAAAATTGAACCAGACAACTAAAATTTAAAGCAGTCACACCCTTCCTGTCTCCCCCATTTCCCTCCAACCAAATGGATTCTAATTTCTTAAGAAGAATATGGATATTTACTCACAAAAAAATCTAGACAAAGGAGACACACTACAATTCTACAAACAATGATAAATATAAAAACAATTTGTTTCTAGTAGTGAGAAACTAAATGCATATTTAAAAATCTGATAATGATGAACAACAATTTTAAACCCTAGCCCACCTTGACCATTAAAAAATTGTAACAAAATATAAGAATTAAATAAAAAGCAATAAACACAGTTTAAATATGATGCAAACTGCAGTTCATAAGAATATACCGCTTCTTTGGATATGATAGCCAGCTCCCCTGGTTTAACTCCTTGGTTCACAAACTCCTTAGCTGCATAACCCTGCGATTTCGGAAAAAAAAATCTCAATTATTCTATCCAAAAATCAAAACACAACAAACTCCAAGTTCACATTCACACAGTATGAAAATTAAGTATAATTTTTAATACCGATCACCAGTTTTCACAATTTCAAATTTGACCGATTCTAATCACTTTAACAGAATTATAAAATAAACACCATCAAAATTCACTTATAACTCTAAAAAAACAATTCTCATATTAAGATTGCAAATTCACAAGGATCTAAGCTAATATTTGGAAGATCGATCTATTCAAACACGAATTAAACATCGAAATTGAAAATTGATATAGTTTAAAAAAAATGAGGTAAGAATTTAGAAGTGAAGAAGTGAAACTAACAGCTGAAACTCCTCCTCCAACGATGATGTACTTGAATGACTGAGCCATTTTGATTGATTGATTGATTTGAGAATCGCTGCAAACTCGGCTATGTGTTCAAAATGATAAGTAGAAATGAAACTGTATGGTTTTGTAATGTTGGGCCTTCGATTTTATTGGCTTTCTCGGTTTCGTTATTTGGAGGTTATTTTGGGAAATGCATAATGTGTGAACGGAATCGTACTGACGTGGCAATTTAACAGTTGCAAACTCCGTTCTTGCCACTACCACTTCAAGCTCTCCGGGACTATCAAAATCATTTATTACTTTACAAAAATTAACATTCATAGATACAAAATGTATATAATAAATTTTCCATTCAAAGAAGATATTTTTTTTAATAACTGCCATTCAAAGATGCAGATATCAAGTTTTCCTATTATTATTATTTTTTAATATAAAAAAAGGATAAATTTTATCATAATTTACTTATAAACTGTGAATTTTTATAAGATAAAATGCGTTTTATTTTTAAATTATTAGGAGTTTGTAAGTACATGTTATTTATTTATTTTACTAAAAATAATATTTATTCATTTAAATCAATAAATATTATATCAATTGAAAACAAAATAATTTATGATTTTGAAAAAGCTATGTATTAAATTAGTATTTAATCAAAACTAATCTATCAATTTAATAAAATGAAAGTTGTATCTAGACAAAAAATTAAAAATAATATTACATTAAGACGACAAAATCACAATTAAAAAATGTTTAATTGCAGTTTTGATCACTTTATTATTATTAATTAATGAAATTGGTCTATATATTTTAAAAAGTCGACAATTTTGGTCCATCTGTCGTATTTTTTAACTAAAAATTAACGATTTGACATACAAATTTATGATATAGAATCATTTATATGTATTAATTATCATATATTATTAATTAAATTAAAAATATAAAAAATTTCGAAGTTTAAAATCTAAATTTTTACGGCGTTTTATTTCAATTTCACAAGTGTTAATCATTTTACACTATCGTATCACATATCACATTATTTAAGGCATCCCACATAATTATTTTTTAATTAAAAAATCAAATAGAGAGACTAAAATTGTCAACTTTTAAAATAGGGAGATCAATTTCGAGAATTAATAAAAATACCAAGACTAAATAAGTAATTAAATCCAAAAAAATTAAATTAATTTCAAAAAAGAAATAAAACAATTTAAATTAGTTATGTTGGACCACAGAGTGAAAAAAACAAAGGAAAAAGAGAAAGGTGGCTATATTTAATTTTTAAATAAATGATGCTTTCAATATTTATTTAGCAATATAATAAAAAAATGTTATTAAAAAAAACAAATTATTTTGAAGCGTCTGTATATGCTAAAACAACAACCGTTTTGGAATGAATTATTATACTACATTACTACTTCTTTTATTTCATAACTTCATAGAAAAATAGTGATTTAAAATTTAACTTGAGACATTTATATTTTTTTTCATTTATATTTTTTTATATTTTTTAAAATACCATACAAAATTTACATACTAAAATGTCTGGTTATCGTAGAGCGAGAATGCGATCTCTTAAAATAAAAAAAAATGACATTTAAATATATAAATTTTAATATAAAATATATTGAAAAATTATAAAAAAAAGGATATAAATGAAAAAAAAACTCATATATGTAATTCTCTCTTTTTGAACAGATAGTTAAGTATTTGATCGCTAAGTTTTACATAAAGAGAAAATTTGTTGGCAGAAGAAAATCTACTTTATGTATAATTATATATTAAAATATCTGCTAGAAATATTTTTTTTATTTATTATTTATCTCTTTTATTAAATGAAATTAATATAGGTCTTACATTTTAAAAATTTGTCTCATTAAGACTATAAATTTACCAAATAAAAAAGTCATTATCGGAGTAAATGTCAAAAAAGATATTCTTAACTCTCCTCTATCTATTAATTAGTGTATCTAATAAAATCAACTTCTTGTCTTTTGACTATATAAAGTTAAGTTTTTTCAGTCAATAAAATCAACTGTTGGTCTAAACTCTAAACTAACGTTGGTGATATAAGGTTATTGAGTCCAGGTTCATTCATAAATGTAAATATTTGAGATAAAAAAATATTTGTTGAAATAAAATCATAAATACATTTTTTTATACACATAGATTCAAAATGTTGACATTTAAAGTAAATATATTAACTTTTCAAATATTTTTTTTTTCTATTTCAAAGGGAATATATGTGTGATTAAATTAGTTAATTTAGTTATTATATTAGTGTAGTTTTTTTTTTGTGTGATTGTTTGATTATTATTTTATACTAGAACGTTATTGAGTCCAGGTTCATCATCAATGCAAATCTTTGAAATAAAAAAGTATTTGTTGAAATAAAATCATAAATACATTTTTTTACACGTACATAGATTCAAAATGTTAACATTTAAAGTAAATATATTAGCTTTTCAAATATTATTCTTTTTTATATCCTATTTCAAAGGGAATATATGTGTAATTAAATTAGTTAATTTAGTTATTATACTAGTGTATTTTTTTTTTCTGTGATTGTTTGATTATTATTTTATACTAGAACGTTATTGAGTCTAGGTTCATCCATCAATGCAAATCTTTGAGAGAGAAAAATATTTGTTGAAATAAAATCATAAATACATTTTTTTACACACACATAGATTCAAAATGTTAACATTTAAAGTAAATATATTAACTTTTCAAATATTTTTTTTTTATATTCTATTTCAAAGGGAATATATGTGTGATTAAATTAGTTAATTTATACTAGTGTAGTTTTTTTTTTGTGTGTGATTGTTTGATTATTATTTTATACTAGAACGTTATTGAGTCCAGGTTCATCATCAATGCAAATCTTTGAGATAAAAAAGTATTTGTTGAAATAAAATCATAAATACATTTTTTTACACGCACATAGATTCAAAATGTTAACATTTAAAGTAAATATATTAGCTTTTCAAATATTATTCTTTTTTATATCCTATTTCAAAGGGAATATATGTGTAATTAAATTATTTAATTTAGTTATTATACTAGTGTAGTTTTTTTTTTCTGTGATTGTTTGATTATTATTTTATATTAGAACGTTATTGAGTCCAGGTTCATCCATCAATGCAAATATTTGAGAGAAAAAAATATTTGTTGAAATAAAATCATAAATACATTTTTTTACACGCACATAGATTCAAAATGTTAACATTTAAAGTAAATATATTAACTTTTCAAATATTATTCTTTTTTATATTCTATTTCAAAGGGAATATATGTGTAATTAAATTAGTTAATTTAGTTATTATACTAGTGTAGTTTTTTTTTGTGTGTGATTGTTTGATTATTATTTTATACTAGAACGTTATTGAGTCCAGGTTCATCCATCAATGCAAATCTTTGAGATAAAAAAATATTTGTTGAAATAAAATCATACATACATTTTTTTACATGCACATAGATTCAAAATGTTAAAATTTAAACTAAATATATTAGCTTTTCAAAAATTATTCTTTATTATATTCTATTTCAAAAGGATTATAGGTGTAATTAAATTAGTTAATTTAATTATTATACTAGTGTAGTTTTTGTTTTTTGATTGTTTGATTATTATTTTACAATACTAGTGTAAAATACTAAAATTTAAACACTTTTATATTACATAATAATTTTTGTTAGATAAATGGGCTTTTTGTCCTGATATTAAAATGGGTTAAAAATTAAAATATTAGTGGTATAAATCCTCAATATTTAACCACACAAAAAAAAAATCCACCATTAGGAGTGTACACGAGTACGGGTAAAGCTACGTATCCAATCACCCAATTCAATTGAAATCTAATTATGTTCGATTTGAGTATCGGATTTAACTTTTTTAACCCATGAACTCAATCTATTGATGTGGTATATATATTTTTTATTTATCTTTTAACTACTGATGTATAATTAAAATTTAGTTGTTGGATTATGATTGAGAATTTGTTACTAATTTAATTAATTTAAGTATTTTGTGGATATATTTACAGTATTAAAAGATATGTTGCGATATAGTTTTTATTATTTTTTAGATGTTCAAATATTTAAATTTAATTATATTTTTTTTAAAATAAAAAATTTTATTTTTTAGTACCCGTAAACCCAATCCGCTCATAATCAAGTTAGTTTGGTTCAAATTTGATGAAAAAATCATAGGTTGAGACCTCAACCCAACCCAAATAAAATCATAGGTTGTCACTTAATCTAGGCAAAAATATACTTATAATCTTTTAAGTTTAACTCAATTTTTGTTTAGCTTTTTTAAGTTTATTTTATTTCGACTAAGTTCTTTAAGTTATATTTTGTTAGCACTGTTAGTCTTTTATCACAATTTCGATAATAATTAATTCAATTGAAAACTTATGATCATTTGAAATTCTACCAAATGCTAAAACAATATATCTCTCACATTAATCTTTCATAAAATCTTTATAAAATTTAATAAATGATATATATTTCTTGATTTTCTCTACAATAATTTAAACACACATATAACCTTAAAAACAAGGTAATAAAGGTTTATCCACTTAAGTAATGTATTTAATTTCCTTCACTTGAAAAGTAGTTAAGACAATTAACATGTTGCGATATTTCGATTAAATCTTAACGTTTCTTGATAGTAATTTGAAAAAATTTTCAAACTTAAAAAACTGCATACCTATTTTAATAATTCTTAAAGTCTAATAGTACAAACGAATATAAATTAAATGACATTATCGAGAAAAAATAAGTTAAAAAGATCTAAATAAAAATTGAACTAAACTTAAAAGACTAACCAATAAATATTTAATACAACAATAGTTAAACTATCAATTATAAACATTCAATTTAAATAGTTGATTTAATAGATGATCCCCGTTTATCAACTTTAAAAATAGAATATAGTAATCAAATATATAAAATATGATTAAATTAATAAAATAATTTTAATTAGTTCTATATTAATATAAGAGTATGGTGTATAAACGATTAAAAAATAAATTTGACATTATATTTTGGAATATATAATGTTAACGGTATATATAATCACTTTTATCATAAATATCAAAAAAATATTATTTAGTATAATTCAAAATTTTTTAATCGCAAAATATAACCACAATTATACTAAACTTTTAGTGATTTGAAATAATAAAATGGATTTTTTAATGACTTGGCATGACATGAAAGAGATTATTTTATTACAAATAGAATTAGTTTGATTAAATAAAATAAATTATATTTGCTTAATTAAAAAAAAAGTAAAATCAAAATCTATAATTTCATACTTGGTCCATTTTTCTTTATGTTTTGAGATTTTTACAAATTCTTCAACTACTTCTGCCACCACACCATTGAAATTCACTATACTTCCGTTTCCATCTCTATTCGAGCTAAAAAAAGATGACTTTGAAGCTTTCTCGAAAAGATATTCAAGGAAAACACAAGAAGATTCCGACGTAGGTGCTTCAAAACCGATATGAAGCACAATAGATGGACAACAATAAAACAATAAAGGAGAAAAAAAACAATGATTTAGATTAAGACTCGTGTTTGGCTTCAAATTCATATGACAACGAGTCTAAATGGTCTAGTTCGAATTCAAACTTGTAGAGCAAGGAAAGAAGAATGGAAGGAGATGAGGAGGAAGGAATAGAGAAGGAGAGAGAGAAAGAAGAAGAGGAGGAAGAAGAAGGAGGAAAAAAAAGAAGAAAGAGAAAGAAAAAAATGAATAAAAAGGTGAATAATATCGTATAATTTAATTGAAATATTCTCCCTTAAAATGTTAAGAGCATTCATAATAATTATTGATCATTGTTGTACTTTAATTTGATATAAATTTGTATTTCATATTGAATACTAGAGATTCTAATTTTAGTTTATTTTTTATAATTAAGTAAATAGAATTTTTTTATTTAATTAATTAAAATAAAAAATTTCATCTTATCATACCAAGTATTTAAAAAGTCCACATATTATACCACATCAACAACAAAATTGGAAAAATAAATAATAGACTACAAATTCCAAAACCATATAAATTCAAACTATTCATTTTAAATTAGAGAACCAAAATCATATAATTGAAAAATTAAATACATCAAAAGTATAATTAAATCTAATGTATACATATCAATTATTCTTTTAATATATACATAAAGAGTTGTTCATCTTTAGAGATTTGGTATAATTTATATCAACGAAATGAAACATAATTTTTCTTTCTAACTAATATCTCTCTATGACT